>QJSC01017374.1:182638-306928 GCA_003697955.1 Calidris pygmaea
CCTTCCTTTTTTCCCCCTCCCTTCCTTCTTTCTCCAGTCAATTTAGAACTTTGAAAATTTGCTAAAAGCCCCAGATATATTTTCAAATCTCTTGAAAGAAATAGTTGCCTTTTTTTGTGAGTGAGCCTACCTGAGGAATAAGGCTTGATATTCAAAGAACTGAACACAACTCCAGATCCCATTGACTTTTTAATGGGAGCAAGAGCAAATTTAATTCAATACCAAAAATGTGATCACAAACAAAGAAAAAAGCCGAAGAGGAAAACTTATTCTGGAAATTTCAGTGGAACTTTTAAAATGCCTAATTAAATGAAAACTGGGTAATGCTTTTCCAGACAAACATGGAAAATATTAGAAAATGACTGGTTTTAAAAGCAGAATAAAAAAAAAATAAATAATTCTGTCCAAATCTTCTTGCTACTTTGGGAAGGCAATTATCTGTTGAAACTGAAGTAACGCTTCAGGGGAGAGTCGGATCCCTTCATTTTGCTGCTCTTGTTACTGCAGGTGGGAGAAACGACAGAGAGAGAAGTGAGAACAACCAGCTTGAAGCGAGGCATTTGAAAGACCCAGCAGAGATTGAAAACCATCATCCCGGGAGTGTGGAGAAAGAGCAAAGTCAGGCAGAAGAGGAATCTAAAAAGTACATGGAAGGAAGCGACGAGGAGAAACTCGCTCACCAGGAAGGTAAAAGCAAGGAAGAGGAGGAGGATGGACACCACTTGTCTCTTCAAGGAGAGAGACTCCAGATGGAAGAAAAGAAACGCTATCAGGAAATCCGAGGAGAGGAGGAGAAGAGCTACCAGAGTGAAGAAGAAAGCAAAGAGAGCAGGCATCACGATGAAGAGGCAGAGCGTGCTCTTCTCAACAAGAAGTCCCACTCTGGAGGCACAAGCGCAGAGGAGTTCCCTGATGGGAAGGACCAGAGCCCCACGGGCCCCTGGCATCCGGAGGAGGGGAGGCAGAGCCCTCACAAAAGAGTTCATGAAGGTGAGGAGGGAGAGGCAGAGGAAGAAAGAAGTGAAAAATACCACCATGAGTCTGAGGAACGCAATTTCTCCCGTCAGCAAGAGCATGAAGAATCTGATGAGACTGAAGAAACGGAGGAAGAAAAGCAACCTTACAGAGCCAAAGGTTATCATGGGACACACAGAATGGGTGACTCCTCTGAAGAGAAGAGGAGCCGTGGTGGAGAGAAAGAGGAACCGGCTGAGTCGTCAAACACAGAGGAGGCTTGTCTCTGGGACAAAAGGAACCACCATCAGAAACATCACGAGGAGTCCGAGCAGCAGCGTGAGGAGAAGAGTGGCTATCATGGGAGGCATGGGTCTGAAGAGGTGGAGGAGAAGAGGCGTGCAGACCGGGGAAATGAGGAATACAGAGAAAGGTGGCAGCAGAGCGAGGAGAGCAGCGAAGAGGAGAACAAGAGGCGTCACCACAGCGAAGAAAGTAATGAGAAATGGCGCGAGGAGAGGAGACACCACGACGGATCACAGGAGGCCAGGAGGCACCATTCCGAGGGAAGGACGTACCTCGGAGAGGAAAGCGAGGAGGAGCTGGACAGGTATCTCAGCGGTGGCAGCAAGGACAAGCAGCGTCGTGCTGGAGGGAGGTACCGCCTGTGGGACGATGAAGAGGAAGGGTCACAGAACGCATACGCTCGAGAGCGCAAAGGGCAGGCCAGAAGACACTACGGCAATGAGGACAGCGTAGAGCAGCAGCGCTACCCTGGGAACAGCGAGGAGGAGGAGGAAGAGGAGGAGGAAGTAGAAGAGAAGCATCGCAGCAGTGATCAGATGGAAAATGAAGAGGAGAACACGGAGGAGGGAAGATACGCGGAGAGGGAAGAGTATAGAAGCCGTCTCCCAGCAGAGATCGAGAAGAGAACCAGGGCCTCCTACAGCCCCTTCTACCCACTGCTCTGGTGGAAGAGCCGGCACTTGGAGAAGAGGGACGGCACAGGGGAGCAGCTTCTGGAGGGCAAAGAGGAAGGCAGGCCCCCCCTGAGCCAGAAGAGTCTTTTCCCTGAATATCGCGACTACGACTGGTGGGAGAAAAAGCAACTCCTGAGTGCTCTGAACCACGGACGCACCGAGAAGAGGAATCTTGGCAAAACCAACAGGTACGATACGAGAAGGCAGGACAGCAAGATGGAGCAGCTGGCACAACTGCTGAATTACAGGAAGAAATCGGCTGAATTCCCGGAGCTGTACAATTCTGGAGAAGAGGTGAGAAAACGTCACGCCGTCAGGACCGAGAGGGGAAGCCTGCGGCAGAGACCTCTGACGGAAGAGGAGGTAGGTGTGCAGGCCTTTCTCTGGACGTTCCTCAGCCCGTTCCCAATGGACTTAGGAACTGGGGAACTCTGCGTGGGGAAAAAAAACGCAAACCAGATTAAGTCACGTTGAGAGCCAGATCTTCAGCGATTTAAAAATCTGCTTTCTTCGAATGAATTCAGTGGAAACTACCCCAGGGCAGGGGGGTAGAGTAATGTGCCTCCTCGTTAGCTTTTGTCCGCTGCAAGAGAGGAAGAGATTTTTCCTCCCGTGGGCTCGAAACTCTCCTTCTAGGGTCTGGCAGATGAAGAAAACAAAGCTGCCTGTTGCAGCCAGAGCAGAGGGGTAATTAGCCAGCACCACTGGGTCACTCAGGCTGTTTGAAATGTGCAGCTAAGAGGTCAGCTGGGCATTTAGAGTGAAAATCAGCTACACCTTGACTTGGCTTCCTGGCTGTGATCGCAGAGCAGGACCTGGCTTGTGCTTGTAACCCCCATTCCTCCCTGTAGTTCCCATGTACGCGAGTCCTTTTCTCATTGGGCTTCTTGTCCTGCTTTGGTGTCCAGGAAAACTGGGTCTACACCCATCAACTGGGTGTTCCTCCTGCCCGTCGCTCTACCTGGTGCACTGGGCTGGGAGCAGTGGAGGTTTAATCCTCATTTTTAGAGAGGTTAATCAGCGTTAGCAAGTCATCATCGTAAACGAGAATGGTTGCACAATTTTCCCCCCCCCATCCCTACCATCTGGTAAGGTGGAGGTGTTCCTCTTGCTGCACACTCTGCTGGCTGTGTCATGAACCTGGAGAAACCACAAACATGAGGTTGTAGCCTCCCAAGGGACCGTCACCTGGGCAGGAGGGACTGTGGGGGGGTGGTGGCTGCGAGGTGGCAGGAGGTCACTACTAGACCATGGCACTTTAGAGCGAAAAAGATGAAGCTGTAATTGGGGCCAGCTCTCAGTTCTGAGGATTTTGACACTTCCCCCAGCCCTAATTTGGTTTAAAAGCAGGAAATTGCACGGATCTCCCAAGCGTGTGCTGCGCTGCTGTGAGGTCTGCCCCGGGAGCAGTAAGGGGCAGAGGGGTCTGCCTCCCAAAAGGTCTTTTGTCTCTTGTTTTCGTGGAACGAAACATTTGCCAACGTTACCTGATGTGTAAAAACTCTCATTACATCTTCGCAGGAGAAAGAACTGGAGAACCTGGCAGCCATGGATTTGGAGCTGCAGAAGATAGCTGAGAAGTTCAATGACAACAGGAGGGGCTGACGACGACCTGCGTTGGCGTTTCAGGGTCGGGTGTAGCTGTACCCCCAACACCTGCATTGTGTGGCAAATTCAATGCCACCGGATTGTTGTTTGCCCTAAAACCAGGAAATACTACTTACCGTCCACTATAGCGTAGTGATTTATACAGCTGAAAACGTCTTTAATTTGCTATTATGCTATTGAGATTCTGAATAGCACGAATTTTAGTATTATAACCTTTCATGCGAGGCAGATATTTTTAATATGCTTGTGAAAATACTTGTGTTAGTGTTCTTCAGAAATATATCTGTCTGAGTTTGAAATAATAAAAACCATTGATCTTGGACCAAACTTCCTCCTTGCTTATTTGACTGATGGGGTTATTTCAAGGCAAGTTCTATCAAAGGCAGAGATGGGGTGCAAAATGTTGACTTGGAGTTCACCGGTATTTCTTAAAAGTTGTAAGGCCCCTCCCTGTGCCTTCTATTTGCCAGTCAGCAAGAGGTAAGAAGGAATGCTAATTAATTTAATCGAATCACAGAATGGTTCAGGTTGGAAGGGACCTTGAAGACCATCCAGTTTCCACCCCCTGCCCTGGGCAGGGACACCTCCCACCAGCCCAGGTTGCTCCAAGCCCCCTCCAACCTGCCCTTGAACCCCTCCAGGGATGGGGCAGCCACAGCTTCTCTGGGCAACCTGTTCCAGGCTCTCACCACCCTCACACCAAACAAGTTCTTCCCCACATCTCAGCTCCATCTCCCCTCTTTCACTGTCAAACCCTTCCCCCTCCTCCCAGGGCTCCCCTCCCTGATCCAGAGTCCCTCCCCATCTCTCCTGAAGCCCCTTGAGGGACTGGAAGGGGCTCCAAGGTCTCCCTGGAGCCTTCTCATCTCCAGGCTGAACCCCCCCAACTCTCTCAGCGCCCCCTCCCAGCAGAGGGGCTCCAGCCCCTGGAGCATCTTTATGTCCCTCTACTGGAACATATAATTAGGGTTCAATTTAATTTGACTTAGCCAAATGTGTTTTTACAGCCTTTCTGCTGTGGCAGTGTCTTCAGGTGCCTGTATCACACCCTGTGTGGAGGAGAGAGGCCACACAGAGCTGAGCCACCTTATCAGTAAATGTGCAGTATCTGTCATCTCAGCTTAACCCATTTCATCCACCCGCTCGTTAAAACACAAACACATGCTCCAATTAACTGCAAGGCACTAGGAAATGGGCACTGAGCTACCGATCCCTGAATTCTGTATGTCTCTGCCCTCAATGTCCCTCTTGGAGTGAGGGGCCCAGAACTGAACCCAGCCCTCGAGGTGAGGCCTCACCAGTGCCCAGTCCAGAGGCACCATCACTGCCCTGCTCCTGCTGGCCACGCTGCTCCTGACACAGGCCAGGATGCCCTTGGCCTTCTTGGCCACCTGGGCACACTGCTGGCTCCTGTTCAGCCGGCTGTCCACCAACACCCCCAGGGCCTTTTCTGCTGGGCAGCTCCAGCCACTCTGCCCCCAGCCTGGAGCGCTGCAGGGGGTTGGTGGGACCCAAATGCAGGACCCGTCAGGATGATGTTTGTTGAACCTCATCCCATTGGCCTTGGCCCATTGATCCAACCTGTCCAGGTCCCTCTGTAGAGCCTTCTGACCCTCAAGCAGATCAACGCTCCCACCTAGTTTGGTGTCATAATCATTCCCCACCTGCACATCAGTCACCAACATTAAACTACACCAGTTTGTTCAGTTTTATGCTTCCAGAGTTAGAAGTCCTTGGACATTCTGCCCGAGGCTCCCTCAGGTTCTGAGTGGTGCTTTATACACCCCAATACAGGCACACACCCCTCATCTGCCTCTTCCTCACCCCCTTTTAGCTTATTTCTAAGAGAAGCTTTTCATTACAGCCCACGTTCTCAACCGCTATTAAAGCCTTGCAGGCTGCACTCTCTTTCCTCTCATTTGTTCTGTGTTGTCCCTAATTTGTCATGTGTAAAAATATAAAGGTTCCCTAGAATTTCAGACAATCCTAACTTTCATTTCAGCACCGCTCCTCTCATTATAGTCTTTAGAGTTTCATTTATTCACCTGTTTCAATAAAAACAGGCACACCAAGATGTGCTCTTCCACTCTTACAAATAGAGTATGTTCCACCCCTTTGAAACACCAGTAATTTTAAATGAATTATTTCTTGGTTTCTTACCGCCTTTCATTGGTACCCGCCTTATAGCACATTTAAAAGCTGGGGGCAGGATCCAGCACTGGTGAAATGAAGGCTTTCACCTACAGTAATTTTTCAAGTGTTCCAATATTGTTTATTTCTCAAAACCAATCTTTTTATTATACAAATAAAATAGACTTTTTGCCCAGGTTATTTTTTGGGGTATTAATCTCCTGCCTTACACTGATTTCATCGTTTTCTCGCCTATCCCTTGTGTCCAGGCTCTACCCAGTTTGCTAAGGTGAGCTGTCGGAATTCCATCCCTTGCTTCCAGAGTCCCAGTTTACCTTCAGGATGCACACGCAGACATACAGTAAAGGGAAAACATCTCTTCCCTACCCCCCTTCTCCCCACTAATTCTTGAAAGTTGAGAAATCCAGAATTTAAAAAAAAAAAAAACCACAACCAATCAACTTTGTAAAAACCAGACTTCACATTTCTGCTCCCAACACACCGTACGAGAAGGTGAGGGGCAAAGCACGTTTCTCAGATCCACGTGGTTGGTGGGATAGAGAGGAGACAGTGAAACCTTGAATCTCTCCTTTTATGGGTTTTTCACATAAGTAAGAGAAGGAAAGAAAAGCTTTCCATAAAACTAGGAAAAAAGTAAAGATGGGATGTTCACAGAAACAGGCCAGAAGCAGATGAAAACGTGAAGACGTACCGTACGTGCTCAACCAAGAGAAACCTTTAACTGCTTCCTTACACAAAATACAACCCCTGGGTGGTTTTTTTTATTTAGCTTTGAGCTAATGGTGTTATAACAGAGCATTACTCTTACCAGTATATGGAATTTTACAGCTTTATCAAGTCTGAAAGCTCCAGATTCCAACTGACGAGGGAATGTCCTGGCTCCAGGAGCTCCCATCTGGGCCGAAAGCTCCCACTGGGGATTCCACGGGGCGCAGTGAGGGAGGGTATTCTCCTCCTGAAGCCCCTGCTGGACCTCTTTATTTCCAAATGGAGGGGAAAGTAAGAAAACCAAAATAAATCTCATTAGGAAAAACATCCTGCCATTTAATTGACGAGGCAAATGCAAAGTTAAAAAATTAATAAAAAAAGCTACACATCATGAGAGATAAAACAGTAGAATAAATATATGTACATAGAGCGGGTTTCAAAATAGCTGTATCTTAAAATAAAAACATACAACAGCTCTCAGGAAAATGACAGGCAATACTAATAGAGACATTCTGTTTAGATATTTGGTTTTTTTAATTTACGCACATGCACTTTCTCTTCTGTATTTATTTCAGGAAAACACGGGGTCATGCTGTAAAATTTTGGTATTAGTATTCTCTTTTTATTGTTCCTTTATTGTTCCTTTGGAAAAAAAAAAAGGGTATTATTTTTGATATTCACTCTGCTTCTTTAAAGTACTGAAAGCAGCCGGGGTCTGTGCCCAAAGACACTGTAGAACACTGTACCCTGAGGCTGTTCAGGGAAAAGGGGAAGCCGAGTGAGATGTGCTGATTCGGACTCAACCTTTTAAAAAAAACAAACAAGCAAACAAAACCCCCCTACTTCATCACACCCACTTTTGGCAGCAAACAAACAGAACACCTTCTCTGATGCCTTCTCTTCTCTTCATCTTCTCTTCATTCTGAAGTGACTGTGTTTTCGGTGTGATGTTTGCTTCCAAGGGTTTTGCTCCTCATTGTGGTGATGGGAACCGGCGGAGAGGAGACAGCCCTCCCCGCGGGCGGTTCTGGGCTCTCTGCTGAGGGCTGTACGACAGGTACCATCGCCGCGCTGCCGACAGCACAGAAATTACATCGCTTTTTTACTAACAGTGAGGCTCCGGAGATCTAAAAACCAAATCGATTCTTCAAATGTTAACAATGAAGGTCTTGAACTTTGCATCTTTTAGAGGATGGCTCTTCCATCTTCAGTGCTTCTAAGTGACTGGAATCAGATTTGCCCTTATCCAGGACAACGGTTATACCGGACAGAAGGTACCCTCCACCGCCGCTCATTGTCAGTTTGGGATGGCTTCGATCTGGTAAGACCTTTAAAAAAACAAAACCCAAAACAAACAAAAAAAACGAGCATCTGTAAAAACTCATTCTATACAAGCACATCAAATTGTGTAATTTAAGATTATAGTATAAGATGTGATTTTTTTTTCCAGCCGCCACAACAAACAGCCATTTGGAAGTGTCTTTATCTTCAAAGAGCTAAGTATCTGCATTCTGGAAACCAGTTACAGAAATACTCAGTGAGGCAGCAGCCTGTAGTCTTGTGTATTTCTTTGTGGCATTTCCAGAAGTATAAAGTCAAGGTTACATGAAAATCTCAGGAACATGTTCAGTGCTGGTGTATTCTGCCAGAAACCACAGCTGGTCTAAGGAAACAGCAGTCAGTCATCGGTCATTTCCATTCCGTCACTAAGATCTTTGTTAGCTACTCTCAGGGTAAGACACAACGCTGACCCATGGCTTTCAGCTCCATCACACTCTTCTGCCAAGGCTTTCTCCTCAGTTACGCTTCCTCCTGATGGTCTGAGCCACTGACCTGTGCCCAGGAGAGGGGGCAGCTTTGACCCTGCCTGCACCTCCCCACAGCAACCCTTGCCAAGCCCAACCCATGGGAACATCTTCTGTCCATCTCCTCATCATTCCCAATTCGGTTGTCTCATCAACAGTCAGTAACTGTGGCCACCCAGTTAAGTCACCCCTCTGCGGAGGTGCTGAGCTGCTCAGAAGTCAGATGTGCTTCTGCTTCCCCCTAGCTGAGAGGGTGCTCCCTGTTTGCAAACACCTTGTTCAAACCAAGTTAGTCTTGTTCAAACCAAGTTAGTTGAACTGACATTTATTGCCATGGAGATGCTTTCCCTTCTCATCTTCTCGTTCAGTTCCCGGAAGTGAATGGAAGCTTCCTGTTACTTTAGTTCCAGGAAATGTGTTATTTGAAGACACTGACTTTGTAAGTCACTACAATTCTTAACATTACATATTTTTTTTCAGCTCTCAAACCAATCGGAACCGAATAAACTCTTGTAATATTTTACACGACATGAGATGGTCCCTCACCTCAGGCCAGCCACTACAGCAGAGCAACTCTCCCACCTCTCAGCCTGCTACAGATACTTCAGCAAACGTTTAAATGAAATGCTTTGTAAGAAGCAAATGAAGTATTTCCATTTGCAATTATTGCAATTAAGCGTTAAACCTCTCGGAGTATTTTCCCACTTGCTTTCAGGTAAAACCAATGCATGAGCTTATGCAGAGTGTCAGTCAGTCCAAACCCCCTGTTTTTAGAGAGTTTTGAGCCCCAGTGTTCATGCTGTTTGACAGCCACTTACTACAATCCTTACCTGGTAGTTCCGTAGCCAGGTTTCCGACAGCTTTAGGTTAATGACACCGCCTCTTTCCCTCAGCTTCGTGTAACACTCTAATAATGGCTTAAAAAACCCAAACAGTAGGTTATACAGCAGAATAGTCTCAAACTTGAACTATAACAGCTAAAGTAACACACTTGATTTACCTCTTTATACTGGCAGTAGACAACAAAAGGCCTGGAAGGAGCAACAAATTCCAGTAAAGAAAGCAGTAATGGAGTGGGGTGAAACTTGCTGGCTACAATTAAGCTGCAAAACGAATTTCACACGCATTAGTTTTCTGCTTCTAAAACCTATTCATCAAGTGATAATTTCTCCTACTTAGCACAGCGATCAATTATAGCTTAAATGTTGCTAATCAGCATGTTGTCGTGGCTCTAATAACTCCCCAAATAGAAAAACAAATCATGATTTCCTACTTGCATAATTAAGAGGATAAAGCACTTGTTCCCTCAAGCAGTGTATTAAAGGCCCTGCAGAAGCACTCACTGCAGCTGTGGTGAGCTCCACAATCATTCTTACGACCCAAAAATTTGCATGCTGCTTTCTCTACCCTAAGACCGTTGTCCAAATATTTCAATTTTGTAACTGCTAACTGTTGCTTGGACTGTAATCTCAGTCCTGATTTTTTAAACTGGGTAATCTTCATAAAATACATTTTTCTATTAAGAAGTTATTATTTAAAGAGGAAACAATCCCTTAGTGGGGACAACTAAAAACCTTTTAAAAGAAATTATGTCTTTGCTAGCTTAAAGGCTTCATATTTCATTTTTCATCCTCATTTTAACACATTGTCACTCATATTTACAGATGCTTAAGATTGTCTATAGGTATCTAGAGATTTTAATAAAAATAAAACAAAGCACTGCTAAACTATACTGCAAGAAATAGCTAAGATTCAATGAGTTAATAAGTTGTACTTGTGCAGAAAGAATGCACTACTTAATCTACTTCTCTACTATACAGTTACTATATGACCAGACCCATCAATTAACTAAGATTTGCTCTCCAGGGGACTGTATAGCACTGGAGATGTCGTCAAACTTACATGACAAAAGGGAGGTAAAAATGGATGTTCAATTTTCTAAACGCTCTAGAGACAAAGAGGTGAGACAATTCCTTTACAATTGTTTCCATTTCGGTTTTCTGCTGGCCATGGCCTTATTTAACCCTCATTCCAAACTTCAAAAAAAGAAATGCATGCTTAGTAATTAACCAAGTGGACCATAAAGAAAACAAGACCCCAGAGCGTGCCTCAGAAGGCGTGGGGTGCCAGGAGCTCTGCCAGTCAACAGGAAGGGAAGCGAGAGATGGCAGAGGCTGCCAAAAATCAAACCCTGTCCCCTCATATGGCAGCACATACTGCTGTCAGCAGGCAGCCCGGCCAGCCGCGAAATTAGTGTGATGGGTGAGAGGGGAGGAGGAGGAGGCGGGAGAGGAAGGGTATAGAGAGGGTGTGGAGTCTAATTCTGAATACACAGAGCGTCTACAAAACGATTTCTGCTTTCACCATATCAGAAAAATTTAACAGTCTACCTTAAAAAAGTCTTCTTTGGAACAATACCAAACCCCATGCTTTCCTCCCCCTCGAAGACCTGTGACAAACTTCAGCTCTCACAAATGGAACTCAGCAGGTCTAGTGGAAGGACTGGTTTACCACGTAACAGCACGGAAGACAGAAACGTTACTAAAATTTTATATTCTACATTAAGTAGTAAATATTGTAAAATTCAGCACCTCAAGAAGTAATCCTCCTGAAGTCGGTGGCCATCTTTACCTAATGACCATTTTTTAAAATTCAGACAGCAAGTCCCAATCTTTCTCCCCACCACCAACGTCAACCAGCTTCTACCTACCCTTTCCCTGTCTCTCTCTTGCAAAACAAACCCAATTCCTAACTTCCTGCCCTGGATCTGCTCACAGGCCAAGGTTTTGTTAGTTTGAAGCATTTCTTTATTCCATGCCAGATTTTCCTGGCTTAGCAGTGTGTGTACCCTGCGGTTCTTGATCCAAACAAAACGGTGGGGTCTAAAAGGCTGATGGCTAAAGAAAGGTGATCCTGACTGAGCCATCTGGGACAGGGCTTTCAGGCAACCATGAACTTCTCTTCCTCCCCATCGTGCTGAAGACTTCCTGGAGCAAGAACTCACTCATAATTTGTTACAGATTTCATGCATTACAAAGGACAAAAGTAGTTTATGAGTGACTCAAAACAATCGAATGAGAGAGAAATCCTAAATGGGCTTCCTTGAACTCAAACTTCACCAACAACCGAATACGCTGTTCTACACCACAGGAAGAATCAAGTCAGGTCAAATATTAATTTTCATTTTGCCAGACCATGCGCAGACATTCATTGTAATGATGGGTGCAGGCCTGACCTGCCACAGGGTCACCCAGAGGCATCACCAGCGGCGCTGCTGCTGCCACATGGGTGGGCAGAACTTCCACAAACCTCCATTACAGCTTTATCGCTTCAGAGAACACAGAATGACCTGTTTCTGCATCTTTGCAGAAAAGGATAATTCTACCACTTTAAATTTCTACCATTTAAATATACTAAAATATGAAAAAGCGTGAGGTAAAACATTTCATAATAATAATAAAACCAAAAATTACATATAGGCATTTAAATATAATCAATAAATGTGTATTAAAATTCATCCCAGCAGATCAGCTTTATTCCCAGTGAGTCAATATTCTTAGTAGGACAAAATGAATATGAATGTTATTGAATTAACTAAATCAATGTTACTTGAATAATTCAAATCACTTCAGCATTTGCTAAGAACATCATGAAAAAGTCAGAGCCACCAAGTGCTCTTACACTACTGTGGGGCTGAATTTCTAGGAATATGTTTATTGTATTTGTTTTAAACAGCTGGTATTAAATCTTCGTGTTAAATTGTTCCTTGGGAACAATCAAGCCTGGGTAAAGCAGGTAAAATGAAGTTATGTGTTTCTTCCTGCGTAAAAAAGAAACGAGTTTCTGAAAACAAACCAACAAACTTAACTCCATTGTAATAAACTTAAAACCTCAGGTTCTACTTCGCTAATTGGAATCCTGTGACTTTTATCAGCCGTTGTTCTGTATTAAATTTTACCTGGATTCTGTTTCTCTTTGGATAGAATTTTTTTTTTTTTTTAATGTTTACTTATAGCTAGTCAGGAAACCATGAATTTTAGATCATGAAATTCATTTAAGTAACAGAAAAAAATCTCAAAACGTTAAGAACCAAACAAGACTAAAGACACACCTGGGTTAACTGCTTGCTTTTAAATATTAAGAAAAAAACTGGGGTATTTTAAAAACAAAACTTTTATTTGTTTTGAAGGCAATTATATTCTGTAGATACGTTTTAAAACAAACTTACCCATCAGCATTCTTCTTTGTCAACAAAGCAGCAGTCTCTATTAGCTTTTTCCTTCTCTCCCATTGTTTTCTTTGCTTTTCCCGAACCTTTGAACAACAAAACAAACAGTTTGCACTTTAATTGGTAATTATATATTGGATCACTATTGCATGGACTGATTTTTTATTTTTTGCATCTTAGATGGCTTAATGGAAGACAAAAGACAACTTCCAGAGTTCAGTTTTAACACCTGAATAAGCTTTATTTCAGCGTGTCTGATGCAGACGGCAGAATTTTAAGTATATAGACATTGTAAAACTTGAATAGCCACAATAAATATTCTTACATTGTCTTTACTTTCTTTTTCTTTGTTCTCTTTAAATTCTCCATCCTCAGTATTCATGTCCATTGTGTCTTGCTCTTCTGTTTGGTTGATCTCCATAGCTGTTTCAGTAGTGGTTTCCTCTTCTGTTTCCTGAAGTGAAATCTGCTTCTCATCAGTCAGTCCATTACTTTCTTCTTCCACCAGCGTGTTCTCTTCAGGTTCAGAAGGCAGAGTCTCTGTAGAAAATGTGCCCGAGAGGAGACTATCCACTTTGCTGAGAGGAAATTCATGAAGATTATCGAAAAAAGGTTTAGGAAATCCAAAACAACTGGTAGCAGCTCTAACGGGTCCCCCTCCTGGATACATCTGAATAATGGATCCATAGCCTAAGAGAGCAAAAGAATCAAAAACACATTGGAAAGCCAGGATTTCTGGGATCAACAAAGCAGACATTTAAGAATAGGTAAGTAAATTGCCTGCTCTTACTCTAACCTTAATCAAATTTAACAGGCTACTAAGGTATGCCTCAAGGTAGAATATCTTTATTGGAAGGACAACAGATACTGCAACTCAGAAGGACAAGGTAACTCAAAGGTTATTCATGTATTAAACATGTATTTAGGATTAGCACAGAACATATAAGCAGTGACAAATTGTTAGAAAAGCTAATTAAAATAAGAATTAAATGTCAATTTTCTACAGTATTTGTTACTTATAACCATGGAGTGGTTTTGAAAAAAAAAACGAAAGCTAATATAAACAGCATTAATAGGCAAAGAATTTCTATAATATCCAGAGTCTAAAGGAAGAGATGTCAGATGTTTAAACATACTAAAACGAACTTTTCAATAGTTATATTGAAATTGCATCTTATTTAATTCACTTCAGAAAGTATCCCTATGGCCAAAAGTTGCTGAAACAAGAACAATTTATAGTGTAACTGCCTCTGTGCTTCTCAGCCACCAGACGGCACATCTGGCTGCACAACACTGTCTCACACTTCCTACCTTTCCAGGCTTCGGGAGTAGAATTGTCGTCATCTCTGTTTAGTGTCTTTGAAGGATTTACAATGAAACTATTTAACTGAGTTTGAGAAATAAAAACCAAGTCAAACTTCTCAAGAAAGTGTAATATACTACTTTTAAAATACGTGTTTTGCAGAGGTTAAATTTTTGGCGCAGTGAACACAAGGAATGACAACATTTTCAGTGCTGCAGACTGTCTGAATTCCAGTGTTTTCTGCCATTTACTTTCCTGGACTTCCTACGTGCCTGGGAAGAAGCTGCACATGAGCTCCTTACCGCCTTTCTGAACACGGTGTCATTATACGGAGACAGAAACTAAACCAGATCAACATACAGTGATAGCAACTTTAAATTTCCTATATTTTTTTTAAGTAGTGAAAAATAAATCGAACTGAAACATGCAAAATACAACTTTCTCCAACGGAAATACAAGTATCTCTTCAAATACTGGAGACAGTAAAAGTAGCTTTTAAAAATTGAGAAAGTTTTTTTGAAGTACTACCTTTTAGAAATCTCACAGAGATGTTTATTTCTTAAGTTTCAAGTAAGCATGAACCAAAAGTTACCACGCTACTGACCTCCCATCCGCTCCATCACCGCCCCCAGCACGAGGCCTGCGCACGTTTCCATTACAATCATCTTGTTGCCAGCACGGATGTTTCCTAGAGTCAGCATCTGAGCTAGGGTGTCATATCGCAAGTGGCTAGAAGACAGAGGGTTTTAGGAAATATCCAATTTAGTTTTCTTAGAGTTAGAATTACTACAAATTAGTTTCACAAAGAAAATAGCAAAATCAGGATATGAAGTAGGGTGCATATAACGAAGTGCACATCTCACGACTATGCCAGTCAGACAAAATATTTTCTAAACTTCTTTTCAAATTTGTGTCGTTCTCAGTTTTGTAAAGAACAAATGGTATTTGAATGCATTTCCTCATCCAGGAATGTATCCTCAGTGATTTTCATCTCTTTTGCAGGCACCACCCAAACAAAATCTAACCCTTGGCATTGCAGTGCCTGCACTGAGGAGACTCAGGGATGGCCAAGGAAACGACAACTAATCTTAATAGATAAATACAGTCAAGTGAAGGAGATGGGGGAAAGAAAAGGAAAAAAGCTTGAGAAGCCTTATACAACATAAGTTTGAGGTTTTTTAAGTCTCAGCATCTTAGATCTACTTTTACTACTTTAAAAACAATAAATCAGTCCTTCTTAAACAATGTCTGTAACGACGCACCATTTAATTTAGGTAAGTGAAAATCAAACACGGCTTTATCTCTGTCATCATTGCTCTCCTGCTCCCACCCGTCAGTGTTAACCACAGGCTTTTAAATTCTGGAGACTTGTGATTGAACACGATTTTGAATCCCTAACACATTAAAGACAAAAATGTCCGCTTCTGGTAGGTGGTTTGTTATTTTGATTACTGAACCAGAAACCAGAGACGATGCCACTGACCAAAATCAGGTAGGAGTGACCTCTGAAAACACAAAGAGCCTCTGTCTACAGTGGTAATTAGCAAGGCAGTGGTGGCAGGGAAGTGGTAAAAGCTGATGCTGTACGGTCAGAGCTTTCTCTTCACTGCAAGATCATATTGATTCACCTTCTAGATCACATTATTTTTTCATTAATTTACAATCTTTCCATTACCAGGAAAAAAAGAAGAAATGTGGTGAGTATTATATACTCTGGTATAATACAGGTAGCTCGCAAATTATTGAAATATCTTTGTTATAATTTGAAAAAAGGAACAAAACGAAAACTTACTTAATTTTTCCAGGTTCCCTTGCATAATACATTGTTGAAAGAATGCGAGTGGATGGTTTCACAATTGTAATAACTGCCTCATATCTGTAAGAAACACATAGTAATAGCCTTATTTCAAGCTCAACAAATTAGAGAACTACTAAGTATTTTCCACATTTTAAAATTCACTTACTTTTTTTTCTTCTTCTTTATGTATTTATCTTGAGCAAATTCTGTTTTGTCTCTGAATGTTGTACTGTTCTCTATTAACTGTTGAACTATTTCCTTGGAAAAGATAATTTATTTTCATTATAGCTAGTATTTGTTTTCTGATTCATTTCATACATAGTATTTCTTTAAGCAAACACTGAAAATATTTCCTTCCAGTAGAAGCACACATACCATTAACTTCTACTGACATTAATGGCGAAGTCAACGTCTACTAAACAACATGAAAAGTGAGGCACTACCCTGACTATGTGCAGGAATTTAATCATATACTTTTGTCTCTAGGTGTTTTTTTACTTCATAATGTCAGCATGAAGATGATAAAATGCTTATCCTGAAAATGGGGTATTTTGTGGGGAAGGAGGCTGGTGGGTGCCAGAACTAACTCATGAGAGAGGGCAGACCCCTGTGGCCAGAAACGAAGAAAAAGCAGGATTGTCCATTTCAGCATCAGCAAGCCATCCCTTCATCCCTTACTGTGAAGCCTCACTACCTATGTCTTCTTATCCCACGCTGAATGCGAACGAGACTACCCTGCTTTCTCTAAGGGATTAGCTACTTTTAATTGTCCTGTATTTAGAATGAAGCAGAGTTTTGTTGTTATTATGGAGCAACCGACAGGTAGTCTGTCAGTGTAACGCTCCCCATAGGAACTGGAAGGCATGGCAGTACTCTGGGAAGCTCTACAGGCAAAAATATTTTACAAAACCAAACCAAAACAAGGACCCTGATGTCACATGCAATTATTTACTTTAATCCAACTCCCTCCTTGGGTCTCTTGTCTAACTTTAGCATCTCTATTTCTGAGGGTATTTTATTTCCATCTTGTGCTATTTCTTCCCTTATACTCTGGCTACTTATCAGACATCTCCCTAACCCCACCTAGTTTCATCTGCCTCCCAAATTGTGCTAGACTCCTGCACCAGCTCCTTGCATGATGTCAAAACTCTGTAGTATGTACTATTTTCTACAACACTCCCCATGAGTTCTCTCTCTACCTCCCAGGTTTTCCCAGAATTCCAGTTTTTCTTTCCTGGCCTCCTTTTTCTAATCTTTTCCCTTTGTCTATTCAACTCTTCTTCCTCAAACTTTCAGGTTCCAGCCGGAGGGATCATTAAGACCTCCAACAGAAAATAGCTCTCATTGCTCAGGGTTTGTCTCCATGCCTGCAATACAAGAACAAATGCTGCAAGGTGCTATTTCAGATGTGATCAAGGTAGTTTAACTGCTAAAATTTTAAGTTTCTATGAAAAAAACTTATGTATGAAGAGCAATAGTATAACCTTTCCTGACAGGAGTTTGGAGAGGGTGGTGGTGAGGAATGACAAAAGGAGTATTTTCAATGCGGACACTCCATCTCCCAATGGGCTTTAAGAATCTGCTCCAAAACACAGTGGTGCAAGTACTTCTCAATGTCTATTGGTATTTTTCAAGTCCTTAATTCTAAAAGTCCTTCAAATACTTAAAATGCACTCTGCAGTGCCCTGGGAGTACACACCATTTCATGTCTGCATCCTAACCTGGGGAAGATTTGGGAAGTGATGGGAAATCAAACCCCATTAACACTGAGATGGATTTACTTCAAATAACAATAATCTCTAAAGGGAGCCTGCATCCCAAAGACATGCCATTCACAAACATGAATTCAAATTTTACATTTATGGAAGAATAATACCTATTGCCGCTAACACAGCACAGTTTAAAATGAATATTCAGCTACAGTTCAGAAGCCAGAGTTAACAAAGTAGGATATTTTAATAACCTAAGATAACAGTATGGTAGATGAAGGGCACAGACATGCTGAGGACATACAGGAAAGCCAGAGTGATCTTCTGCCACGGATAATGAGAACAAACAAAAAATGTCAAAGCTATCAGACCAATTAGTATATTCTTCTCAAAGAGACAGCGCCACAAGCAGCACAACCATGGAAACAGAAGAAATACCATCCTAAACTTCTTGGACCCATCCATGACTAAGCAGGCAAAAGCAGAGCAGCTGCTCTGAAGAGCAGCAGCAAACAGCAGGATGCAAAGAGGAGATGAACTTGATGTAAGCATGAGCAATTTCTTATTTTTATTAGAAAGAGTAAACCAAAGATGAGAGAGAATTTTGCCTGGTAACATGTGCAGAACAGAACGGGTTGCAATGGTTTATTAACATTTAAGATGGCTTCACATTGTTTTTTGGTTGGTTGGTTGGGTGGGTTTTTTTTTGGTTTATTGTTTGTTTGGGGTTTTGTTTGTTTGTTTGTTTGTTTTACAAAATCCAAATCCCTTTTCTAACAGAACGGAACTCATCTTTTGAGAATATTCTTAGCTTTTGAGGTGCAGATAAAACACAGGAATCACATGTATTTGGTAGGTGTCACCTAGAGGCACACCCATAGTACATTTGTTACGTAGTGTTACTTGTTAATACAACAGTATTTATCCATAATCCTTTCCTACATCTTTGGTAGTTTGGTTATTGCATGATTTTAATACATGTACTATAGAAATAATATTTTAAATGTTATAAACAAACAAAACTAAAAGGTGATTACATGAGTTGAACTTCCATAACAGTTTTAATATTTCTTTTTGTCTGTTACAACTTCTGATGGGGTAAAAATTTATACTTTACTCTCTATTGACAAAGTTGCCAACCTTACATGAAGTTTTCTCTGAAAACAGATCTTTAGGAAAAAACATGACTTGGGCAGAAGAACAAAGAAAAAGCACTGAAGTCTATGCACCAATAAAAAGAATAGCCTATTTCATAATCTATATAACCATCAAGGTAGCACAGAAATGACACCAAAGCCTTATTTTTACCTGTCCTTTAATACCCTTGTCCTTCAAAGCCTTTATGTCATCATGAGTCAGTTTTTGAGACTTTCCATCGTCAACTATGTTACGATTATCTGTACCTGCTTCTTTTGTTTCTAAAGGAAAAGGATATAGATTTGTAAAATCTAGTTCTAAATATCTTTAAGTTGGAGAAGCATACGATTTTAGTTTCACAGAAAGCAGACTTGTCAGGATTAAACCCACATGCTTCATGGCCTTGTAACGTATTGCCTAAGCAATTAATGAAATACAGTATGTAAAATATACCTTAGTATATATATTCACCCAAACTAAGGTTCAAATTTTCTCCCGTATTAAAAAGCTTATTTGTTACAGGACTAGTGAAACAGCAGATCAAGATAAAACCATGCACTTTTATGACAGAAAGAATACAAGTGACATTAAGTTAACAAATGATTAATAGAAAGCTTTTCCATCATCTTTGGTATCATCCAAGTAGCAAATTAATTGGAACTTGTTTTTCCAACCAGTCAATCCTCTGTAATACCTGTGGTAGTCTCTTCCACCTCTTGCTTTGGCTGGAGGTTTCCACCACTGGTTACTTCAAATGTAGTTCCATAAGTATGTCCGATGGCATTATCCAGATAGAACCACTGCTTCTCAAAAATAATTTTTCTGAAATAATAAAAAAGTTAATGATAATAAAGACATTATTTTTACTATGTCTGTAACAATAGTTGAAACTAAGCTATAGCTTCATATGAGACATTTTTATCCATACCCTTGAAGAAAACCAGGACAAGCATAAAAAGTAAAACTAGCCACAAAACAACACAGAACTAAAACTGGTTAGGAAAAGAACAAAGAACTTAAATCAAGCATACAGCAAGAATTTTTTTTCAATTCAAACGAATTCTAAAATGGCAGATAAAACTTGAATTATATTTTTTAGCAAGGAATCAAATTAATTTAAAGTATATTAAATCCAGGCAGGGTCATGCAGGGTAGTGCAAAAAGATGAGCATGAACCTTTATTTTGAAGAGCTGATTTGAAATAACATTTATCAAAAGACTATGAAGAAAACAGCAGCACAGAGTATCATGTAATTTTAGAAATGTTTAATAAAAAACAAACAAACAAAAAGGATTTAACTACCCTTTTAATTTTGGTTGCACCAAGGGAGGTTTGCATTTTTCCTTCTTCACATAGAAAAGGACCCACAACAGCTTTCACTTTCAGGCTGACCTAGGAGGGTTTCCTTGCTGACCAGAGAAATACCCACTTTGTCGAATGAAACAGGTACCAGTGTCTGTGCCACACTCACACAGGAATCAAAACTTACCAATATGAGCTCTTATTATACACATCACTAATTCTGAAGCTAAGCAAAAAGGCTGAGTTGCTACTTCCAGTTTTCTACTGACTGAAGTATGCAATTCATGCATATATTTTACACATGGTATTATTTGTAAGCCCAAATACAATCCAGAATTTAAATAAAGCATTACAATAAAAAGTTGTCAGAGATATTTATAACCAAGCCCTCTTAATAAATATTAACAGCATTATACTTGCTTGTGTAAAGTCTGCCAACCCGGATTTTAAAAGACTAATGTATGACTTGAAATGACTGAGAAGCATATAGATAAAATTATGTGCATGTGGTCAAAATTTATTTTGATGATCATTCTAAACAGAATATCCAACCACAGCTATTGTCACATGTTCTTGAAATATCCTTACACTCATCCGATTACAGAAAAGGAAAAATGAATGCATAAGTTACTTAATTTCCCATGACAATATTTAATCTGACTTTTACTCCTTCTTTTATGACAGGGGTTTTAAACAAAAACTGTAGAGGGACCTAACAAAAGAGCTCTTGGCAGTGCTCTACAGGCTAACAGAATAACTACTTGATTTCCCTCCCAGATTCTACAGGCGAATATTAAGCCTGTCAATGACCACTACTCCCAAATTCCTAGGTCTGAGCTATGCCATTTTCAAACCAGTCTTGTTCAAGCATAGTATCTTTAAATCTCCACACTACCAAATCAAATGTCTGGCCACATTATTCAATACTGACTTCTACACATTGGTCTATAAAACTGTCTGCTGCAAGGGGAAGAGCCCTGGCTGCATCCACTGATTACAGTATGTCCTGCTGGGCTGCAGGTGCTTCTTGCTATGCCAGTTGGCCCAGGGAAAAGAAACAGGAGACCTTTCATAGCACCCTCTCTAAAGCAGTAACTGTCCAGAACTGACAGCTTGCATGTTCCTACAGTTTAAAACAAAGAGAACAATGAAGCCAATCCCTATTATTAACAAGACAGCGCCGCATCTCACAGAAGCTACACACCACAGCGAAATAAGACAGGCTGAGTGAGTTGAGGGGGTTCAGCCTGGAGAAGAGAAGGCTCCAGGGAGACCTTCCAGCCCCTCAAGAGGCTCCAGGAGAGATGGGGAGGGACTCTGCATCAGGGAGGGGAGCCCTTGGAGGAGGGGGAAGGGTTTGACCCTGAAAGAGGGGAGATGGAGCTGAGATGTGGGGAAGAACTTGTTTGGTGTGAGGGTGGTGAGAGCCTGGCCCAGGTTGCCCCGAGAAGCTGTGGCTGCCCCATCCCTGGAGGGGTTCAAGGCCAGGTTGGAGGGGGCTCTGGTGGGAGGTGTCCCTGCCCAGGCCAGGGGGGTGGGACTGGATGGCCTTTAAGGTCTCTTCCAACTCTGACCATTCTCTAAGTATGATGAAGATACACTTTTCAGGCTGCTGTACCTTTTCTCCTCTTCAACATGCACCAACTTGGCAACGACAACACAAAATCATCTTAAACACCTTTCAAATTTTTACAAACACCACAGGCGATCTCCCGCGTTTGGGGTTTTTTGGGTTTGTTTGTTTGTTTTTTTTTCCCCCCCCGTCATAGCAACTCAGGCATCATGAAAGCCTTTCAGCCCGCCCGCCACAGCGGCCTAGCGAGGCCGGTGTTTTTTCCCCAAATCTCAACGGAGAAAGGAGGGGGCGGGAGGGGGAAGGACGACAAGCGGGATGGACAAGCCCCTCACCTCCGCCGTAGCACAGGCACCGCTTTGAAGACGTCGTCCCGCTTCAGGACGGCGCAATCCCCCTCACAAATGCGCGGGCCCGGCCTCGGCCCGGCCTCCATGGCGGCCTCCGCTACCGGGGGAGGAAGCAGCGCGCGGGCACCACCGCCCCNCACCTCCTCAGGCCCGGATTTAATTTTAATTTAATTAAATTAATTTAATTTTAAATATCTGGTGGTGAAGCCGTTGGGGGGGTTTTGTCTCCGTTTGCCGCCGTCTCCCTGAAGCGAGATGAGCAGGGACCTGAGAGGCGGGCGGGGATGTGCCCGGGGAAGAGGCCCTCGGGGCTGGCGAGGCGGATGGCGAGGTGCATGGCGAGGTGCAGAACAGAAGATACAGTACAGGAAAATGCCCGAACCTGGTGAGCCAGCCCCTGCTTCCCGAAGCCTTAATTTTTTTTTTTTTTTTTAAGCTAGGCAATTGCTGCTGTTTGTCTTCCTGGTGTTGTTCCTAAATAAAGGGTCTTCATTCGGTGCACAGAGCCCAGTCAACGCACTGAGTCGAGATATTTGTCTTTATTCCAATTCTGCAGAATTGGGTGCTGGGTGTTTAACAGCAGCCAGTACAGCACACTCTTCTGACAGTCCAACATTTATAATGATATGATACAGCTGATGGGTGAGCTACAGTTCCTTTACCATCCCTCATCGTACATGTGGGTTTGAGTTAATGCTTTAAACATTTGGGGAGATCCCCTCAATTAGCACCCTCATTATTTATAAGAGGATACGTGGTTTGATATTATAATCTCCTAGGGCTCCTCTGGGACACGGTCTTATTTAGACTTAATTCCAAAGACTGTATGTTTTGTCATCCTAAACTTACATCAGAGACAGTGCACTCTCTCCATGGGTCTTGTTCACTTTCAGTAAGCTCTCGAGATGCTAATCCTTCAGCAATTCCATTTCTTTTATGTAAGTTTTGGTTAATTTTTTCTACATCTAGTGCAGGTGCAAAAGGACCAATAAAGTTTTAATTTGAGGAGTTCAGGTAAAGTTAAATCCAAGTCCTGTTACAGGTTTATACAAAGTACTTATGTAGCTTTTTAGCTGCATTCTTTTGACTCACCGGTGGTCAAAAGAATCACTGAAAATAAAACTTGCAAAGTTTCAGTATTAATATTTTTTTAATCCCCATTTTAATTGCTTTTTTTCACAGTAAGATCTCGACTAGTTCAAGCAACGTTGGACCAGTTTATTCCATATAAGGGCTGGAAACTTTATTTCTCTGAAGGTATTTTTAGACCAAAATTATAGGTAGCAAGTATTTTATTCCATTTTTTTATAAAATTATTTATAAGTAGAGGGAATAAGGTCAACAGAAAGGAACTGAAATTCATATTAGTTATATAGAAACATGAATACAATAGGGGTTTCAATCTTGTGGCACGCTGTAATCTCTGTGGTCTCCAAACCTTGGAAAGAGATCTTGAATAGCGTAAAATATAATCTTTCTTAAACCCGTTCAATTAGCCCCGTAAAACCTGCAGTCTATCAAAGACTGGAATATATGTACCTCTGCTGTGCTTTCCTTGATCCTATGTGCTTGTCTTACGTCATCTTAGACAAAGTTTTGTTTTGTAACAGTTTTTATAATAGAACGTCACTGTGATACTGTAAAGATCTATCATCTTCCTCAGTTTTGCAATGCAAAAAATTAGGAAGAGAAATTGCTTGTTTGTGTTATTTTGTGAAATGGAATTAATTACTAATGCAATATGTTTCTAATTAGCTTATGCTGACAAGTCTCCTTTTGTCCAGAAGACTCAAGCCTTTGAAAAATTTTTCATGCAACGCATTGAGCTTTATGATAAGGTAAAAGCAAAACACAACACCCCCCACACCCAACCTGTTGTTGGTACAGTAATGTTACAGACTTTATGTATTTTCTCCATCAAAAATGATTTCCATTATAGATATGAAATGTTTATGATGTGATTTGGATGCATTGTGTGTTTATAATTTGAAGTCTATTTTATAACTTAAAACATTTCACAGGATGAAATAGAAAGAAAAGGAAGTATTCTTGTGGATTATAAGGAACTAATACAAGACAAAGAATTGACTAAATCAATACCAAATATATCTACTGAATTAAGGGACATGCCTCAGAAAATCCTGCACTGTATGGGTCTGGCAATTCATCAGGTAAATATGATGTTCTAATATGTGGAAGCATAACCCTCACAAAGAATCAGTAGGGCTTAGAGGTAATTATCTTATGACACCCAAATCTCTGTTTTCCTGTCCTACAGAAATGTACTGTTTATTTAATACTCAAACTCTTCCATCCCTCCACCGCTTCTGTATGGCCCACACAGTCCTGTTTAGAAAATGCATTTTGCTCGTTCATCATCAAAGCAGTTGATTAAAACTAAGTGTAGTTCTAACGCTTACTTAACAGGGAGTTCTCACTCCTGTTTTATTAATGCACTGTGAGTTCCGTGCGCTGTGTCACCCCTCGCACAGCTGGTGGGTGAATGGTGAGCAGATTCAAGAATTCCCAGCTCTGTTCTAATCTTTCTAAGTAGGAATTTGCTGCTGCTTGACAGACAAGTTCTCAGATGTTTGTGCTTCAGTCAGACTACCACACATTGACCAGGATTAAAGATTATTGTAGACATTCTTTATATTTTTTTTGTAGTTAAACAAGCAACAACACAACAAATGTGTTGATTTTTAAATTACCTTTAAAATGCAGCTTAAAACTGTTCAGAAGTAGAAAACCACTGTTTAAGATGGGTCAGTGGACAGCAGAGGGCTCTTTAGATTTCAGCAGTGGGTCTGGTAATCTAATTTAATAGCAAATCGAATCCACATTGCACGGATGCTGCATTTGTGTCTGCCTGTCTGTTCTGTCCAGGTGCTAACGAAGGACCTGGAAAGGCACGCTGCAGAGCTGCAGGTGCAGGAAGGGTTACCGCTTCATGGAGAACCGATCATAAACGTGCCTCTCATTCATGCTAGGTAAAGAGGGTTGAGCATTTGGTTTGTTTTCAGGAGGATTTATTTGCCTAATGTTGTCTAATGGTTGTCAGTATCTGTGTGGGGCAGATGCTTATTTATTTTATTGAGAGATTTGACTCTGAAGCTATTTCCAGAAGAACAGTCTACATCCTGCTTTTTTTCTTCACCATGACCAAATCAAGATTTTTGTTCTGAAGACACAAACAACATGAAAAAAGCAGCGCAAAAGCTGAAGAAAAGCTTATAAATAGAAAAGTAACTTATAAGTAGAACTGTTCTGTGAAACGCATGTTAATTTAAACCAGAGAAATATATTTAAACTTCTCCAGTTTACTGGAGGAGTTGAGAAGGCATTATGATCTAGCCTTGTGTTAGCAAAAGGCTCATCTTCATAAAGAAGTTGCTTTGAAGGGTGTGGACGTAAATTCCAACAGGTATATGAGTTGTAGTCTAGGTTCACACTTGTGAACTGAAAGCGGTGTATGAAGATGTGTTATTTCATATTAGCTTAAATTTATTAAACGATTACTGGTATGAAAACCTCCAGAATCTTAATCCTAATTAATCAAGCTTTAACCTCAGCTACTTCATTTCAAGTTCCAGTAATTCTGAACAAGCATGTACTTAACAATAACCATAGTTACTGTTATTCTTAAAGTGTGATTTTGAGTTTTTAATGAAACAAGACCTTAGCACAGTTTTTGTTTTTTGTTCTTTGTCAGAGGTAATGGCATCTCAGACTTCAGGAATCTGAGGTGGACTGGGAGTATAAGCCCTATTTGAGTTTGGTTTGTTTTGTGGTGGTTTTTTTTTTTTCGACTGGTGCTGGTTTGGTATGAGAAATCAGCGTGGTTTGGGCATGGCAGGTGGATTTGATTTGCAGGTTGTCACACTATATTTTTAAGTTTTGCATTGTTATAAAACTGCACCCTCATAATTACACAGTAGAATGTTTTTAGGAAAAGCCTGTGGCCAAAAAAGGCATATACAAGCTCTCAAATTTTAAGAGACAGTAATGGACCATTATCCTGCAGAGAAAAGCATTTGACACTTTTGATACTGAAAAAAATTTTCAGGCTGCCCAGGGAGGTCGTGGAGTCCCCTTCTCTGGAGATTTTCAAGACCCGCCTGGATGCAGTCCTGAGTGGCATGCTCTGACATGCTCTGGGTAGTCCTGCCTTGGCAGGGGAGTTGGACTAGATGATCTCTATGGTCCCTTCCAACTCCCAAAAATTCGGTGAAATTCAGTGAAATTCAGTGATAAGTCAGTAAAATATCATGCTCCTAAAAATGGTTCTGCAGCATAGACAATATGGAACAAGGAGATGGTGGTGTTCAGGGTCCTAAGCAGAGGGAGCAGGGAAAACCCTGGATTTCAGGAGCCAGACTCTTCTCATTGGTGCCCAGTGACAGGACAAGGGACATTGGGTACAAATTAAAACACTTAAAATTCTATGTGAACACAAGAAAGTGCTATTTAGCTGTGAGAGAGATTGTGTGGTCTCCACCACAGGCATATTCAAAACTTAACTGGACGTGTACCTGGGTGACCTGCTGGAGCAAGAGGGTTGGTCTAGACAAGTCTCGATATGTCCATTCCACAATAAAAGATTCTGTTTAAAGTTTGCTATTCTTAATTATTTGACAAGGTATTTTTTGTTGTCTTTAACAAGGTGCAGTGTGTTGTACTTGATGACAGGTTGTTATGTCATTGAAACAAAGAACCTCGCCCTTCCTTTTGGAGCATAGGCATAATAATTTGATCCTTTTGTGTTGCAAGTCTAAACTCTGGTTTTAATCTGAAATAATTCAAAGAGATGGTTATAGATGACTATAAAATAATTTCGGTTGTATTGCTATCCTTTATTGTTTACAGGAGGGAGGTGTCATTATATAAACAAACTGTACAGGTCTTGAAGTATATCCACTTGGGGAATATTAAATATTATGCTGCTTTCTAGAACAGGAATCAAAGACTGTTATGGGTCCACAGATAAAATATTCTAATCATTGCTCTGAATTTCTGTTAATAATTGGTGTGTAAACCTTTTTGTTGTTGGGTGTGGGATTTTTTTTTGTTTGCATTGGGTGGGGGTTGGGAAGTTTTGGTTTGGGTTTTTTTTGTTTGTTTGTTGTTGTTCTGCATTTAAGTATGGCAAGCTTTCAAAATGTTAATGCTTAACTTTTGTGTAGGGTGTACAACTACGAGCCACTAACTCAGCTGAAAAACGTTCGGGCCAACTGCTACGGGAAATATATTGCCTTACGTGGTACGGTTGTGCGTGTCAGTAACATCAAGCCCCTCTGCACTAAGCTAGCTTTTGTATGTGGCACGTGTGGAGATGTTCAGAGTGTGCCTCTACCTGATGGAAAGTATACTCTTCCAACTAAGGTAAGTTAAAACTGTTTAACTTCATAGTTTTCCCTTACCTCTAGTGATTTGACAAAAAGCAACACCACTGGTATTAAAAAAAAAAACAAAAAGTAAAAAATCTCATCTTTAAAGCTACGTTATAGAACTGACACATTAGAAAAAATTAATCTTACCATGCAACTTTGTATTACTGCATACCCTTGTTATTTGAAAAAAAATGTGTCCTGCTGAGTGTGTACAAACTCCCTCAAATCTAGGCAAATAAAAACATCTCTTGTCATTTCCATTTCACAGGTTATGTTTAAAAAGCCTCCTGCACCTTGTTGCTGTGGTTTTCTATGCTTAGATATTGGGGGTTTGTTGTGACTTTTGTTTAGAACTCTCTATTTCAGTGTTTTTTATCTGGATTTTAAAAGGCATTAGACAAAGGGAGGTGCCAGTTAATGATGTGCTCAAGTGAAAAAACTATCTCCTCTGGAACATCTGCAAGTATTAAAAAACAAAACACCAGACAAACAAAAAACCAAACAACCTCCCCAGCAAACAAACAAAACCACCCACACCTCACCTCCACCCCAACACCCAAAAACTCACCCCGGTTAACTAAGGGGATCATACAATTCAGCTGTAGCTGCTCTAACTGTGAGTCAGAGCTCAGGTGTTTGTGCTTGATAGCTCCTCATTAATTATGTATGTGCTGATTTGTAGTCCTAATTTAACTAGCTTTTTTCCTGAAATGGTGTTAGTGAGTCATATTGCTTTACTTTTTTTTTTTTTTTTTTTAACCCAAATAAGGCAATTCCAAATTGATTTTAAAAGAGGTTGAAAACGAACTCGAATTACTGTTGTTACAGTGCCTTGTCCCCGAGTGCCGTGGGCGGTCCTTCACAGCGGACAGAAGCTCTCCTCTAACCACCACGGTGGACTGGCAGTCTGTTAAGTAAGTGCGCCTTCCCTCCTGCACCAACACATAATGCACCGGGGCAGTCAGGAAGCGACAGGTTGGCTCATTCCGTCTTACGCTGTGCAGTTTTAATAATCTTACTCTTCTGCAGCAAGCACGCTTCAAAATTTGTGTTACAAAGCGGTTGCTTTATCCAAGCAGTAGGATACTTCGTATATTAAAACTAGCCTGGAAATTCCTCCTGCCCTGATTGAGTTCTTTGAGAAATGTTCATTTTGCGCTCTTTGCAGCTTTTCATTAGGTCATTCCTAATTGCATCTATTAATTAATGATTCCCTTTAATGAGCTGTAAGACACCTAGAAAAGCCTTGTTAAAATACATTGGTCGGCTGTGACAGTTGGTGTGAAAGAAATGAAAGTAAACCTGAGGTTTAAAAATCTTAGTCTGAGGTGATATTTTGTCCCCTAGTCCTTAAGTTACACTCAGTAGAAGGAAATAGTGCTGCACCTGCCCGGCCAGCAACTTTGTGTGTCTGATCAGCGAGCAGGATTGCCTGAAGTCAGACCTGTGCTATGGGGGAACAAGTGACTGTTTCTACAGAAATTAGCCATGGTAAAGTGTAGGAATGGAAGAATGATACGGGGTTGGAAGGGACCTCTGGAGATCATCCAGAGCAGGTTGCACAGGAATGTGTCCAGGCAGGTTTGAATGTCTCCAGAGAAGGAGACTCCACCACCTCAAGAAGTTCCTTCTCAGGTTTAGGTGGAACTTCTTATAATCAAGTTTGTGCCCATTTCCTCTTGTCCTGTCCCTGGGCACCACTGAAAAGAGACCGACCCCGTCCTCTTGACACCCTCCCTTTAAGTATTTATAAGTGTTGATCAGATCCCCCCTCAGCCTTCTCCAGACTAAAAAGCCCCAAGTCCCTCAGCCTCTCCTCGTAAGGGAGATGCTCCAGGCCCCTCATCATCTTTGTAGCCCTCTGCTGTCCCCTCTCCAGCAGTTCCCTGTCCTTCTTGAACTGGGGAGCCCTTAACTGGACCCAGTGCTCCAGATGGGGCCTCCCCAGGGCAGAGCAGAGGGGCAGGATGACCTCCCTCCACCTGCTGGTCACACTTTTCCTGATGCCCCCCAGGATGCCATTGGCCTTCTTGGCCACAAGGGCCCATTGCTGGCTCATGGCCATCCTGTTGTCCACCAGGACTCTCAGGTCTTTCTCCTCAGAGCTGCTCTCCAGCAGGGCAGCCTCCAACCTGTCCTGGTGCAGGGGGTTATTTGCAGCACCCTGCACTTGCCTTTATTGAACTTCATCAGGTTCCTCTCTGCCCAACTCTCCAGTCTCTCCAGGTCTCGCTGGATGGCGGCACAGCTGTCTGGTGTGTCAACCACCCCTCCCAGTTTTGTATCATCAGGAAACTTGCTGAGGGTACATTCCATCCCTTCATCCAGGTCATTGATGAATGTATTGAAGAGGATTGGTGGGTGGTGGAACTGGTTTTCATCATTTCCATCCTGCTATGCGCTATCAGCGCTATGACCACCCTACTATTGCCCCACAGTATACATTCAGAAGAGTTTGAGATATTTCTTGTCTGTCCCATTACCTTACTGCAGTAAGCTTGGAAAAAACAGGACTCTGATTACTTTTTCCTATTTCTTGCATCCAGATTCTCGAAGTTCATGTGCTCTGTATCAAGAGCCTTATTGTACCAAATGACATCGAAATATATTTTTCTTTATAAATGTTCTGTAATAAAAGTCATGTAAAAATTGATTTAAAAAACAAGTGCAGACATTCTTGTCAGCAGCTCTAGAGGGTGCTGTTTATTGCAGCTTCTTAGGAAAGTCTTGACTGTCAAGGCAAACTATTAGAACTCTAAGTGCAGAGCCAAAACGGGAACCTTTTCAAGAGCTTATTAGTTGCTGGCCTTTTACAACTCTGCAAAGAGCGAGCTACTAGTCTTGTTACGGTCTGAGGAATTTCTTGGGCTTTGCTAAGGTTAAAATGCCAATTAAGCATTTATCAGGGCTATAATGTCTGTCCTCTTAATTTTTGTATATGAGCTCCATCTTATTTCACATACTGTAACTATTTCTACATGAACATGCACATATAAGTGCTTTAACATCGGAATTTCAACTTTGTTTATTGTTTCGGGAGTTCATATTTATTGTCTTTGTGGGTTTAATGCATAATGTATATCCGCTTATTAAAGTCTAAACTGAAAAAAAAGGCTTTCTCCAAATTCAGCACTGCTGTTTCTAGTATTTATCAGGGCATTTCTGCTGTCTCCCTTTTCAATTTGGAAAGGGTTGGTTGGAAGCACACAGCTGCGGATATTGTATGCTGTAATTTAATGGAAAACCCTTGTGTCGTGCAGGGTGCAGGAGCTCATGTCAGATGATCAGCGAGAAGCAGGCCGAATCCCTCGCACTATCGAATGTGAACTGGTTCAAGATCTTGTGGACAGCTGTGTCCCAGGAGATATGGTCACCATAACAGGGATAGTTAAGGTGTGGAGCACTGAGGAAGGTAAAATACATCATCTGAGAACACCTTTTCCTAGCGATTACACAACAACAGCTGCCAACTGTAATTTGAGCTCTCAAAGTTGTAAATCCACAAACTGTATATTTCTTCAGAAGTTCCCAAAGTTTTATAAGGAGGAATCGTTCTGAAGAAGCACAAAGCAGTGCTGTCCAAGAGGAGCGCTATCTGTAACGTCTGCTGATAGGGGCTTTCACAACCCACTGCCCTAAGCACAACTGTGGTCCTGAATCTGAAATGCCAGCCTGACATCTGATGTTTGAGGGTGTCAGCTGATAGGAAAGCCATCTCTGGACCACTAATGGAAGGGGGACATCCTTACTTTGTAAAGTCTCTCTGAGAGACTTTTTTTTTTTTTTTCCTTTTTTCATTTTTCTTCCCCAAAGCGAGGCTATAACAGAATATATTGCAGAGAACTGCAGTACTGATTTATAGACTACTTCCTCTGCTCAGTAATCACTGGAGGATATAGAAAATGATGAGTTATTAAGATATACATTTAATTCTGCACTATGGATTTTTTTTTCCTGTAAGTATTGGGTGGAAACATTTTTATATTCAACCTATATTTGACTAGAATAATGTAATAATTTAATATTCCTGGAAAACTTCATTTATTCTGGGAGAAAATTCTCTCTATACACATATACTCTCCAAATCCAGCAAAATATTTTATTGTGTACCTAAATAGAGGGAACTTAAACTTACTTTTTATCAGTTTTTGTGTAGGTGTTCATTTGCCTAAATATGAACATTTTGCATGTGACTGTACTTAATATTTCTTAATTAACCTACGCCATTTGTAAATAACATCAGTACTTAATGATATAAAAAATATTCCTTCATCTTTTCTCAATTTTTTCTAACAGGAACTTCTAAAAATAAGAATGACAAGTGTATGTTCTTGTTGTACATTGAGGCAAATTCTGTCAGCAACAGTAAAGGAGAAAAACTGAAGAATTTCGATGATGAGACTTTTCAAAGATCGTTCATGGAGTTTTCCCTTAAAGACCTCTATGCTGTTCAAGAAATTCAAGCTGAGGAAAATCTGTTCAGGCTCATCGTGAAGTAAGTTGTGTCACACCTGGAGCAGGTCTAGGATTAAAGTTCTGAGAGGGCATGATTGACGTCAGACAGATGTATGTGGGAGCTGATCTTAAAAGCTATGAAATGTACAAGGCTCATGCAACAGATACCACAGGGATTTAACAAATGTTAGTGGGCAAGGGGCTTGGGAGGAAGAGAAAGTATTCCAGTGGGGATATTAGGACTCTGGGAGGGACTTGAGGATATAGGGAAGGTAGGAGCATTTCAGTTCAACCCTGAGACAGAAAGCCACAGGTAAAAAGGGCAATTAATTAATTTTGCTCCTCACTGAGCAAATTCATCTCTTAAGCACTGTTTTGTTCTCTGCTCTACTTTTCTACAGCAGAGGAAAGAGGTGCAAGAACTGAGTAAAGGGTGTGAAAAACCCTCAGTCAGACTGAGAAGTGCTTTTCTAGCTGGGGTGTCCCTTGGGTCCTCCCAGTGGAAGCAAAGAACGCGAAACAAGCACCTTTAAAGGGAGGATTACTTGATAAGAATGGGTGCAGAAACCATGGGAAACTTGTTCTCCTCTGTGTTTGTGCAAAATCAAATGAAAGACTTTTCTTATCATTTCAGGCATATCTGGTTATCTGATAAAAGTCAAGAAATTTGATGTTGCTTTTACATATAAACTGATTCTGCTAGAAATTCAGCAGTGACTAAACAAGGGACTTAATATATTTATGAAAGTATTCTGTGACAAGGGAGATAGAGCAAGTGCTTATTAAATAGTAATACAAGATTTGTATTCCACTTGTGTTACGGTGTTCTTTGTTTTTTCAGCTCTCTTTGTCCTGCAATCTACGGCCATGAGGTAAGTAATTGCTTGCAACTTCAGTTGAAATGTTTACGCCACAATAAACTCCTAAAGGATTTATAACACTTCATTGGGGTGAGGGGCAGGGAGTGTATTTACAGGTGAGTGTATGTCACATACTGTTAAGTTCAGCCATCCAGAAGAAAAGGGTTATTACAGCCAGTTCTAGGGAGCTGTCAGTATTGGTCACCAGGATCAAATACTTAATTGGTGTTGGTATGTCCCACTACAGATTGTAAAGGCAGGTTTGGCCCTGGCATTATTTGGAGGATGTCAGAAGTTTGTAGATGACAAGAACAGAATCCCTGTGCGAGGAGATCCACACGTTCTGGTCGTCGGAGACCCAGGATTAGGAAAAAGTCAAATGTTGCAAGTATGGGTTGGTTTATTTCTATTGTCTGACTGTTTATCTCTCAAATTCCTTGCTAACTTGACTTCTTGCAAACATGGTAGGAGAGCTGTGCTAATCCCAAAGGGTTGCTCGAGCCTGGCTGGAGCTATCTTTTCATGTAGGATGCCTCAAATATAGGATAGTACTCAAAGGACTACTCAAAGGACTGCTGTCCTCTCCAGGGAGCCTTGCAGAAGGGATTCAGCCTGTTAAAACACTTACCAAAGCAGCTATACTTGGGCAGGTCTGTGGGCTTTGGAGTATAGGTGTTCTGTTCTGCCCTTAGAGATGTTTTTTTCACCAACCCTTTTCCCCGGTGGGAAGTTTTACTCCTTCCTATCTCCATTTAGCTGATCCATTGTCAAATAAAATAAGTACATTCTTGGAACTAATGCAACTTTAAATACCATGTCCCTTACCTTCTGAGAGGTCTACTCCCATTCTCTTACCCTATTTCCATGTTGCTAGCACAGATCTGGGCTTTTTGGGAAAGGGATGTGTTGATGCATTTGGGTTTTAATCTTGGTGAGCGATTCTACATGACTGTGACAAAACCAGTTAGTAATAAATATTTTTTTCTGGTCTTAAACATAATGGTTTTAAAGTTCCATGTCTTTTCCCATGGTTGTGAAGTGAAAGGGGGAGAAAGTTCACCTAGACCTGCAGCATTGCATACCTCTTAAAAACTCAGAGACTATCTAATGTGAACATGTTCTGTTAGGATATGACTTGCAGTAACTTAAAGTGATGGATTTGTGTGCAGACATCTTTGCGAACAGAATCTTCATGGTTGGAAGGGACCTTTGAGATCATTGAGTCCAACCATAAAAAAAAAAAAAACAAACAAAAAAAACCCCACACGACACCAAAACAAAAAAAACAACACTCCATCACCACAACAATCACCACACCCAACAATCTCGGGCACTAGAGCATGCCCTGAAATGCCATGTCTACACGTTTCTTCAATACCTCCAGGGATGGTGACCCCACCACCTCCCTGGGCAGGCTGTTCCAGTGCCTGACCACCCTCTCAGGAAAGTCATTCTTCCTAAGATCTCATCTAAACCTCCCCTGCTGCAACTTCATACTGTTTCATCTAGTCCTGTCACTTGGGAGAAGAACAAATTATTATTTTTTTTCCACTGTATGGAGACTCTACCATACAGTAGATGATGTGTTTTTTCACGTTGTTAATAAATTGCAGAACGCCATTCAAGAAAAGCCATCAATCTGTTCCTTGGGTAAGACCCTGAGACAAGGCTTCTCTCAGTCACTGCTGTCAAAGAAAAAAAAAAAAGCCCACAGAGAAAGCTAAAGCTGTGGAGGAGCCAGGGTTTTTTCATTTGCTTGCTTGAGGTTTTTATTCAATACTTGGTGCCTGTCACATATCTGGTACTGAACAAATATGCTTTGGGTGTTATCTTTTAAATAAAGCAGAGGCACCTGTAACTATAGTGATTTATTGGGAAAGGCCAGTTATAACTGTATTCCAGGCAAATTTAACTGCAGCACGTCTGTGTTCAAGCTTACCATGCTTTGCTAGTTCCCATTTCAGCTAAGCTGCTCTCTGGAGCTAGAGGCCTGGAGAAGACTAGGACTGTCCTTTATGCCCTCGCTGGGGGTAGAACTGTGCATATTCCTCTGAAGCAGCTTGTTGTGGACACTAGGACAAGATGTTTGTCTAAATAGACCTTGAGGTCTGAAGATAGAGAAGTTACCTATCTGCATTTCCATGGTCGATAGCATGTCCCCAAGCGTTTCAACGTACTTTGAAACATAAGTGCTATGCCCAAGCTCCTAGTAGTTTTGATGGCACAGTAGACATTGCTGTGCCACGAATATTGTGACCAAGTTATTCTTGTTATTCCTGTGACCAAAGTTTTGCAGAAGTACATCTCTTGGGATTGCATGGAATTATAACTTTACTGTTGTGCCACATTATTTAGAAAGCATTTGGGTTTACTTTTAATTGTTTCTCTAGAATAAGGTTAATGAAATTCTTCACCTTGGGGCAGGAAAACCTATTTCTTTCTCTTCTAGGCGGTATGTAATGTTGCTCCTCGAGGTGTATACGTTTGTGGTAATACTTCCACCAGCTCTGGCCTGACTGTTACACTGTCTAGAGATGGGGCTTCTGGAGATTTTGCCTTGGAAGCTGGTGCTTTAGTGCTTGGAGATCAAGGTAATATATGCAATGCTACATGGGGTGGGGTTGGGTGTGCTGCTGAGTCTAAGATTAACTACAGTGCTTGCATAACCAGGTATTAAAAATGTAAATTTGAAGTAGGATACTTCCACACCTTGGGAAGTTCTGAGTGACTTCTCTGGAGGTGGTTCCTGCTTCCTTAGGGCTTAGGATGTGTATGAAGCTGGAGTTCTGCAATTCACATACCAGCCTTACTTAACGTGTCAAAGAACTAGGATCTCCTTCTTGAGAAATCTCTGCCTTAATGGCAGCTGCTGGACTCTTACTGTTTTTGAAAAATAGTTGTTTTATGAGATTTGTCATCTGTTTCTACTTTTTAAAAAGCTTTTGCTGTCATCTTAATGCTTCCACAAGCCAGGGCACCTTCGTAATGGTTCGGCCGTGGCAACTTGGTTTGATGTGTCCAGGACTCTGGCTGGGACTTCTAACGTAGCACTGGATTGTAGCATACACTTGTCCATCAGTTAATGTGTTTTCTAATTAGTCTCTGTCTTGTGTTAATTGCTTCTAGGAATTTGTGGAATAGATGAATTTGATAAGATGGGAAACCAGCATCAGGCTTTGTTGGAAGCCATGGAACAGCAAAGCATCAGTCTTGCCAAGGCTGGCATTGTTTGCAGTTTGCCAGCTCGGACATCTATTGTTGCTGCAGCAAACCCAGTTGGAGGACATTATAACAAAGCTAAAACAGTGTCGGAGAACTTAAAGTGAGCACTTTCTGAAATGCTGCTTACATAGCTCAAATTCAGGAGTAGGTGCTTCTGGCAGCCTTGTTGTTTGTATGTAATTGCTTTCTAGTTTCCTGTAGTTTGAACACAAACTTACTGTAGTAATTTTTTTCACGGAAACACAGAATTGTCAGAGTTGGAAGGGATCTCTAGAGATCATCCAGTCCAACTCCCCTGCCAAAGCAGGGTTGCCCAGAGCACATCGCTCAGGACGGCATCCAGGCGGGGCTTGAAGATCTCCAGAGAAGGGGACTCCACACCCTCCCTGGGCAGCCTCTTCCAGGGCTCTGCCACCCTCACCCCAAAGAAGTTCTTCCTCAGATTTGAGTGGACCTTCCCATGTTCCAGCTTGTGCCCGTTGCCCCTCGTCCTGTCACAGGGAACCACTGAAAAGAGTCCGGCCCCATCCTCCTTCAACCCACCCTTTAGATACTTGTCAGCATTAATAAGGTCTCCCCTCAGCCTTCTCTTCTCCAGGCTGAAGAGTCCCAGCTCTCTCAGCCTTTCCTCACAAGAGAGATGCTCCAGTCCCTTTCTGTGGCTTTTGAGAAAGAAATTGCTGTCTTACTTTATTCTGAATTAATGGGATGGGGTTTTTTTTAAGTGTCTTTGAAGCGTTGCTCTAATTTTACCACTTCTCATTGAGCACTGTGTGGTTTTGTTGTCTTTGCTCTAGAATGGGGAGTGCTTTGCTGTCGAGATTCGATCTCGTTTTCATTCTGCTGGACACCCCAAATGAAGATCATGACCACTTGCTGTCCGAGCATGTGATGGCCATCCGAGCGGGCAGGCAGGCAGCGTGCAGCAGCGCTGTTGTGGCTCGGACCAACACGCAGGATCGCTCTGTTCTTGAAGTTGTTTCAGATCGACCACTGCTCGAAAGACTGAAGGTAGGTCTTGTCCTGTGACTGGTGCTGTGGCTCCTTCCCATGACGGTCCTTGCACTGGGACCTGGCAACCCTGACCCGCTGGATGTCCTGTCTCCTGCTCCCATTCTTCTCATGATAATTGGCTCTGAATTAAAGAGGAAGCACTTAAGGCTCCAGCCACCAGTTTCTACCAGTTGTCTGTTGTAGCTGACGTTGTCCCCCCTGTTGGAGCTGCTAAAGATGTGCCTCAAGCCACCGTCATGTCCACACAGAATTTATTAACTGAGCTGGTTTTTTTTGGTTGCAGTAATGAGAAGATGCTTTGCTTGAGATGCTCTAAAGCAAATTTCCTGTGTTTTATTTCAGTAGAGAGCTACAGAACTAGACTGGGTATAATAATTTGATATTACACGATGTGCTGTGAAGTACTGAATCTGAACAAAGCAGTGTGTAAACAAATCCTTGAGCATCTGCAACTCATGACAGATTTGAGGATTATAGGAGAAGCAGCATTTTTCTTATAAACCTTAAGTGATGAGTTTGAGGGCTGATACTGTCAAATGCCAGATCTTGGGAGGAACATGCTCTACTACTGGAGCTAAACGCGTGCGCTTTTGGAAATGGAATGTCAGCAGTGATGGTTTAATCTTCTTTGGAGATGTATCTTATAACAGTTAGGAAATTGGATTTTCTCTTTTTTGAGAAAGAATTATTGATACAGTTAAATCATATTGGGCACTTCTTATCATTGCAAATGAGAAGCTTCAGCTGCTTTTTCTGAAGTGGCCAAGTGTGTTTAATTACACGTCTTAGCAGAGTGCATGGGCTTTTATGTACACAGTTCATATATGAAGCACTAAAGCCCTTACAGTGAAGATTTTGCCAGATAAGGCATAGAAGATGAAAGTTTTATGATAAAACTTGTGTTGTGTTGACAGACAGAAATCTAAGCTCTTTGCAATTGGGTCAGATCTTACCAGGAGAAAACTTTGATGCCATTCCACACCAATTACTGAGGAAGTATGTCGGATATGCTCGGCAGTACGTTCACCCGAATTTATCTCCAGAAGCTGCTCAGGTCCTGCAGGAATTCTACCTGGAGCTCCGGAAGCAGAACCAGGGAGCAGACAGCACACCCATCACCACGAGGCAGCTGGAGTCACTCATTCGACTCACGGAGGTAAAGGCAACTTGTGATACTTCAGGGATTGGAAGCAAAGAGATTATTCCTAAAGTGCTGCTCATAATCCTATAACTTTTGACAGCTTATTCACTGCTAGCCTTTCTTTTTGTGCTTAAAAAAAATAAAACCAGTGAGAATGCAAGAGATTTCCAAATGCTCAAGAGCTACTATTGCTTAAAGCTTCTTATAAAGTAAAACACCTTTGAGGGGGTGGAAAGAGAATCTATCACATTCTCACAAAAGGAGAAAAAGTAGGTGCAGCCAGAGACAACCTGCTGCCCATCTTGAACTTAAACTGCTGCTGTTTTCCCTAACGCCATGCATTAATAACACTATTTGTGACCTGCTGCTCACCAAGAATGCACTATTAAAAAGCAAATAAACTCCAAGCTACAGCCTAATACTATGAGTGTGCAGGAGGTGACATTGAAATGTTATCCAAAAAAACCAGAGGAATCTTCCTCTAAATCCTGTTCCATCTCTGCTCCTAAAATTTGTGCTTGTTGTAGAGTGATGGTAGCCTTTTCTCATGTCAGCTGTAATGTATCTTAAATATACCTCTGTGGGGTTTTTTTGTTTTATTTTAAGTTTTTGTTTTGTTTTGTTTTAAGGCACGAACAAGGCTGGAATTAAGGGAGAAATCTACCAAGGAAGATGCTGAGGATGTAATAGAAATAATGAAATATAGGTAATACAGCCTGCTTTAAATAAAGCATCACAGTGCTATTCATTCAAAACTTTTTTTTTTTTTTTTTAAAATACAATACAGAAGCAAGGTGAAGAAATGACTTTGTCAAGTTTAGGCCCGTGATACCAATATTCAGGTTTGTTAGCTTTTCTTCAAAACCTGGCAGCAGCCCTAAGCTGAGTACGATTGCTGAGGCCTTGGAGTTGTTTCACTGTTGTGGTGATGTATCTCCCTGCACAGCAGCTTAGACATGAGGGGCTGCCAAAGGTTTTTGGGTTTCTTTTTCTCTCATGATTACTCTCTGTTGTTGCAGTTGAACAATTTAAGTTTAAAAGTGATTTGGAAAGGTGCTTAGTCCAGGTTCTCTAGATAATGACTTTCTTACTAGGGGATGGCTTCCTATGTGGCTTCTGAGAGCTTTTCCAAGCAGTTACGTTTCAGGAAGCAAATTCACCTACTCTTGCTTTTACCTCCTGTTGATCTTTTTTAGCATGCTGGGAACCTACTCAGATGAGTTTGGAAAACTGGACTTTGAACGTTCACAGCACGGGTCTGGGATGAGCAATCGGTCACAAGCAAAACGGTTCATTTCTGCCCTTAACAGTATCGCGGAGAGAACTTACAACAATCTCTTTGACTCGCAACAGCTTCGACAGATTGCGAAGGAGCTACAAATACGAGTAAGTCTGGAAATCAAGCGTTTCTTCAACAACAACAAACTGCAAGACCAGTCAAAATTACTTACTGCAAAATGGAAAGCGGAAAAGGCCCATCTGTTGTGCCTCCCTGCACTGAACAGAAAGGAGTCGTGTTTGCTGCTCTCGGGCTGAACACTCCTCCCCGGTTGCTTTGTTTGTCAGCTTTACTGATCTGACAGCCGTTCCACAGGAGTGACTCCCTGCACCACTACGGGCTGGTTCTGCTTCTGGAGCTGGTCCTTAACGAGATTCCGCTTTGTTTCATAAAAGGCAATTTTGGTTTCAGTATACTTTACTTCTTCTGGCTCCCCAGGGGACACACCTATTTTAATTTCCAAATTTAGACTGTTGTGGTGTCCGTGTTCTGCTTGACCTGCTCTGCCCCAATTATGATTTTGGGTTTTCATCCCTGCTTCCAGCATCCTAATATAGGAACTTCCTGTAGGACAGATGGCCGAAAATGTGATTTATCCTATAACTGATTTGCATTCTGTGCTTGTGGAGGGCTTCAGCCAAACACAAATATTGATAGCTTATTTGTGTGATAGCTTATTTTTATGCTTTGGGCAGAGAGGAACCTGATGAACTTCAATAAAGCCAAGCGTAGGGTGCTGCACCTGGGGAGGAATAACCCCCTGCACCAGGACAGGTTGGGGGTGACCTGCTGGAGAGCAGCTCTGAGGAGAAAGACCTGAGAGTCCTGGTGGACAACAGGATGACCATGAGCCAGCAATGGGCCCTTGTGGCCAAGAAGGCCAATGGCATCCTGGGGGACATCAGGAAGAGTGTGACCAGCAGGTGGAGGGAGGTCATCCTGCCCCTCTGCTCTGCCCTGGGGAGGCCCCATCTGGAGCACTGGGACCAGTTCTGGGCTGCCCAGTTCCAGAAGGACAGGGAACTGCTGGAGAGGGGACAGCAGAGGGCTACAGAGATGATGAGGGGCCTGGAGCATCTCTCTTAGGAGGAGAGGCGGAGGATTTGAGTCTTTTTAGTCTGGAGAAGAGAAGACCGAGGGGGGATCTGATCCTCCCAGTAGGTCAGCCATTTGCTAAGGAGACTGACCTATTCTTAGGTCACTTGATTTCACTAAGTTCTTTCAAACTTTTTATGTTGATTTACATCAAATCAAACATCATTCTTCCCAGTTGATATTTATTTTGGTCTGTCTTGTCTTTTCCCAGGTATCCGATTTTGAAAGCTTTATTGGATCCCTAAATGACCAGGGTTATCTTTTGAAAAAAGGGTCACGAGTTTATCAGCTTCAGACTATGTGAGAAGAGCCGCTGTGATGGACTTCCCTGAGAGGCAGTGGTTACACCTGCAGTGGCCTGATGGACCTGGGGCAGGAACGCGCGCTGAAACACAGCCTGCTGGCACCATCACCGCCCTGGCTGTGAGATGCCCTCCCAGAAAGGTAGCCACGGGCTCGCTTTCAGTTGCCCTAGGTGATCCGTGGTATCGCTGCTTGACTCGCCCTAGAGATGGTGGTGGCCCAAACCTGCCGGTCTCTGCACCCTCCGTAAGACCGGCAGGTACCTCAGCACCCCTGGGGGGTGGGAGGTGTCGGTTTCACGCTGACGCTACCGCAGTACCAGAATGGATTGTACTTCCACTTACTGGTGTTAGACCCACAAATCTAAACCCAGACACCTTTCATGAGAAGATGGGGAGTTGCGTTTTTAGCACTGTAGTTAATTAGAGCAATTTAAAGTATATAGAAATGTTTCCAAAAAAAGTTGGGAACCTTCAGGTTGAGACAACACAGTTTTTGTAGCTGTAAGAAGCGATGCCTTATTGACACTGACTTGATTTTCTGCTTTGTAACTCTGTATTTATTGTCTTTGTAGCTGAGATTGTATTTGAAATGCAAGTCAGATTTAAGAAAATATCCTTATTATAGTATTTAATTTGTAAAGAAAGAATTGGATTTTATTTATGTCTTTCATTAAACTTTATACATGAGAAATGTGTGAGTTGCTCAGGAGCGTTGTACAGCGCCAGGGAGCGCTGGTGTGGGCAGTAACGGCCCTCACAAGGCACAGAACATGAACGTGTCACCTGTGTCTCTGTGTAATGCTCTTCCTGCCACAGAAGAAGGTGTGTTCCGCAAGAGTAAAGCGCGAATTATTTCCCGACTTTTATGAAATCAGAATCATGGTCTAGTGCAATGAAACGGCCAAGGAGAAGCTTTCTGGGTAAGTATTAAAAACCGAACACCCCCTCCAAAAAGAAATTTAAGAATTGAAAACTGCATTGCTGATACTTCACAGAATCACAGAATGATATGGGGTTGGAAGGGACCTCTGGAGATCACCCAGTCCAACCCCCTGCCAGAGCAGGTCCACCCAGAGCAGGTTGCACAGGAACGTGTCCAGGTGGGTTTGAATGTCTCCAGAGAAGGAGACTCCACCACCTCCCTGGGCAGCCTCTTCCAGGGCTCTGCCACCCTCAGGTGTGGCTGTGTGCTCTCCCTGGTTTTCCCCTTCTCCTTCCCCCCTGCCAGTCCCCTCTCAGTTCCTGCTGGGGCCATGGCCACCATGGCCATCACATCAAAACTTGCAGCTGGACTTTGGGAGATGGCTGGCAGTGCAGCCAAAACACTGTCTCGAGTGGGGACCTGGATATTCTGTTCCCATGAGAACATGACTACAGGTCAATTATCTCACTCTATAAACAATGGACAGCCCCAGAGCCCTCGGAGCTCTCTGTATGGCAGCGGGCTGCACGCCAGGATCTCCCCTTTGGTGAGGATCTCACCCTTAAGGATCTACTCCTCCAGGGTGAGAGACTCCTTGCCCCAACCGTTTCTGGGTAAGTGACTAATAGCATGCTAAACTTTGAAATCTGAGCTAAGGGATATAGAGGGTTGATTGCGCAGATAGTGGTTTATGTCTAAAGGATTCTGACCCAGTGTGGGACCAGGATTGGATCCAGCCGCACCCAGACTCCTCTCTGGGAAGGAGCTTAGAAAGCAAGGGGGTCCTTTCTGAACCTTGGGACTCCACAGGAGGGTCTCCCTGACAGCTTGTCTGACCCTGTCCTCTGGGCAGTAAATAATAGAGTGTGCCTTGACATCGAATCTTGTAAAACGCTGTTGCATTTACTACTGGTTTTATTGCATTTACTACTGGTTTTGTTAAATCACAGTTTCACCTTGATAAATATTTCACTACTTCTCTCTTATGAGTGAAATTAATCACTCCGCTCACGACAAAAGTAATGAAGTTTCTCCTCATGTTTAGGTGGAACATCTTACATTCAAGTTTGTGCCCATTTCCTCTTGTCCTGTCCCTGGGCACCACTGAAAGAACCGGCCCCATCCTCTTGACACCCTCCCTTGAAGTATTTATAAGCATTGATCAGATTCCCCCTCAGCCTTCTCTTCTCCAGACTAAAAAGCCCCAAGTCCCTCAGCCTCTCCTCGTAAGGGAAATGCTCCAGGCCCCTCATCATCTTTGTAGCCCTCTGCTGTCCCCTCTCCAGCAGTTCCCTGTCCTTCCTGAACTGGGCGGCCCAGAACTGGTCCCAGTGCTCCAGATGGGGCCTCCCCAGGGCAGAGCAGAGGGACAGGATGACCTCCCTCCACCTGCTGGTCACACTCTTCCTGATGCCCCCCAGGATGCCGTTGGCCTTCTTGGCCACAAGGGCCCATTGCTGGCTCATGGCCATCCTGTTGTCCACCAGGACTCTCAGGTCTTTCTCCTCAGAGCTGCTCCTCAGAATACTTCTGTTTTCCCCGCTTTTATTTCTAAGGTATGATGTGGTAAATGCATTGTAAGACATTAAAATAAGCTCCATTATTTCTGCCTTTTTTATTGACGTCAGGATCTGATACTCAATGCGGCTTCCACAGTAATTTTGGTATGAAAATACCAGCTTTGCAGGTTTGAAAGAACATAGGGAACTGCTCGATGCTACCTCAGTGTGAATCTACTTCAAAATACTTGACATTGAAAGCTAGTTTGACAGATGAGATGCTTAAGAGAAAGCTAAGAAATTACAGCTCTACATATGAACTCTTCAGTGGCAGGCGCTCTGCTCCCTTCAGTTTTATTTGCTCATTAAGGTAATGGTGGTTAATGGCTTTTTTCGATGTATGAAGGGCATGGGCGTGCAGTGGTCGTGGATGCGTGGCGTTGGTTTGGTTGGAAAAGACCTTTATGATCGTTGAGTCCAACTGTTAACCCAGCACTGCCAAGTTACCGTTAACCTAACCCTGCCAAGCCCACCACTAACCCATGTCCCTCAGCACCACGTCTACGTGTCTCTACCTCCAGGGATGGCGACTCCACCACTTCCCTGGGCAGCCTCTTCCAAGGCCTGACAACTCTCTCGGAGAAGAAATTTCTCCTAATATCCATCCTAAACCTCCCCTGGCACAACTTGAGGCCGTTTCTTCTTGTCCCATCGCCTGTTCCTTGGGAGAAGAGACCGACCTCCCCTGGCTACACCCTCCTTTCAGGGAGTTGTAGAGGGCGAGAAGGTCTCCCCTCAGCCTCCTTTTCTCCAGGCTGAACACCCCCAGCTCCCTCAGCCTCTCCTCACAAGACTTGTTCTCCAGACCCCTCACCAGCTCCGTTGCCCTTCTCTGGACCCGCTCCAGCCCCTCAATGTCTTTTTTGTGGGAAGGGACACAAAACTGCACACAGCCCTCAAGATGGGGCCTCTCCAGTGCCCAGTACAGGGGGATGGTCACTGTCCTGCTGGCCATGCTGTTCCTGATACAGGCCAGGATGCTGGTGGCCTTCTTGGCCACCCGGGCACACTGCTGGTGGTCATCTGTCTCCAGGTGTCAGCATTTGCACAGCAGAGGAGCCACACCTTCTTGCAATCTGGGAGTTGCTCTGTCACGAGGAGGCAACCTCCCGTACCAGCTAACAGGAGTAGGTGTTGGGCGTTGCCAACAGATAAATGAAGCAACTGGAAAACAAAAAAAGACCCATCCAACCCCATGTAGAAGAAATAATCTCAGACTTGTACAATACAGCCAGAGCATAATGGGCAAAGAGAACTGGAATTTTGGAAGCCAGGTTCCAGCTTGCCTCCCCTGCTCTGGAATGCTGAGGTCTGTGGGAATGGACCTGCCCCCTGCTCAAGCTGCCCAGGTCCACATCCATGTGTGGTGTTGATGTTCACGGGGTTCCCATCAACCAACTCTCCAGGGTGGTGGGGTCCTTTCGGGTGGCAGCGTCACCCTCAGCCGCTCCTTCTGCTTTTGTGACACCTGCAAACTCGCTGTCCCAGCGTCCAGGTCACCATCACCCACTCCTGCCTTCACCCTCCACTGGGTTAAAAGAGAAAAAAGCAATTTACAGCCCATCAACGTGGTGGAGGAATGAATAAACTAATGAGATCATACATATTTTAGCTACTTTAGATACCAGAAAGAAATTCTTTGCTGTGAGGGTGGTGAGAGCCTGGCCCAGGTTGCCCCGAGAAGCTGTGGCTGCCCCATCCCTGGAGGGGTTCAAGGGCAGGTTGGAGGGGGCTTGGAGCAACCTGGGCTGGTGGGAGGTGTCCCTGCCCAGGGCAGGGGGGTGGAACTAGATAATCTTTAAGTTCTCTTCCAAGCCAAGCCATTCTATGATTCTATGATACACTTTCTAGATTCTTTTCTGTGGAAAAGGTAGACTTAAATGCCCTATACGAGATTCTTGGGGGTTGGCTGGTTTGTTTAAAAGCCTCCATTTGTTTGGCCAGTGGGACTCCAGCTGATTGAGCACCTAGGGCTCAAGTGTGACAAACCCTGTGCCAGAAACCTGAAGAATAACAACATCCCTCAGTGTCAGGGATGGCAGGCGGGAGCAGGCCTCAGAAGCAAATAAATGCTTGTACCTGGAAAAGTAAACTCTTCTTTCTCCTTCAGCTAGAGTAAACGCGGGCAAGGAACGAGTACCGAGAACAAAAGAACTACTTATCCCCTCCTGAGAAGCGTCTTACGGTAAAGGAGGCCTTCGCCTCCCTCCCTGAAGGGCTTGTCCAAGCACAACGGCAGCGACCAGCTCCGGATGAGGGGATGACCCCGGCCAGCCGCCCGCCATGCCGCCATGGACGACGACGACGACGCCCGGGGACCCAGCGAGGAGAGCGTCGGCCGGCAGGTTACGGCCGCAAAAACCGTTTTTCCGCTGATTCTTGCGGCGCCCCCCCCGCGGTGTTTCTCCTCACGGCGGGGGTTCCCTTTGAATTGGGCGGCGGCTGGCAGCCTGCCGTAAAGCGCGCGGCGCGGCGGGGAGGGGGTTGCCGTAAAGCGCCGCAAAAGGTCGCACGTCCTCCCCCCCACCACCACCACCCCCCGCCGCCCGCCCCACACAGGCCGCCGCTCGTTGCCTGTGGCCGGGCCCCCGCCGGTCTCTCATGGCGGCGGCGGCGGGAGGCCGCTGGCTGCCGCGGGCCGGGCCGTAGCTGGGCCGCGGGCGGCTAGGCGCCTAACCCCCGCACTATGCTGGCTGCTGCTTGGCTGGGCAGGGGGTTCTGGGGGCTCCTCCGCGGGGCGGGGCGGAGGCGGGCGGGCGGCGGCACTAGGCCTCTGGCGGAGGGGGGGGGCGGCGGCGGCCGCCATGGCGACGGCGGCGTCTTCTGCCTGGCGGCGGCGGCGGCGAGCGGTGGGGGTCACCAGCGGCTGCTGCGAGGGCCCGCCGCACGCCTCCTCAGCGCCGGGGCCGGGGCCGGGGCTGGGGCCGGGGCTGGGGCCGGTCCGCGGCGGGCGGGGAGCGGCGGGGCCGGGCCGCCCGACCCCCCCCTGCCCCGGGAGCAGCGTGTGGCGGGGCGGTACGCCGAGCTGGTAGGTGACCCGGGGGGTGGGAGGGGAAGGGGGGTGACGGGGGTGGCGGCCGGTTTGACGCCGTGTCGGTGTGGGAAGCTGCCCCCGCCGCTGAGGGAAGGGGGGGGGGGGGGGGGGCGGGCGCTGCGGCCCCGTGGGGAGAGCCCCTTGGTAGCCCCCCTGGAAACGGGTGTGATGCCCGAACTTGGGTGAGAAAAAGGGGGTTTGGGAGTCTCTGGGTGGCACCATTTTTTCCCTTTGGAAGGTGAAGTTAATGTTTAGTCGTTGGAGGCCGTGTCGGTGTGTCTTGCGCAAACAGCAGGCTGCTTCCAAAGAACTTTCTGGCCGTTTCAACTTACAGCCCGTGTTTATCTCAATTAATTCTATTACACACCGAGTTAGGGTTTGCCTTCCTGGCCTGAATTTTTATTTGTTTTCTTGCTTTGCAGTATGAAAACCCCTGGACAATCCCAAATATACTGTCCATGGCAAGGATGGGTTTGGCACCGGTTTTAGGCTATTTGATTGTTGAAGAAAATTTCAATGTTGCACTAGGTGTCTTTGTTTTGGCCGGCGTGACGGATTTGGTACGTTTACCTCAATTTGGAAACACCTTTGGGGGCAGCGTGGGTTACGGTGATCCCGTTGACGTGCGCTGAAAATTTTAAGACTCTGGTGAAGAAATGGGAACGAATAAACAGATTAGTTTTTTATATTCATTGTCTTCTAGAAATGCTATAAACAAACTTTGCGCCATCGCGAAGGGAGCTGGCAGATGCCCGAAGGGGACTTAGTGCTGGTGGAGCAAAGGGGATAGCAGGGTTCCCTGCCCAGCCCCAGGTGGGCATTGTCCAGTCGGTCCTCATGCATCTAGTGCTCCGTTGCTGTGTGCTGGTGTGCCCGGTGCACCCATCGTGACAGTAATCATGTGAATTTTAGAACATCAGTTACTTTTTTTTTAAATTATTTTTTCCTTTTCCCCTTTCTTATTTTTTTTTTTTTTTAATTATGAGAATTGAATATGTACAGAGGTTTCCCCAATCTGGAATGCGGTGTGAAAAAAGCATGATGCAAATGTCAGCTAACGGGTGTCCTATTTCATCGTAGTTAAACCAGCTGTATTGCCTGCTGTCATTCATGAGAGAGCTCTGTAATGGCGGCGTGTATATAAGCTGTATTTATTCTTAGTTTTCTAACAGAGGAGCGTTGAACTTTTGTCTTTCCTAGTTGGATGGATTTATTGCACGAAACTGGGCTAATCAGAAATCGGCTTTGGGAAGTGCTCTCGATCCTCTGGCTGATAAAATTCTCATCAGCGTGCTCTATGTGAGCCTAACTTGTGCGAACCTTATCCCAGGTGAGAAAAGGTCATTACTTGCATGTAGTACCTAACACATTTTATGTGAAGTAATATGCATATATGTGTAATATGTGTGTCCAGAAGGAAAACTGTTTATAGCTCAAAACTCTGGCTGCACTTTGCTATTTGCTTCTATTAAATTCTTAAAAAAAACCCACCTTGGCTCGCCCACCACAACAGACCTGCAAAACAAAAAGCGCCACTGCCAGTTTCAAAAGTACTTTCTCTAAAGCAATAGTGTTGATGTGAAAAGCTTTCTTATAGACTGGATTGTTTTAAGACTTCCAGAAGTCACGTTAAAAATCTTCAGTCATGCATAAATCTTGTTCAGAAGAAGTTGAGAGTGGTTATTTTTTCTTGCTTCATATTTTGTGCTCTTTTGATTTTGTTTGGGTTTTAACCATGGATGTGATTTTTCACTAGATCCTGTTGGCTTGGTTTTTCAGTTTCACTTACTTCCATGATTATTCTGAGGGATGTAGCGCTCATTGCTGCTGTTTTTTATGTGCGATACAAAACTCTTTCTCCACCGGTAAGTGTATAGCATTAAACAAATTTGATGAACACTTTGATTAAATCTTCTGTAGTTTCACATGTCTAAAAAAAAAAAAAATATTAATAAGCCTTTAGGAAAGTTGTAACCAACACATTTTAATCTTGAGACTTGCTGGTTGCTCAAAGCTGGAGTGGATAGCCTAAGATGTAATGCTGTGCTTGTTCTTTTGCCAGATAGATTTGTAAGCAGAACATAAAATAGGTCTCATAATGATGAGTCAGAGCTACTGATAACTTACCCCCCGCCCGTGTATGATGTGTGATAAATCATGTAAGAGCAGCAGCAGTATAATTCTTTAGTGCTACAATCGACATTTCTGTATCACGTGAAGAGGTATATCAAATGGAATATGCAATAATTGCCTTTTTTTCCTTCTCTTTTCTACCCCAACAGAGAACACTCAGTAGGTATTTTAACCCTTGTTACGCTACTGCCCAATTAAAACCAACATTCATTAGCAAGGTAAGAGTAGTAACTCGTTACAAAAGGTAACTCCTCGGTACTTGGGGTGGTGTGTAGTTTGGAGGGAGGGGGCTGTTTACTGCTGAGTGTGGTTTCAAAATAGCACCAATTAATTTGGGGGCAACTTAAATCCTGACAGATTTTCAGCTGTACCCTGTCAGAGCACGTGCTAATTTCGAGTGTGTAAGATGCCTCACTAAAAGAGGTCTCTAAATAAATTTTGTGTGTATAAGCTAGTACTTAAGCCAGTAATCAAAGTGCGTATTGGTATTCCTTACATAGTACACATCCTCGTTTTGCTCACATTTCCTCTTTTGCTTTTATCAGATGAATACAGCGGTTCAGCTAATGTTGGTGGCGGCTTCTTTAGCAGCTCCTGTTTTCAATTATGTGGACAGCGTGTATCTGCAGACATTATGGTAACTGCATCTCTGCTGTTTTTTCAGATAATTTCATTTTCTCCTAAAGAAACTGGTGATTGAGATTAATGGAATTGTGTGGAACAAAAAAACCCCACCTGTGCCCAGATGGTGTAATAGATCCATGTGCCTGAATTCTTGCACGTTTGTTCTTAACTGGCACAGGAGCTAGATATTGGTACTTGATTTACAACACAAGCTAAAAGGAGCCCAATGAAACTAATTAAGATCCAGGAATAACAGCTAAGAAACAAGTCTTCAGAATAGACTTGGTGTACACAGGCCAAGTGTAAATTCAGATTAATAGAAAAGAAAGGAGTGGGCAGAAAGGTTGTGTGGATTCTTTATTTATTCCTCAAAAAAGCAACCTTGATACCAGTAAAAATGGATGGGAGGTGTTCTCTTGTTTTTGCTTTATACTGTACCTGCTCTCCTGAAATCTTCAGGTTTCTGGAGCCTCTTTGAAAAGCATCTGAAGAAACTGGTGATTCTTGGTAGATTATGGGAGGGAAGGGAATAGAAACAGGACCATACCTCCTTAAGTACCGGCTGCTCCTTTCGCTGCTGTCGTGCGAGGTCTGAGCTGTGTCTGAACCACGGCTGAAGGCGAGTGTTACAAGTGCAGTTACTTCTCCTGAGCAGTTAGGTTTGAGTTCAGAACAAGAGGGTGAACAGCAGATAGTGGAATTACTTATAACTTAAAGTAGTGGAAAATCCGGTGTTAATTGTCTTTTAGAAAAAAAAAAAAAACAAAAACAAAAACCAAAACCACAAAACAAACCACCAAGCCAAACCCCAAAGCTTTTAAGGAACTTAAATAGTTCTTAATAGTCAGTGTGGTTTATCATCCTGTTGGTAAACCAAATCTAGAATTGCATCTGTGAAAGCCGCTTGCCTTGCTGGTTGTCTGGGACTCGGAGAGAGCTACCATGCTGTGAGTGGTGGTGGAGTGCTGGGTGTCCTCTGAAAACCTTCTCAGATGTGACCTTGGGTGAGTCTGGCCGTGTGTCCAGGGAGGGCAGGGCTCTAGCTGGGCCTCACACATGGATGGTGTCAGCCTTTGATGCAGAGGAACGCTGCTCATTTAGAGAGATAGATGATGATTACCCAGCTTCTGGGAAAGGAACAAAAGAGGCTGAAGCTGAAACTTGTGCTTTAGCTTTGGAGCTTGGTAAAATGGTAAGTTCAAGCCGTGTGTGATTTTAAGGTTCCACTTTCCTACTACTAAGGGATAGTTTCTCACATCGGTCAGTTCTCAAGCTAGTAAAAAAAATATATAGGGTACAAATACCAAAATAGATTTTTGTCTTCCCTTTGCTAAAACAAGTGCTAATATTGTAAAAATTTAGCCTACTGTGCAATTACCAAAGCACGCTGCATAGCACCGAGCGGCAGTTCCTTTGTTTATCTAATCCTCCGCTTAGTACTGAATTTCAGTGTAGAAATTGCAAACTCCACCTCTATACAACACATTCCTTGGCTGTGTAGTGTGGAAATAGGGAAGGTGCTTAAAAATAACACTTTGGATTATCGATCTCAGACTCAAAATGACTTACAGGAACTGTTTTCCCCAAAGGTGTATCACAGCTTTCACGACGGTGACGTCTGCCTACAGCTATTACCACTATGGCCGCAAAACGGTTCAGGTGATAAATAATAAATGAAGTTATTCCCCAAAGGGCTGGGCTGCCCATGGGGGCCCTAATGCAACCCAGTTTTGGATCAAGTGCTTTTTTTGTTTTTCTGCTTAAAACCATGGATGGCATCACAATGAAATGAAGTTTGAACATGTACTGTGTATATATAAATAGAGAGACTTTTCAATGTATTTTTAATTTGTTTAAAAATAAGGTTGTTTACGAAAACAAATAAATAATGTTCTTAAGGATGCAGGTCACTGGTTGCTGCCATGTGCATTCTGAATAATTTTCTACTGGTTTTGAAGTCAAAATACACTTTTCAACCAGCTTTCTTGCCACCTTCACCCAAGGCGCTAAGTAGGCTGAGATCGGAGAAGAAGAAAGCAATTTTAAGAAGAAAATTGCCTTTGTACCTCAGCCTAAGTCAGTAAACCAGCGTTGCTCGTTAGGACTTAATGACGTACTTCAGCTTGCGGCGCAAGGAAGCGTATCGTGGAGGAACTGCATCTCCAGAAGTTTGAACAGGAGTGACAGGAATTGCACGGAACGTTCCGTGGCGATGGGGAGAAGCCGGGAGGAGAGAACTCCCTGCTCCCTTGTCTCCCTGACCGCCAGCGATGGTCACCTCACTCACCAGAGAGGAGTTTTGGGTCCCGGAGGGCTCCGATTTCTGTTTCTCATGGCACATATTGAAAGAAGCTCCTGTTTCTCCAGATTCCTGAACGCTTCCTAAAGACGCCGTTTAATCTCCCACGAGAAGAAGGACATTTTAAATGTTATCCAAATGAATTGAGAGAGTGAAAGGAACTTGTCTGCCCGTTCTCCGCTCACAGAAGGATGCAGAGTAAAGAACTGGGCAGGACGGACACCATGTCGATCACAAACTTATATTTTTCTATATTTGAGCAATGTGATTATTTCTTGTATGTCGTAAAGAATGCAGCTATGAAGGGCTTAAATGATGGAAACGGGGTGGTAGGTGAGGCCGCCGTGTTACCAGCAGAAGAAACCTTGCTGTAGACACCTCTCTTGAGAGCACACAGTCTCGTTTGTGACTGCAGATGCTTGTGCAGGCAAAGCATTTTAATATTTTTTTGATATTTAAACTTGTATAGGATGGTTCACAGAGCAGACGCTCGATTTTTATTAGTACCTTTTCCTTCACTATCCCCGAGTTCTGTGCTCTCCCCTGCATCTTCCAGCCAAGGGCACGGAGTGAAGCCTATGGACCTTTCCTTAAAATTCCCGAGAATTCGGTGAAGTGGAGTGATTTTTCTTGAAGAAACAGTTGGGAAAGCGGAGATTCGTTGTACCTTTGGGTCTGGTTAAGGGGAAAGGGCTTGGGTGGGGAAGGGATTTTTTTGTCACTGCCAGCTGTGAAACGTTGCGTGAGGCGGTCGGGGAGGGGGAAGAACGCGTGTTGATTGTTTGGGTAACGAGTTAAATGTTACGGGGCCTCGGTGTTTGTCTTCAATAAAAGCCGCCGGGATGGCAAAGCCGCGGGTGGTGATGGCGGGGCGGCGGGCGCGGCGCGGCGGGGACTGGTCCCCCGCGGCCACCGTACCCGGGGAGGGGGGGGGGGGCGGAGGAGGGGGGGACGAAGCGGTGGCTCCGCCCCCTCCTCAGTCATGGCGGCCCCGGAGCCGCCGCCGCCACCGGTGGATGGCTCCAAACCGCTGAGCGGGCTCCTCAGCGGCATCGCCCAGGCCGCCTACCACGGCAAAACCGGCATCACGGAGGAGCTGCTGCGCGGGCAGCTCTACCCCGAGGCGGCGCCGGAGGAGTTCCGCGCCCTGCGAGCCAAGATGGGCGGCCTGCTGCAGGTGTGAGGGGCTCCCCGGGCGGGGGGGGGTATGTCTGCCCCGCTCCCCTCAGCGAGGGGTAGGGGAGGGCTCGGGGTTGGACGCTGGGGCCGTGGATTTTGAGGACGTTCCTGAGGGAAAACAAATTAATGCAGTGGGCATTTGTGGAAAAAAAAAAGCGTCCTTTTTTCCACACAGATAAAGCCGCCGCAGCTTCTCGGGCTGTGCTTCCCCCGGCCCCGCCGCCCGCCGTTTGTGCCGCCGAAGATGGTCAAAAGAATGTCTTTTAAATCGCCCTTCTCTGGAGGAGCCTTGGGGTTACCTTGTGTGAGTCTGTAGGATGAGGAAAAATAAACCCAACAGGTCAGAAAGCTCAAAAGGAGTTGACTCTGCTTGCTTTCATCTGGGCTCTTATTTGTTGCAAGGTCAAAAGTAACTCTGTGTGTGTGCTTTTTAAGAGAGAAATCACCACAAAATGTCCACAGCGCTGTCACCAGCAGCCCCCCGCTCTGTGCGTGGGGGAAGGGACTGCACCTGGTGGAGAACCTGCCGCTTCCATTTGCTGTTTCTTTATTGGTTCTGCTGGGCTACAGCCAGCCCTGGAGCCACCACCAGCAGAAGGACATGGAGCTGTTGGAGCGGGGCCAGAGGAAGCCCCGGAGATGCTGGGAGGGCTGGAGCCCCTCTGCTGGGAGGGGGGGCTGAGAGAGTTGGGGGGGTTCAGCCTGGAGAAGAGAAGGCTCCGGGGGGACCTCGGAGCCCCTTCCAGTCCCTCAAGGGGCTCCAGGAGAGATGGGGAGGGACTCTGGATGAGGGAGGGGAGCCCTAGGAGGAGGGGGAAGGGTTTGACCCTGAAAGAGGGGAGATGGAGCTGAGCTGTGGGGAAGAACTTGTTTGGTGTGAGGGTGGTGAGAGCCTGGCCCAGGTTGCCCCGAGAAGCTGTGGCTGCCCCATNCCAGCCCTGGAGCCACCACCAGCAGAAGGACATGGAGCTGTTGGAGCGGGGCCAGAGGAGGCCCCGGAGATGCTGGGAGGGCTGGAGCCCCTCTGCTGGGAGGGGGGGCTGAGAGAGTTGGGGGGGTTCAGCCTGGAGAAGAGAAGGCTCCGGGGAGACCTTGGAGGCCCTTCCAGCCCCTCAAGGGGCTCCAGGAGAGATGGGGAGGGACTCTGGATGAGGGAGGGGAGCCCTGGGAGGAGGGGGAAGGGTTTGACAGTGAAAGAGGGGAGATGGAGCTGAGATGTGGGGAAGAACTTGTTTGGTGTGAGGGTGGTGAGAGCCTGGCCCAGGTTGCCCCGAGAAGCTGTGGCTGCCCCATCCCTGGAGGGGTTCAAGGGCAGGTTGAAGGGGGCTTGGAGCAACCTGGTCTGGTGGGAGGTGTCCCTGCCCAGGGCAGGGGGTGGGACTGGATGGTCTTTAAGGTCCCTTCCAACCCGAACCATTCTGTGGTTCCGTGCCTGAGGACAGTGGGCAAAACGGTTGAGTCTGCCCCAGGTTCTGCCAGACACAGTGCGCCAGTTAGGAAGTATGATATTGCTGGTCTTGCCTCCTTCACCCCATCCACTTCTGGACCTTCTGGACCAAAGCTGGACCTGCTTTGTCAAGGGGGGGTGGACTCCAGAGGTCCCTTCCAACCCCATATGATTCTGTGATTCTGCAGGTTCTTACCTTCTGACAACTACAGTGCATTCTGGACCACTCTGTGAGCTGACAGGTTTCTGTTGTGTTATTGAGTAACTACTCAAAGGAAGGAAAGGAGAAAAAAAAAAACAACATAATTACTGTGAAGTTCCTGCGTTTAACTGGTCTCATGACAAAGATCTGACAGGCATCAGGGATGGTTAAAGGGGGGGTTGGGACNGGGCTCGCTGCCTTTTCCATGCTTTGTCTTGTGAGATGATGGTGACCTGCACTACCAGAGCTCAGGAAATAACCTGGGGATCAGTGTCTTAATCCATGGCTAAAAGCCAGAAGGTTTTGAGTTCGGCCTGACAGTATCCCTGAGAAAAAGATGGCTTTCTGCTGTATCCTATTCCTTGAGAAAAAAGAAACTAATTCTTCCTATGTTCCCTGTCCCCCCCTGTACTCTGGCTGATATTTCAACACTTTGCTGTAGATTCTTGTTCAACTCTTGATTTGCTGTTCAGTTTCATTCTTTAATTAGTTTCCTGTCTAAATATGCCTAAACCAAATTTTACTGTGGTACCCGTTCTCCAGTGTTCAGATAGTGATTTTTCAGACTTAACGGTTATATCCTTTTTTATTTTTTCCCTTCACCTGTTTTTCTTGGTGCTTTTTTCTGAGGTGCTTTTGACTTGGCTCCGAGAGGTATGTCAGGTAACACATGGAACATGGCTAGTATTTTTCTAGTTCTTTCAAGGCAGCACTGCAGTACAGTAACTTTAGATAAATGATGACCTCATACAAATAATCTCCAAGCCCTGTGTAGGCTTTGGTTTTGTTTGCAGGAATGGGGGGCTCCTCAGCCATCCCAGCAATGTGACAGCTGCTCAGCCAGTGGGAGGTGTCTGAGGCCAGAAGAAAAGGTGGTGCCACATCCAGAGAAAATAGCTAAAGAAACTTAGATTTGGGATTTGATGAGGATGCTGGCACTCATTTTCTGCTTTTATGAAGGGTCTGTTGTTTCTTTAATGATCAGATTCACATGATGCCTTGAAAAGCCTGGAATGAAAGCTAAATCATAAGGATTGATTCTTGCAGGACTTCAGACACTCTGGTTTTGTCTGTGGGGTTGGTTTTTTTTTCCTTTCCCTCTCAAATACAACTCTTATTCAAGCACTGTTGAGGTGTCCTATTCTGGACAGAATGTTAATTTAGGCCCCAGGAAATACAGGTGATTAAAATTATTGGATATTTACGCATCGTTGTAACATAGGCATATAGCTTAGGAGGATGACGGTAAGTTGGGAAGAGAATGTCATGTTCCTTGTGTGCTGCTTTAAGAACCAAAACTGGTAACAACTGTGGTCTTCAAGGTTACACCTTCCAATGTGAATTAGCATTTCAGTGTAGTCAGGTGTGTCTCGTGGTCTTCATTGCCACCGCTCTGCTCATCTCCTTATAGACAGAATTCCAGGGAAACAACCAAAGTTTATGCAGTTCAGCACACTTTAAAGTTGGAGTTTTGAGCTAAGCAATAGACAAACTACTTTGTACAGATCACTTTATATCGATTTTGGGGTGCTTATTTCCAGTGGGTGACCTACAAGAAGTGACACCTATGTCCTGTGGATAGTTTCAGGCTCTCTGTTGTAGAGCATCCTAAAATAAATCCCTTGACTTTCTGGTCATTTTGAGGGCCCGCTCTCTTTCACAACTCCCAGTGTGGGGAGGAAAGGTCATGTTATTAGTTGTGCTTTGGAAGTAGGGAGGCTTAAACTTACTTTCCTTTCCCTCCATCTACCTAGTGGAAAAATCCTTTGTCTGAAGGCATCAGAGACATGGTGTGAGCAATTTCCTTCTGTTTGGATGGTGTGGCAGGGGGAGGGCGAGGGGATGAGTTGCTTGACTAAATCTTTAAGCAGCTGAGAACTGCAGAGCACACACAAAGGTACTTCAGAGAGGTGGCTGGGGTGCTTTTAAGTATCTCTGTGGGTGTAAATATGGGGCATTTTTTGTGCTATGTTGTTCTTTGCTGATAATGGCAAACTTCAAAATTGTTCCTCTGTGCTTATAACATCTCGGTTAATGTCTCAGCCTTTGGACACATATCGTGGATGTGAGCAAGCTCTGTGTTGTCTCTGCCTTGTCAATTGTCACGTGAAGTTCTGAGCAAATTTATTCCAGTCTTAATATCACAATGATATTTAGTTCATTGCGAAAAATCTGCACGATTAAAGTGTTAACAATCATGTTTCTGTTATCTTTTTGTAGTTTTGTTTTTTCCTTCCTCCTCTGGGTGGTGGAGGAAGGGGAGCAAACAGCAGAATAGCAACAGAAAGTGAGAGGAGTCGTTTGTGCAGCCATTTCCCTGTGTGCAGCAATTTGCATCTAAAGTTCAGAAGAAGAGGGGTAACTTTTATGTTTCCAGAGATGACAGTACCTAATCACACCAAATACATTCTTTTGGGAGGAGGCCATGCCGTTTCTTTTCAAATACCTCATGTAGAAGCCCCGGTGCTTTGAGTGGTCAATGTGGAAAAGATTAGATGTCTTATACTGTCTTCTGTTGACTTTATAAGCAGAAGCTTAGGTGTAAGCACCTAAATTAGATGGGATGAATAGTGCCTTATTCCTTTCTCTTGAGGATTTTTTTTTTCTCTGATGCCCACCTTCTTGCTGGTAAGAAGCAGAGAGGTTCATTGCCCTGGTGACTTAATTGCTGTACTACTTCATGTCTTCTAAATAGTAATCATGGATCAGTGCCATAAATCAACCACTGGCTTGTATTATAGCTGAGTATAAATAAGGTGAAGGACTTTCCTGTACCCTCCTGCATTCCACCTGTGCAGAGCATGGCACCTCTGAACAGTATGGAGATGAATAAGGGCAACAAAACCGTATCATATTTACTGCAGCAGTTAAGTATTTACATGTTTCTTTTCCCCTGGTTTGCCTATAGGGTAGTTCTGGTTTTGTATTTATAAAAGATTGTGATGATGTCGTGATGATCTGCTTCTTCCAGCTGTTTCCTTTCCTGCCCATCAGTCTGATAGATGTGCATGAATCATCTGACCTCTTTCTAAAATGCCAAATTTATTTTCTAGAGGAACCGTGTTACCTTATTACACTTATTTATTAAAAAAATCTCGTTTATTTTCTTGTGTGAAATATCCTGGAAGGTAGAACAAAGCCCTAGGAAGGCTCGCCCTGCAGAATGGTACCCTTTCAGTGTTCTTCTGGCAATTGATTTTTACCCTCTGTCTTCACGCTTCCCAGCCACCAGGTTTCCTGACCCACAAGGTTTCAAAACATCGAGAAACTGGGGGAGATCAGCTCTTGCAAATTCTCACCCCCAGCTTTTTTGATTTTCAAAGACTATTTTATCCTGATTAAAATACTGTATTTGTCTTCTCCTTACATAAGTTTAATTTATTGTATTATTTCCACTGATAATAAAAAGCTCCTTTACATTTGGAGTAATTCCAGTGTTTTCCTTTTGGTGGCAGCAGGCTATCGGCTTTACCAGACGTGATTATTTGATGCTGTTTTGAAAGCATCCTGGTTCTCTCGTCTGCTGCAGAACAAACTGTACGTTGGCTAAATGACAATAAAAATGTCAGTGTGAGGAGTCTCAATATTTTATTATATTTGGCTTATAAGTAATTATTTTCACAAATACTGAGGGTGTCGCCATCTGTAATAAATACACTGGTATGTCATTGGGGAAATATCAACCCGACTTTATGTAAGTAATACGTGAGAACTAAGAGCTTGATACTCAACATACGAGATGCACCCAAACTCTCTGTATGCACTGTGTAACATCCACCAGCCCTCTTCCGTTGAGGGTTTTCATTAGGAATCAGGCTGATATTTCCACCAGACTTTGTAATGATTGTGATGTTTCATTTCACTGTTTTCAGCCCAGAGGCTACCTGGTACTGTCGTTATTTGGCTGTCCTGTGCCACTGACGTGCATGTAAATCCCCTCTAGAAGCTGTATGGTGAAATGCCCAGCTGTTTCTAGTGACTACTTTTCTTCGTGCCTTCAGAGAAAATCTGTTGAATGAGAAACCTCTTGATCAAAATCTGAGGCTTATGTGGGGGGAGAAGACTCGGTACTACTAGCAGCTAAAATTGCTTGGTGTGTAAGATGCTCTGGAGTGGCACCAGTGCTTTGGAGGCTGATCAGTGCCCTTAGTGTGTGCTGTCATAGAATCGTAGAATCACATGGGGTTGGAAGGGACCTCTGGAGATCATCAAGTCCAACCCCCCCACTGGAGTGGGTCTGCCTAGAGCAGGTTGCACAGTGTCTTGTCCAAGTGGTTTTTGAATGCCTCCAGAGAAGGAGACTCCACCACCTCTCTGGGCAGCCTCTTCCAGTGCTCTACCACTCTCACAATAAAGAAGTTCCTCCTCATGTTTAGGTGGAACTTCTTATAGTCAAGTTTGTGCCCATTTCCTCTTGTCCTGTCCCTGGGCACCACTGAGAAAAGACCAGCCCCATCCTCTTGACACCCTCCCTTTAAGTATTTATAAGCATTGATCAGATTCCCCCTCAGCCTTCTCTTCTCCAGACTAAAAAGACCCAAGTCCCTCAGCCTCTCCTCGTAAGGGAGATGCTCCAGGCCCTTAATCATCTTTGTAGCCCTTTGCTGTCCCCTCTCCAGCAGTTCCCTGTCCTTCCTGAACTGGGCGGCCCAGAACTGGACCCAGTGCTCCAGATGGGGCCTCCCCGGGGCAGAGCAGAGGGGCAGGATGACCTCCCTCCACCTGCTGGTCACACTCTTCCTGATGCCCCCCAGGATGCCATTGGCCTTCTTGGCCACAAGGGCCCATTGCTGGCTGATGGGCATCCTGTTGTCCACAAGAACTCCCGAGTCTTTTTCCTCAGAGCTGCTCTCCAGCAGGTCACCCCCAACCTGTCCTGGTGCAGGGGGTTATTTCTTCCCAGATGCAGCTCCCTGCACTTGCTCTTGTTAAATTTCATTCGGTTTCTCTTGGCCCAGCTCTCCAGTCTCTCCAGGTCTTGCTGGATGGCAGCACAGCCTTCCAGGCTGTCAGCCACCCCTCCTGGTTTTGTGTCATCAGCAAACTTGCTGAGGGTATTTTCCATCCCTTCATCCAGGTCATTGATGAATATATTGAAGAGGATTGGACCCCGTACTGACCCCTGGGGAACACCACTTGTTACAGTTTGGGAAGAGTTAATAGGAGAGGCTGCTTGCTCTTTCCCATTCAGAACTGCCATGGTGCTGTGTGCTAACTAAAAAGAAAGTTCAGTAAGCGTGCTCGTTCTTCTCAAGTCAGGGAAAGGAAACAAGTTGGTTGGAAAGCGGTATCAAGTCCTGTGTCCATACGAGGTGCTTTCTACCCAAAATAGCATCCTACGACGTGGTGTGCCTTTCACTCCAGGAAATCACTGTGCCTCTTACAAAGAATTGCATTTGTTATTGGGCTAGGCAAAAATATACTTACAGTGACTTTGCACAGAATTTCAGGAGGGAGGGAATGTCTACGGTGTTATAATTGGACACACATAAGAAAACCATTCTTATCTCCATTGATTTTTGCCTGGGACAACTAAATAACAATTCTAGTCTTACTTTTTTTTTTTTTTTTTAATTTAGGAAAACACCACTATTCTGTAGCTCGCTAATCTGAACACAGCTTGACTGCCACCTTTGCAGTGTCTGGGGTTGCAGCATACATTTTCTCTTCTCAGTATGTAAAGCCTACGGTTACTGCTTTTTGGTTTATTTTTTTTTTTCGCCCAATCCAGCGTCGTCTTAGGAGGACAGAAAATTGAATGTTTACTTGAACTTACACCTGCTGTATTGTGGTGGCGAAAAAGTTCATGGATGCTGCCCCGAAGCGCTCTTATTAGGGCTTGCAATAGGAGTTATTTTGGATTTTAGGTATGTGTATGTGCAGTCAGTTCAAGTGAGAATTGCTGCAGCTGGCAGTTGTAGGAATAACATAAAGCAGAGGGGGAAAATTCTTCAAAAGAATGAATGGGAGAGGAAGGTTGGCTGCAGGGTGTGCCGTGGTTGAAGACCATTGACAGGAGCATAAGATCAGTGCTTCACTGCCTACAGCAGCAATTTATTGCTGGTATGTGTCAGCCGGAAAGAACAATGTATCTGCATCGTTCTGGAGTTTTTTATTAATACTCCTGTTCCTGTGACTTCTCCTGTTGCAAAACTTCGTGTTGTTAAAGCCTTTCGTATTTGCCATACTCTTTTGGTTGCTGCTGTTATTACTGGTGGGAGGTGTAGAAGGCGGTGATGTTGCCAGTGGCTGCGGGATGTGGAGGTGATGGCCTGGGGCTGTCGTTTGAACGCCAGGGTGTGAGCGAGGAATCTGCACCTCCACATCACAAACCTCAGAGTCTTCCTACTGCTGGGCAGCTGCAGGTGCAAATCCTGAAGGCAGGCAGGAACAGGAGGGCTCCCACCATTATAATGTCGTTCATTTAATTAGTAGTGTTTTCTGTAACTCAAGCGTGAGACAGAGGTAAAAGGTCATTACCTAACGAGGCTGATCCAAGACCCTTTTCATTTGAGACTGTGAAGTGCCGTATGCTATAATGGTGGTGAAAATGGCTTACCTTACATTTAATGGTTTACTTGACCTTTTGTGTCATATTGTTTTTTCTTATGTTCTTATCTATGGAAAAGCATTAAATTAAGAGAAGTCATCATACCTGCGTCATTGATGTATCACAGGTGTGGTAAGCTCTGTATTGCCCAAAGGAGAAGCAAGTCTCTTTCTCTCTCTCTGCGTTTTTCCTCAATTACAGTGTTGATTAGATCTCTGCAAGTAGAGATCTAGTTGCTTTGTCCCGGTTGCGGAGGTGGGGGCTGCCCAATCTCTTCTGTCTAGAGCAGACAGGTCAGTACCAGCTCTTCTTGTTTATAATGACTCTGCATTATGTCTTAATTTTAAAATGATCTACTGAAAATCTGCTAATTCTCTGTTAATGGGCTTCCAGAACAATGTGCTGCTGAGAAAGTTGGATTCCATGGTGGTCCCGATGCTTCATATCCTGTTGATTTCCCTTTTCCCATCCAAATGTCCAGTTGTTGTATTTTTATAACTTCTGCCAGGAAGTAGTATTTTCATCATAAATAACACCAGCAAGTTTTGAATGCACTCTTTATTTCACAGAATGGTCGGGTTGGAAGGGACCTCTGGAGATCACCCAGTCCAACCTCCTGCCAAAGCAGGTCCACCCAGAGCAGGCTGGACAGGAATGTGTCCAGGTGGGTTTGAATGTCTCCAGAGATGGAGACTCCACGACCTCCCTGGGCACCCCATTCCAGAGCTCTGCCACCCTCACAAGAAAGAAGTTCCTCCTCATGTTCAGATGGAATTTCTTGTGTTCCAGCTTGTGCCCATCGCCCCTTGTCCTGTCACTGGGCACCACTGAGAAGAGCCTGACCCAATCCTCTTGCCACCTGCCCTTTAGCTATTGCTCAGCATTGATGAGGTCCCCTCTCAGCCTTCTCTCCTCCAGGCTGAACAGCCCCAGGTCTCTCAGCCTTTCCTCAGCAGAGAGATGCTTCATTCCCATGATCATCTTCATAGCCCGCAATGGACTCTCTCCAGCAGTTCCCTGTCCTTCCTGAACTGGGCAGCCCAGAACTGGACCCAGTGCTCCAGATGGGGCCTCCCCAGGGCAGAGCAGAGGGGCAGGATGACCTCCCTTCACCTGCTGGCCACGTTCTTTTTGATGGCCCCCAGGGTGCCATTGGTCTTCTTGGCCACAAGGGCACATCGCTGGCTCCTTGGCAACTTGTTGTCCACCAGGACTCCCAGGTCCCTTTCTGCTGAGCTGCTCTCCAGCAGGTCAACTCCTAACCTATACTGGTGCAGGGGGTTATTTCTGCCCAGGTGCAGGAACCCTACACTTGTCTGTGTTGAACTTCATTGGGTTCCTCTTTGCCCAAGTCCAGCCTGTCCAGATCCCACTGGATGGCGGCACAGCCTTCTGGTGTGTCAGCCACCCCTCCCAGTTTTGTGTCAGCAGTGAACGTGCCGAGGGTACACACCAACCCCTCATCCAGGTTGTTAATGAATATATTGAATAAGACTTTTTTTTCTTTCTCACCACCCCCCCCTGCCCCCCCCGCCCCAGATATGATTTGCATAAGTTACAGAGATATATGTGTGTGTGTGCTTAGTGTATGTTGTGTGTATGCACACACGCATGCACAGAAAGGCAATTATATTGATTATGCTGATATTCATTAGTCCAGATTGATCCGTGTTAGTGTTTCTCTTGACCTTAACAAGAGTCTACTCGGATTGAAGACTAGGGAGACAGATCTTGCCTTTGAAGTTCATTATTACCAATTAAATGCTTCTACTATACCTAATTAGTATTCATCAAACACGTGCTGTATGGAGTATATTTGAAAAGTGAGAGAGACTCCCTTGGGCATCACGTGTAGTTTCATGCCTTTATATCAGTAACACTAATGCTCCGTTTCCAGTTCCCCAAGGCCGGGGGGAAATGCTGAGGAGGGTAATGACCTTCACTGCCGTCACCTCAGTGCTGGTGGTCTTCTGGACCAGTATGAGTTTGTAGAATCATAGAATGGTTTGGGTTGGAAGAGACCTGAAAGATCGTCCAGTTCCACCACCCTGCCCTGGGCAGGGACACCTCCCACCAGACCAGGTTGCTCCAAGCCCCCTCCAACCTGGCCTTGAACCCTTCTGTAGCTTTTCTGGGCAACCTGGGCCAGCACCTCTCAACTGGAAGAAGTGTTTCCTCTTTAAATGTGGCCTATGAAAAAGGGAGACTTTGAGTTTTCTTGTCTTCGGTTTGATGCATAAAGAAGGACTGAAAGGGAAGGGAAGGGAAAGGGAGAGGAAAGGAAAGGAAAAGGGGCTGTACACTGAAATTATGTTCTTTATTATATACTTTTAAAGCTGTGTCTATTACAACTGGTGGGAAGGAAAATTAGTGCTTGCCTGCCCCGGGAGAGTGCTGATGTTGGCAATGGAGTAAAAATTCTTATTCCAACTTTGCCGGTCTCACATGAGGCTGCCACACAGCTGAGCAGAGAATAGATTTCTTTCTTTCTTCAAATATACATATTTTTTTTTCTTATTAGGAAAAAAACCTAGTCAATGGATCCTTCACATTGGTATGGACACATTCTCCTCTGCTGACATATACATCCTCATTTCACAGCAAGTTCAGAAGGAGAATCGAGCAAGAGAAAGAACTGTTAATGCATTCACAGAATCACAGAATCTTCAAGGTTGGAAGGGACCTTTAAAGATCATCTCGTCCAAACGTCAACATAACTCTGACAAAAATAGACACCCACACAACAAACAAAAAGCAACACCATCACTAAACCGTATCTCCCAGCACTACATCAACCCGTCTTTTGAACGCCTCCAGGGATGGTGCCTCAACCACCTCCCTGGGCAGCCCATTCCAATGTCTGAATTCCAATTCCGTAACCATCACCCTATCAAAGATGCATTATCAAAGCTTTTGCCTGAGCCACTGGAGCTCACAGCCAGCGTAGGAAAGGGAAGTTTGGAAGTCAACCTTTTCACAAGCTGAACATCTGAAATCTTCCATTCCCAGTATGCATAGCAGCACAAAATACTATGGTGCTACAACTGTTGCATGAAGTCTTTTGTTCATTGATGTTCTTGGGTCTCTTTTTGGATATTAGGGGAAATTTCTTCGCTGCAATGGTTATTAAGCCTTGGAACAGGCTGCCCAGGGAAGTGGTGGAGTCACCACCATTCAAAAGACAGGTAGACGTGGTGCTAAGGGACATGGGTTAGTGGTACCGTTGCAGTGTTGGGTTAATGGTTGGACTTGATGATCTTAAAAGATCTTTTCCAACCATTACAATTCTATGTTTTAGTCATTGGGACCAATGGGGCAGAAGTTGTAGGGTGAGAACCTCTGGCAACTTGAGCTGCTGTCTGAATGGCCACTCTGGTTCCCTGTGAGCCTCCCTGAGCAGGGAGGATTGGCCGCAACTTACTGAGAGGGCTCCAAGCTCACCCCTAGAGGATCATTGGCTTTCGGACAAGATGAAGGACATGGACCTGTTGGAGCGGGGACAGAGGAGGCCGCTGAGATACTTCAGGGGCTGGAGCCCCTCTGCTGTGAGGACAGGATGAGAGAGTTGGGGGGGTTCAGCCTGGAGAAGAGAAGGCTCCGGGGAGAGCTTCGAGCCCCTTCCAGTCCCTCAAGGGGCTCCAGGAGAGATGGGGAGGGACTCTGGATCAGGGAAGGGAGCCACAGGACAAGAGGAAAGGGTTTGACATTGAAAGAGGGGAGATTTATATTATTATTTTCATTATAAATATATGCTTTTACATGATAACTTTAAAAAGAATTTAATATATGAAGTAAGTCAGAACTGACTGGAACATGGATGGCGAGTTTATTAGGAGGATTAGGAGTTCATTATTGGGAAAACCAAACTGGTTTTTTATTTTGGGGCATTTTTGTTATATATTTGGAAAGCCTGACGCTTAGGCACAGTGGGCTCTCCGTAATTGTCTTCCATCGTATATAGTAGTCATATACAAAGAAACTAGATCTTACAAATTGCACAGTGACACCAAGACATCTTATCCTTCTTTTAGCCACCCAATGATTTAAAATTGGACTCTTTGTACAAAGCATAGGGGATTTACTTTTCACTTTGTTTTCAGTGCGTGAGCACCTGCTTATAGCTGGTAGCCCAAGGTCTAACTCGGAATACTCCATCCCTTATAAAGTTGGTAGTTTTACGGTTGTATTCAAGTCTGTAGCTCCTTCCACCTTCTCAGCTCCCCGTGGACGTCGGTACCTGTTTGTCTGCTGTCCTCGAGGGCTGTGTGTTTCACTTCTAAAGGTGGCGGCAGTCTTGGAATACATTTTTCCTCCCTTTAACTCTTTGGCATCTTCTATATTTACCTCTTAACAATGCTGGTTTATGTGTGATTCCACGTAAGTAAAAATAGGTTACAACAGAATGTCACTGAAAGAAGACATAAAATATCCTGCACTGGGCAAATGTGAAGTAACAGCCAGCTTGTCCAGACAATTTTTAGACTTTAAACAAGTGTGTGCTGTTACTTTTAAAAAATACTTTTGTATTCATCTTCTTAATATATGTCTGATATAAAAAGATATTTTGCATCTCTATCTCTCTCTCTCCCCCCTAAAAAAATTTCATATGTCTGTCTCTCATCCCTAACAATGAAAAGCGGCAATACAAATATAGTTTGAGTGAAATTCTGTGGGGTTTTTTTTCCAAATAAGGTTGGATTTTTTTCTGGTTGAGCTGTTTTGGGATCTCTGCCAAAAGATTTCTACCTCAGCTTGGTGGATAGGGTTTTTTTTCCCCTTTCATTGCGCTCTCTGTAAACTGTGATGCCGGGATTATGAAACACGTTCTGACGATACATGCAGACGCTGCAGTAGTGTCTGTGTAAGAGGCAAGTAAGGAACAGACATTTTTACTCCTTGTGCCTGACATTTACACATGGCTTTGTTGTCTCTCTTCAGGCTGTCGCATCAGATCTGCTGTTCTTTTTTAACTCTTTTTGCCAATTCTGCGTCAAATGTAGTTTAGATTCTGTTCTAACAAGCTGTTTGTGTAAGTACCCTTTAGTTTTGCATGGTCAAATATGGTGCAAATATTTTATGCATTTGAATTAGTTGTGACTTATTTTGCGTTTTTCCTTGAACTCGTTTCTTACCTTTTTTGAAGTGAACATAATAACCCTAACTCCCTTTTTCTGTAGCAGAAGAAACAGCACGTTTAGGGCGTGTGCTGTTATTGCAGTAGATGGTCAGATACTCCCGTGGTGCTCACGCGTACGTGTGTATCCAGCATGTGTGCATGCACGCCGAGGTAAGAGGGGTGCCCTTCTGCCACCATCTGGTGACACACTGAGGTTTTTATCCCTTTGTCCAGGAGGAAGAGGATAAGCAGTGGTTCTGAGGCTGGTTCGGTTCCCAGCGAGGTGCGTGGCTCACCTGAGCTGTGTGTTGCTGACGGGTCCTCAAGAGCTTGTTGTGCTGCTTCAGTCCTCCTGAGACCTTCGAAGACGCTCCTCTCTTGAGGGCTCGAAGAAGCCCAAAGGCACGAGTGGCTGATGCAACTTTGCAGAAGGATTTTTCCCCAGTGGGTTACTGGACATGCCTCCTTGTACCCAAGAAGTACCTGTGTGTGTGCCTCTATTTCACCTCCATTGCATAAAGTCTCCTCCTGCGTGACCAAAAGAGAGGGATCTGGCTCTGGCTTGTTGGGAACCAGGTTAGAAGCGTGTCAGTTGTTCCTTGCTCGGCAGGGAGTGCTTTTGTTCGTAGGATTCGTTTTATGATGTGTCAGTTTATGACAAGCCAGGAAATCTATAAAAAGTCTTGTAGCAAAAAGAAAGCGCTAGAGGAATTTTCCATGTTGTGTGGACAAATGGGGAGGGAGTTTGTTGAATATGGGTAGCCCCCAATTTGACTAAAAGCCAAAGAAAAGCCATGGGAAAAATTAATTGGATTCTTTTTGATGGGCTGGGCTGCGCTGGCTTGAGGTATTGGAGTGCTGAAGAGTTTAGCTGTTCAGGCGTGGGATGCTGAAACCTAAAGCCAGGTTTTGTTGGGCACCAAAGGGTTTCCACTGGTGGTGTGTGTCTGCCCGCTCCACCAGCCCCCCTCGTGCACGTGGAGCTCTCGAGGTCAGCGCATGGTGTCCATGGAGACACAGCAGTGGGGAATTGTGCCTACAAACTCGTCGGAAAACCTGATTACTTGGCCAGCTCTCCGCAAAGATGTCTCGGTCAAGAGCGTAGCCTCATAGAAATCGAGAACCCACCCTGGGGTCATTAAAGTAGTCATTAGTATTTAATGAGGTTCTGTTGGAGAACACTTTCAGATTGGTATTTTGGCTTTAGCCTTTTTTTCCCCAAAAACCATGTATTAGATTTAATTGTAAGAACATTTTTCATGCAGCAAATGGTACTTAAATCTTTTTGGGGAAGTGAGGGATGATTGTGGGAGGTGTCCCTGCCCATGGCAGGGGGGTTGGGACTCGAGGACTTGTTTAGGTCCCTTCCAATGTGAACCTTTCTATGATTGAGCTCTCCAGCTTGGGCTTTGCTCTGGTCAAGTGTTTTCTAGTACCAGGGGGTGAGTGGGGACCTTCTCAGGGCACTTCTGACTCCCAGGGTCAAGATTTTGACCTGTTGCTCCTTTCTCCTCGTGAAGGCTCAGCTGTTAACAACCACTGTGGCTGCCACTGGGGTGGGGAAGGTGTTTTCTCTTCCATTCAGCTGACGGGAGGGAAAACCACCTTACCCAGGCTTGAAAGGCAGACCTGCTGGCTGGTACCCTGAGACTGGGAGCTTCCCCCTCGCCCGTCAGACCTGTCAGCGGGCAACACGACTTGTTAAAATGGGTGATGGATGACCCAGATGGTAAAGCACTCTTGCTTGCTTCCCTTGAAACCGTTTGTAGTCTGTGAACTTGTCTCCTTTACTTGCTGATCTCTTTGCTGCTGTGAAATAGGCTCTGGGGAGACATCGTGGCAGCCTTCCAATACCTAAAGGGGGCTACAGGAGAGATGGGGAGGGATTCTTGATGAGGGAGGGGAGCCATAGGAGGAGAGGGGAGGGTTTGACACTGAAAGAGGGGAGATGGAGCTGAGATGTGGGGAAGAACTTGTTTGGTGTGAGGGTGGTGAGAGCCTGGCCCAGGTTGCCCCGAGAAGCTGTGGCTGCCCCATCCCTGGAGGGGTTCAAGGCCAGGTTGGAGGGGGCTTGGAGCAACCTGCTCTGGTGGGAGGTGTCCCTGCCCAGGGCAGGGGGTGGCACTGGATGGTCTTTAAGGTCCCTTCCAACCTGAACCATTCTGTGACTCTATTCTATGGTTTTATGAAATCTGGCTGTGGGGTGATGGGCCACGGGGGTGAGGGGCTGCGGTGTGAACCTGCTCTAGGAGTGCGGGAACCCTTCTCCTTCCAGGTGGGAGGATGTGACTGTGGCTGTGGCCCAGCCTAGTACAGACAGTAGTCGACAGTGCCATGAAAGGAAGGAAAGCAGAGCCTGGAGCCAGAGTTTTTCTCTAACTCCGAGTCTATGGCAAGGCATCACATAGTTGAGGGATGTGACTCATGTATTTTGTGTTGTTCGCTGATGGAGCCTCTATGCTTTGCTGTAGAGGAAGCCAATGTCCAGCTACAAACCAAGGGGGAAATTAGCTGAGCTAATAATTGACTTTTACAAGGCAAATAACACTGAATAAAAGTGAAAATCAAGTCATGATGCTGCTAGTTCTGTTTTCTGTGCTTGGTTCATAATAAAGCAAATTTGCCCGGTGTCACCGATGGGATCGCTGCCTGCAGAGGGCTGCGATCGGCTCTGCCCGTGTCTGCACCATCCCTGCGCCCAGGGCAGGGCTGCCACTTTTCTTTTTTTCCACGTGCCTTCAAATTAGGAGCCGCTCCAACTGCTATTTTTAGCTCTCCTAAGTGAAACGAGATTAAACACGAGGCAGTAGTCCACGGCAGCAAGTCATTTTCCCAGAATGACTGTGGAAACCTGATAAACACAGTTCTCATTTATTTTATTGTAAGAGAACGGAGGAGCAGAAAAAATGCTGACCATGTGGTCTCTTAAGGGTCATGTCACTGATTGTGGGATTGTCCCTGTTTGTCTCTCTCTTTTCCTGCTTTTACTTCCTCCCTTGATTTTTTTTTTTTTTTTTTTTTTTTAAATTTACCATCTGGTAATTATTCTGCCCTATCTGGATTTCTCTCTGCCTTTTATTTTCGTCTTCATCTTCAGCAATACTGCATTAAATAGCTTCCATCTGTCGAGGGGTCTTATTTCTAAATCCAGCTCCTTCAGGGGGACTGAAGAAGAAACCATTTTGGACTGAATAACGCAACCTGTGAAGATTTAAACGTTGTCGAAGAAAACAACTTGCTTCTCACTGAAGCGTGGGTCAGGGAGTGCGTGTGTGCGTGCACATTCATTTGGAAAAAAGTTGAACCTGTCAAACTTGTCTGCGACATGGCTGCATGCTTATGAGCTTCTGGAAATGTGACATTTCTTTGCCTCCACCCCAAGTGACAAAATGCCTTCTAAACCAGGGCAAAGAATTTGACTCAACTGGGGAGAAAACTGATAGCAAAGCTTGGGAATTTTTTTTTTTTTTTTTTCTCTATTTCAGTTGAGTATAGGCCAGGATGGACAATTTATATTTATATTTTTAATTTTACTATATTTATATTTTTAATCTTGCTATTTGACCCTCCTAGTTGCAAGTATATCTGCTATTCATAGAGCATTTCCTTATTTTTTCAGTTCCCTGTTTTATCTCCCTCCTGCCCGTCCAACGCCTGTCTGTGTTCTCTGAGAAATGCCTTTTCTCTTGTACATCTCTTCCTCTTTCTATTTTAAATAATGTAAGTCGTTTGGAAACTATTATTCAGGAAGTGGGTGGTGCTCTTTTTTTTTTTTAATGTTTATTGCTTAAAATCCAAGCTTTTAGTATCTGTTTGTAATCTGAGTATGCACGGTTTGGAGGTCTAGCTATGACTAACGTTATTAGTGGGTGTGCTTGTTCTGTTTGGGGTTTTTTTTTTTCATTTGTTCTTGTTCTGTAAAGTCCTATGGAGCCTAGACAGAGTCTTTAAGTATGCCCAGACAGTGTAATCCCGATGATTCTCATTTTTTCCTTCAGCTAAAGATGTTTTTTTAGGATGGGACCGGGGTTGGGGAGCCACCCCATTCCCACCCACTTTTTGGAGTTCAGCACAGCAGGTTTGTGAGGAAGTGTGATCTGACCACAGGAGCGTGGCTTGGGTTGTGGTTTGTCTGGTGGCTGCCTGTTTTAATCAGCCTTTTATCCCCCTTTGTCATCAAAGGAACCTTCACACTGCAAAAAAAGGACACCGCCTGCAAATAAGTTCAGGGATTTTATGGAATTAGGAGTTCAGACTGGTTCATTCCTAGCAGACACGCGGGCTAATGGCAGAGACAGGCTGGGGAAAAAATGTTGTGGTCACTTCAGATGCTTTTAAAAACTAATGCTGAGATCTCTTTTGCATTCAATTGTAAGCTAGGCCAAAAATAGCTGTGTATCTACTCCCCGTTATTGAACGTCGTGTTCAAATGAAAAAGTAATTTTAGCAGAGAACATTGGATTTGGTGAGCTTGTATGTGAAAAAATGAGACAGGGATTTTGAGGGGGTTTCTGGTTGGTGGGAACCTGGGAACCTTGGTGGAGAAAGGGGAGGACTCGGTCGAGAAGCCTGGCAGGGACCCACCGAGAGGAGTTTTATCTTCCCTGGGCACATTTGAGGAGTCTGGGTGGAATCAAGCTTAGTAAGATTAGAAACGTAGGTAGGATGTAATTTTGCCTGAAACTTCATGATGCACACACATTTTTCCCATCTGCAGTAGCTGTTTAAGTAAATTTTTTTTGTTGTTGTTGCTGTGTGTTGTGAGTCCTCTGGTCCAAGAAGAAAGCTCAAGGAAAGTCAGAAAAACCCACAAATGTTTACAAGCCTACTGGATGTCTGCTGATCTGGTTACTGTCTCCTCGGCAATGAATCAAAGGGCTTTGGAATAGATTGGAATAAGAAATAGGTGTTGCAGAAGATGTATCACACACTAGAAAAAAAAATTAAACTGCAGGCTTTTAAACAATGTGTATATTATTATCCTCTTAATGATTCACAGTTAGCTCCTTTCTCTTAGCAAGCGGTTTCATTTCACTTTTAACTGCGTGTTACAGCTCAATAGGAAGCAAGCTAAAATAATATTGGGATATAATGTGGAACTTGAATAAAAGAAATTCGTGTGGTCTCCTGTGGATTAGATGAGACTTCAAGATTAGTTAAAATCTTTCAACTTTGATGTAGAAGGACTACATGTATTGTTAAGGTCACTTGTGATTTCTGACTTACAAATTTTTGGGGGTGTAGAGGCCTTTAGCTTTCGGGTTTTTTTTCCTGAGAGATGGATTACCGTTTTCAAGCGCAGACAAGCAGGCTGTTGCATCTAATTTTATCTTAATTCCAATTCTCAGGAGAGCTCTTGGCCTCTAATAAACAGTGTTTGCGAGGCACAACCTACCAACTAGTTGAAAACCTCCACTGTCTCCAGCAACGTGGGAAAGTCTACTGGACGAATATCCAGGGAACATTTATGGGAACCGCTTGTTTATTACGGGGCTGGATATCTCAGCAGACCCTGGGAGAGAGTCGGGTTAGTACGTCCTTACACAGGCGGCCCCAGAAGCCACAGCCCTGTGGAGATGTTCTCATAGTCCTCCTCTCTGGAGCTGCTATTTGCAGAAGAACGCGCTGGGCTAACTCAAACAGCGTCACGTCTCTGGGACCTGCCTGCGCCCTTGAGCTCAAAAATGATGGGAGCTGCTTCTCTTCCCCCCCGGGGCTTTCCCAGGATTGCCTTTCTTTTTAAATAAGGAGAAAGAAGCTGCATGCCACAGAGCAGGTACCCCCGGTTTGCCCCAAATCCAGTAAAGGCTTTCTTCTAAGGATAAGTGAAAGAAATGCGTAGCATCTTGATGTTATAGGAGTTGGCTTTGTGTGATGAAAATGTTTTGGCCAAGCTGGTACCTTGGCACGTTCCTCCTATCTGTAGCCCCCATCTCTGTGCGGGTCCTCCAAGGGGCCGAGAAACAGTTTTCAAGGTTTTATTTCTAAGAGCAGCCCTGTTACAGGAATAGCCTCTCACCCCCTCATCCACCAAAACCTGATGAGATGAGTTCGTTAGTACGGTCCAGGGCACCGAACTGTTTGTTTCTCCGATTCTGTGATTTCTTTGTTCTCCGGGCTGGCAGCAGCCTGCGATATTGAGGGTCAGCTGGAGAAAATGCCTCCACATGCTGGCATGGCCAGCCCTTGGAGCGCTGCCGTGAGGGTTGACAAGTAATGTTTTATTTCTGGAAATGAAGTGTGTTCTTTTTTCCCCAGTGGGTTTTTCCAGTTGTTGTTTCTCACTAGTATTGCATGCTTGTCAGGCTTTATTTCTCAGAAGAGGTAATGAATTTAAGTCTGTTTTCCTGTCCTGTGTACCAAGGCACATGTCTAATGGATCTAATTAAGCCAATACAAAGCTCTCCAGATTATCAAATACTGTTCCATTAAGGAAATAGTATTTGAAGTCCTATTTTTATTGGCTGAATTAAAATGGAAGACACAGTGGGTATGTGTTGAAGGTGAACACAAGGAGAAGTCAATATGACCAAAACTATTTCATGTTGTTTAAAAGCCTCTGCCCGGCCTCTGCATCTCAACATACAACGCGAGGAAATTTTGACTATCTAATGCCATCCTCTCACAGGCTCTACTTTTGAAAATAGGCTCTTCTTACTTAGTCACTTGAGTAAATAGTCATAGTAATGTAAATGAAATTACTCGCTGGCTTAGAGCAGCTATGATTTTATACATTCTTAGAAAACTTTTCTGCTTTTTGTTAGCTGAAGATTTTTATGTTGAAATAGTAATTCATTTGTGATTACTGATAAAAACTGGAATTAGGACCTACCTAACTTTTTTTTCCTCTGTGTCATATAACAGAGCACTTGCTGACCTGCTGTGGAACGGCGTAGAGATTGGACAGTCTGTAAACAAACAAGGGGGCTGCAATAATATATTGCAAAAGGATACTTATCGAGGACTGCCAATATGAGAGATGAGGTGGGAAACGACAAAGGCACGATCTCCACGTTACACACGCTCAGCCCAGAACGTAAAGTCTGTCCAACACAACGCCGTGTGCCTCTGGCAGGTCAGCAGCTCAAGCTACTGTAGGAGATCCTGCGCTTTGAGGTCTGTCTGGACTGAGTAATTGGCATCAATAAGACCTGTCCCTCTGGAACCAACGCTGACAGGGATTCGGCTGTAGGAGCTGATGGAATGAAATAGGTTTTGACACCTTTAGGTCCTGAGAATTTTCCACCTCGAGGGCTGTGTCCAGTTTTGGGCCCCTCACCACAAAAAAGACCTTGAGGTGCTGGAGCAGGTCCAGAGAAGGGCAACGGAGCTGGTGAGGGGTCTGGAGAACAAGTCTTGTGAGGAGCAGCTGAGGGAGCTGGGGGTGTTCAGCCTGGAGAAGAGAAGGCTTCTCGCTCTCTCCAACTCCCTGAAAGGAGGGTGTAGAGAAGCAGAGATTGGTCTCTTCTCCCAAGTCACAGGTGATGGGACAAGAGGAGATGGCCTCAAGTTGCTCCAGGGGAGATTCAGATTGGATATCAGGAAAAATTTCTTCACTGAAAGGGTTATTAAGCCTTGGAATGGGCTGCCCAGGGAAGTGATTGAGGCACCATCCCTGGAGATTTTCAAAAGGCGGGTTGACATGGTGCTTAGTGACATCGTTTAATGATGTGTGGGGTTTTTTTGTATGGTTTTCTTTTGTTTTTTATCAGAGTTATGTTGATGGTTGGACTAGATGATCTTAAAGGTCCCTTCCAACCTAGACGATGCTATGATTCTGTAAAATGTGCATGTGGTGTTTATTCGGGCAGTGAAACCACCTTCCTCCCCACTGTGGGAGCTGGACAACAGCCGGTCATTGTCCTGGTGCTGGTAAATGCACCTATAATCAGATATGTTTTATCTGCCTTTAGAAGAACCACTCATGGTTTAACTTTAAATATCCTTAGAAATATCACTAAGGTGTATTTACTGTAATTGGCTATTCTGTGGAATAAATGAGCATTGTTAAAAGTAATGGAAGGAACTGTTTGTAATGCTGAGCACAATAGGACTGGAAATATATAAATTTTTTTTTGCCAAATTAAATTAAAATATTTCCTCATGCCTTAAAGAAGTCCAAAATGTAACTGGTTATTCGTATGAGCGATGGAGTAGAACTGCACTTCTTTAAAAAATTAGTTGTGTAGGTGTTTGTACAGTAAAGGAGATAGAAGAGCTGTGAAGACCTTCATTGTTTTCTCATTCTTTGTAACTTATATCAGATAACAATGAAATGTTTCCAAGTTAAGATGAAAAAGAATATTAAAATGAGTTGCTGTTCTTCTGTGACTTGAAAACCTGTATAGCTAGTGGGTTTTGTTGAGGAATATAAAAGAAAATAAGTCTTCATGAATATCTTCATGGAACTATTCTGAGGTATAACTAATTGATTGCTTGTACAATCTTCTTATTAAAATGTATATATTTTTTTTCTTTAAAGAAAGTGTGGATTTGGGTAGTCCTGTTTCCAAGCTGAGAGAGATTCTAGTCTGAATGATGGGATGTATCTGAGAGAGAGAAATGATAGCTAATTAGGATACATGGTTTCCTTCCTCTGTTTCATGTGATAGTATTTTGGTACTAAACTGTATCAGGGTGCTTATAGTACACGAACATACAGAGTTTTTAAGTGTAGCTTATGCTGGATCTTAACTAGTTGTCACTCCGTCGATAATCTTTGCCAAACGGGCAAGTTCAACTGTCCTGTGCAAGTCCTAGTACTTCATTATGCTTAAAAACGGTAAGCCTGGTTGTAAGCTTCCTCTTTCGGATACACTTGGAAATCAGATTTATACCATGTGTCATAAACAATAAGGAACTTTGTGCGTGTGGTTTTTATCAGCTCAGCAAAGCTGTGCCCGAGATCCTGCTGCGTCCTGTAAAAAGGGGTGTTGTAAAGGGGGGGAGGTTGAAAGAAACCCCTAAGAATTACAAATGTGAAATATTTGAAGGTTGTAAAATCAAACTGAGATTACACACTCTCAGGAAGTTCGCAGACGAAACCAAACTAGGTGGGAGCGCTGATCTGCTTGAGGGTCAGAAGGCTCTACAGAGGGACCTGGACAGGTTGGATCAATGGGCCAAGGCCAATGGGATGAGGTTCAACAAACCTCATCCTGCCGGGTCCTGCATTTGGGTCACACCAACCCCCTGCAGCGCTCCAGGCTGGGGGCAGAGTGGCTGGAGCTGCCCAGCAGAAAAGGCCCTGGGGGCGTTGGTGGACAGCCGGCTGAACAGGAGCCAGCAGTGTGCCCAGGTGGCCAAGAAGGCCAAGGGCATCCTGGGCTGTGTCAGGACCAGCGTGGCCAGCAGGAGCAGGGCAGTGATGGTGCCTCTGGACTGGGCACTGGTGAGGCCTCACCTCGAGGGCTGGGTTCAGTTCTGGGCCCCTTACTCCAAGAAGGACATTGAGGTGCTGGAGCGTGTCCAGAGGAGAGCCACCAAGCTGGGGAGGGGTCTGGAGAACAAGTCATAGGAGGAGAGGCTGAGGGAACTGGGCATGTTTAGTTTGGAGGAAGCTGAGGGGAGACCTCCTTGCCCTCTATAACTGCCTGAAAGGAGGTTGCAGAGAGGTGGGTGTTGGCCTCTTCTCCCAAGGGAATAATGACAGGAGCAGAGGAAATGGTCTGAAGTTGGGGCAGGGGAGGTTTAGATGAGATCTTAGGAAGAATGACTTTCCTGAGAGGGTGGTCAGACACTGGCACAGCCCAGGGAGGTGGTGGAGTCACCATCCCTGGAGGTATTGAAGAAACGTGTAGACGTGGCACTTCAGGGCATGCTCTAGTGCCCGAGATTGTTGTGGGGGTCTTTTGTGTGTGTGTGTGATGGTTGGACTCGGTGATCTCAGAGGTCCCTTCCAACCATGAAGGTTCTGTGATTCTGTGAAAGGATTACCTGGTCATGCGATCCAGTGAATCTGTATTAGGTTCACGTTTAATGCAGATTAGATGTTTCTCCATGACACCTTTGCCTTGTTCACTGCAGAGGGTGCGGTTTATGTTCTTGGTTTCTGCACAGGAATAACACAGAAGGCAATTTTCTGCACAGCTGAACGGAGGAGAAAGTCTGTATCTCAACTTGGTCATGGTCTTGATGGGGCTGACACAAGGCCTTGGGGCTCTGGAATTGCTTTTTTAACCTCTGTTGCTCCCTCTTTTCCCATAAACCAACGCAGAAGGTGTACGTAAGTGGTGGTTGGTGTCTCCCAACAGGCAGATGGGTCCCCACACAGATGTAGTGATATGAGAAATACTAAACCAGAAAATATTTTGCACTGCTGTCCATAGACAGTCCTGTTCGTGCAAGACGTGGATGTAGGAAAGGACTGTAAGTCTAAATAGCTTTTCTTTTGAAAATGGAAAAAAAAGTGCATAATTAGATGTTACAGGATAATCACCTCTTAAGTTAAATATCTTCATGATAAAAGGAAACAGCATATACCGATATCATGAATGCCTTATAGAAAAGACAGAGCGGTGCGCTTGGTATCTTAAATTCTATAATAAAATGCCAGATGCTCCTGTTAAGCTGGATCCCTGGTACAGCTGAGCGGGGTCGCCGCTGCTGTTCTCCATCACGTACCAGATGGCAGCTAATCCGTGGCGAGAGCCAGGGAAGGCAGCGCTTCATCTTCTAGAAAGCACTCTACGCTGGATGATAAAAGGCAGGATGGCCGTTGTAGGTCACAAGTTGTGTGTTGGGGTTTTTCTGGGGGGGGTGGTTTCTGGTTTGCTCTTCTCCTGGGGTAAGGAGGAAGCGGTGGCGTGTCTGCCGAAGGCCCAGCACATCGCAGTGTTGGCTGAACCCACATCGGTGTGTGCTTGGGTGGTGGCGTCTTCGTTTAGGATGAGCTGCCTCCATTATGGGTGAGAATGAAGCAAAAGCACCCGTTTGAAACTGTGACAGGGAAACTTCACCGCAGTGTCCTCTCCTCTCCTCATCTCCCGTCCTCCCCTCCCTTCGCCACCGTGGCTACCAACCGTTGCCGGTTAGGCAATGTAAATTTAAGGCTGCAGGATTATCAGCTTCGGAAAAATAGGTGGAAAAAACTGGATATCTATTAAGAAAGGGGTTTGGGAAGAATAATTTCTGTTGCTGTGCAGGGGGGAGGAGTAAATGATCCCTTCCACCCCCTTGCAAAAGGCAAATGCAGGGTTTAGCCTGGCAGAGCCCGCCGGTGCTTCAGGAGAACCTATGGTTGCATTTTCAAGGACAGTTTCGTGCTCTCCCTTGGAAGACTCATGCTTTTGCCGCTGTGGCCAGCGCACTGCTGTGGCCCAGCCTGCCTGGCCCATGTGGCATTTGCCAGTTTGGCTTCCCTGCCTGTGGTGTGGAGGTGGCCAATGAAGCTGTGGGTGTTGCAGCTTGGGATGTCTCCTCACTTGCTTCAGCCTTGGGCACGCACTGTGTACCCCCGAGCTTTCTGTCCATCAGAACACCAGCGTCATGCCAGACCCCTGACCCAGCTCCCAGTAGACCAACAGCAACCAGTTGGGTGGGCAATGGAGCATCGTGGGGGCAGGCAGGCAGTAAGAAGCCTCCTCGTTATCCTGTACCAGATCTGTACTCCCAAAGGCTGTTCCCCTATCCCTGTGACCGATCCATTACCCTCCAGATGTCTGGGAGCAGGAATCTGGGATAAGTGGTAGGCACTTGAGTTTTAATTAAAAGTTGTCAGGTTATTTCCATAACCCAGCTTTGTTTGCACTGTGCCTTTAAAATCCGATATTTGTAAAACCCTAAAGATGTGACCTTCTGGTAGACTGTTCGGCTCAGGCTGCTGAAGAGAATTTTTGAGGAAGCTTTTCCCTTTTTCTCCTCCTGTTTTCCCTACAGTCAATTGCTTCAGCGGACATGGATTTGAATCAGCTGGAGGCTTTTCTCACTGCCCAAACCAAAAAACAAGGTGGCATCACAGCCGATCAAGCTGCAGTCATTGCAAAATTCTGGAAGAACCACCGAATGAAGATCCACGAGAGCCTGGTCAATCAAAGCCGTTGGGATAACGTCTTGAAAAACGTGAACTGGCGAGTGGATCTGAAGTCGCAGTCAAGGCACATCGATCAGATAAACACTCCTGTCGCAATAGTTGAAATGGAATTGGGCAAAAATGGGCAGGTAAGCTTTCTTTTGCAAAACCTGTAAGCCCGATTTAGCTACGTGTGTGCTGAGATGTTTTACCTAGTGCTGGATTCACTGCGTCCAAATGAAGTCAGTGGATTTTTCACCACTGGGCCCTTAATGTACTTGACCTTGTGGTCCATCTTTGGACACAAAGATACATTCTGGGTGGTGAATGAAATTTTTGCTTATTTTATATCTTCTTATATGTACTGACCACTCTCTTTACATTAAGCTTGGAAAATCCGTGGACATAAAATCAGCCATAGTAGCAATTATATCAAAATTATATTTTTATTCCGTGTGCTGTGAAGTCAATTAGTCTTTCCCCCCTCTGCCCCCTAATCAAATACTAAAATTAGGCAGTATCTGTGAAGTAAAAGCTGAAAAAGAGTAAAGTTCTGAAGTAAGTAGAGTAAAGCTGAAAGAGTAATTATGATGATCAAGCATACCTTATACTTTACAACAAATGAGGGGAAAGGCTTCTCTTTATTTTACATAACACCTATTTTCACGTCACAAGTACGTCTTTATTACCAGTCACATTATGCAATCTGCTCTTATCTGCCTGAAAGAGTTATATAGCTGTATCAGTGCTGAACGCTGCATTTAATCTTTAGAATTCATATGAATGTACAACTGAAGGCACAGCTTCCCATCTTCATTTTTTTCCTCTCTTTTTCTGACAGGAAATGTGTTTCAATTTGGTATCTTTTTCCTTTGCAGTGTGCTGGCCAATTTTAAAAACTCATTTCTTCGTGGTAGCCTACTGTATGTCAAACCAAGAGCTAATTAGGGGTGATTTGATGTTAATGGTTAATGTTAAGCAAGTTTCCTTGGATTTCGTAATATTTTAGTAGCTTATAGCAAAAGAATACCTGGATTAGGTATACCTAAACTGTATACACGCATACTTTTATATATATATATATATATGCATACACACGCACACTCGCACCTGGAGTATACCTATGCAAACTGAATTAATTTTAACTGTGTGCCTTTATCAAGACCAGAATGAAAGTACAACTAAATTGTGAGACAGTATGTGTTGTTGAAGTTATTCTGTTGGTCCACTTTTCCTCTCAGTCTTTTGAAGCTGACCCTTCCAAGGTTCTGACCCTCTGCCTCCCACTCGCGTGTCTCCACGGTGACCGGTACAATAATGGTGTGTGGTTTCAGGCTTTTTCCTAGCCTCAAAAAAGTTGAGTTTTCTGCTCAGGATCTTGAGATTGGAAATAATCGCTAATTTCATGAGTAACAAATGGAAGAAGTTTAAAATATAATAATAAAAGCAAAGTTGCAGTGAGTACATTAGAACGAGTACATTAGTGAGCAAATGGGAAAAATACCCGTGTTCATTAAATGAAAATAAATCTTTAACTCAGAACCACTGCTGTATTTCCTAAGGGAATTATGTAGTTAGTGACCCTTGTTTTTTTCTCCAGTAATGGATTATTACAGTAACATCCATCAGCAAGTGCATTTATATTTCTTCCAGCCTGTGCAGCGAGAGAGAGGGAACGTGAACATGAAGGAAGAATGCACGTTTCTGAGACATTGTAGTTTCTCTTACCCAAGAGCCCCACACCAAACCACGAATGAATTCTTCGTGGCAGCGCAGCTTCGTGTTTCCCATGTGCTGAGGGAAGCGGTGGTGCAGTTGTCGAACTGCCACCAGGCATAATTTCAGTTGGTGAGCTTGTTGGCAAGGCTGGTGCTCAGAGCAAATACGGGTGTTAGGCTGGTGCTTACAGAAAGAATCGTGGAAAAATTAGAATTGTCACCGCTTGAGTCAAAATTGGTGCTTATTTTAAGGAGCTGCGGCTTTGCGTGGTCTTTAGCTTTGGGTTAAATAGGTTCTCTGCTGAGAAGCCTCTGAGGCAGTGGCTGAGGCAGTCCACATCCTGCTCCCATGATGGGCTGGGGGAGCCTGGGGACAGAACCAGCAGCAATGGGGCTGCTGGAAGAGTTCCTCCAGCCCTCAGCCTCTTCCCATGGGTGTTTCGGGACCTCCTGGAAAGATGGTGGTGGAGACTTTACTGCTGGAGGTTGAACAAGTTCTTCTTGCATGCTGGATGCAACGATTTTAACAATCTTAAACATCACGTTTTATAGCCTTAATGTGTATTTTTACTTTATTGTTAGCACATTTATGTCTGTTCCAGATACCAAGTTTCGTAGCACATCAAATACGCACACGCTGGTACCTCTCTGAAACTTAGCAGATCTTTTCTAAGTCTTTTCTAAAAGATTGTCAGTCATAGATGTGATTTGACAAATACTGAAGCTCTTCTGGATTTACAGAAGAAAACTGACTGATGATTCAGGAGTAAATTATTCAGAACAGACTGTTTTTATTTGGACACTTGATAACAGGGGAGTATACAAATGCATCGATGTGTAATGAATTGACATTAATATTTCATGTTTCAACAGAAGGAAAGAAATGATCTGTAGAAAATGTACCTTTCCAGCATTTAAAGTCACTCTGATTCTCCTCTGTTCTCTGCACTAGACGTGGACCTCTGCCCAGCAGAGGTCTGGTGGTGGAGTGTCTCCTCCTTCTGCTTCAATAAGTACCCTTTCTGCTCGCCATCTCTGTATTTTAATCAGTCAGTTCTTTCAGGACAGAAAGACTGTATGTGTAAGACTTAATATGGCTAGAAATGGGGAATTTGAAGTGACTGATTCATAAATTCCAGTAGACCAAGGTTACACGAATTATTTCAAATTTCATTAATGTTTTGTGATGGAAGAGAGATGTCTCTGGCTTTGAGAATCCATTACAACTTGCATGTGTTAATTCTTACTATCCTTGGCATTACTGAGAATAGAAAAAACAGAACCCTTTCCTCTAAGTGCTCTTAAAAACACTTCTAATGAGAAACACTTGGAAATACTGGTGCTCCAAACCTTGGAAGGTTTGGTTCAGGGTCTGTAACTTGCAGTTTGAACTCTTCTTCAGAAAAGATTTGATAGCGATATTTAACGTTTCCTTTATGCTGGTGATGTAGTCTTTACATCCTGGTTAAAGGCAGGTGAACATGCTAGGCACGAGTCTTTGAAGGCCCATTTTCTTTTACAGTGTGACTAAAAATAAAATCCTAAAGCACTGCACTTTAGCCTGCATTTGTCTTCATCTGTTGGTGATATTCAGTGCCTGTCACTGCCAGTCCGTTCTCTCCTTTTGAACAGCCCGTCTTTTTTTTACGCCCAATGGTTTTATCCTCCTGTATCTCTATACCTTGCTGGCTTTCTCTTAAAACATCTATAGCTCCCTGCCCCCTTCCTTATGTTGTTTTTAATCTCGTTCTCCCTCTCTGAGCATCGCTGTAAAGCTCTTTTGGCATGAAGCTGCAAGCGGAGAGGGATCTGCTGGGAGGGAGAGGGAGTGAGCTGGAGAGTCGCCCTTCTCCTGCCCTTCCTGCGGCGGCACTGCGAACCCTCGCTGCCCTGAGCTTACCTGCAGATTGCAGCCACGGTCTTATATCCCACCTTGTCATTAATGGAAAATAAATGCATTGATTTTTGCGTCGTGGCTTGGCATTAAGATACGTTTATACTTCTTTGATGGACTTTGTCATCTTATTTTCCTTATCCCTCCCTTGGGGCTGTGTTCTTCCCTACGGTGTTCTGGGCTGGTTTGCCTGTAAGTTTTACTTTCTTGCAGCCTTACATATTTTGCAGTTTAATATCTGAGACCGATCAAATGCTAGAGATTATCCTGGGTATTTGCTCTTGGCTTTTATGCTTGAGCTTATTTACTGAGTGGGTGTTTTCACATGCATTTCTTTTTGGTGTTTAAGATACTTGTAGTCCATGTAATAGCACTTTTCTTGGAGTTGTGTGGGATGTTAAGCATGTTTTATGAGCAAAGACTATTTTCCGCCTTAATTTAACATGAAGTATGGGATTCCACTGCAGAATTCCTCCCAGAAAGACCTGAGGAAATCGCATCAGGATTATGGATTGGGTTTGGTTTTTTTCCCAAAATATTGTATATCTCTTCTCTTTCCTTTTTTAAAATATCCCTGACAGAGGTGTCATAAAATTTAGTTAACAGTATAAGGTAGGTAAATACTAATACTATATAGTAAATACTAAAAGCCACAGTATAAGCTAAGAAATTAGGATCATCTCTTTCAAATTTAAGGGCAAAGAGCAGCATCTCATTCCATATCATTTTTCTGAAGTCTGAAATCACCAGGGATGTGTATCTTCATATAAACCAATCATCTTTCTGTAAAGGACGGGCCAGCATTATTAATAGACTTTTGATAAATTGAAAATCTAGCATTTGCTAGTTCTGATCGTATTTTGATTGTCACTTTAGCCTCTCACCAGTGAGATAAATACTTTCTGATTAAAGGACTCACTGGATGAAGTGATCCTTTCCCAGTACAAGAATTTACCTGATAGTGGAAAAGTAAGAACTGTCAGCTCACAGTTTACCTTAAGTACATCATGTCTGCTCTCTGCTAATGGCTGGGTCCAGACCCGGGTAATTCAGAGCAAGTAATAATAATTCAGCTAACAATTCTAGTAAGTCAGGTGCTGAAAGAATTCATAATGACCATGGACAGTTGTCATGTGCCTTATGTAGGAGGTAAAATGCCACCAGCGTTTTGAAGGTCTGGAGCCTGAAATGTCATCAGCTTCTAGTTTGTTTGACTATGGGGTTTAATGTTCTGGGAAGGAGTGGAGGAGGTCTCAAAGTAAGCTTTTGGGGGATCAGAATGGTTTCTGGTTTGTTAATCATGTATATTCTACACAAACTTAGATTGAAATTTGTGTCACCCACGCCATAAACAAATGATAAGCTGAATTTGCACACGTTGACAAATATTAAAATTGAACACGCTTTCACAGCGTAATAAAAAAATCTGAGCATTTAGCTTCTATAAATCTCATTACCATGCCAGGATTACAGACTGAGTGCCGCTGAGGATCTGTTGGTGTTTTGCACATTTTTGTAAGCGGGGGTCTCTCCGTTTCCCTGGGCTGTGGTTGTCTCCAGCAGTAGCTGTCACCCCTGGAGAAAGGTCAGACCATGACAGCGTCACGAGGAAACTCATGCTCTAGGGAGGAAGGATTATGGCTGCACTCGCTTGTGCCTCCGTGTGATGCCAGGTCAGGCTGCTTCGGAGCTATCGCTGAAAATAACTTCAGATAACACGCTTCCAGTCCTCTTTACGTAGGATCTAGTCTGAAAAGACAGACTGCCTTTTGTTAGGGTATTAGCGTGGGCGAAGCGATGCTTGGAGAGATGAAAAGCGGTTCTAGCTACCCCGACCAGAATAAAGGCAGCCTGGCCTGCAAAGGGGGGAAGGAAAAACAACCACCAAACTGTTTTGCCTTTCCTGCCTTAATCCATTTTAATCTTTGTAGTTATTAACATCATCAGAAATATTGTTCCAGTCAAAAATGGGAAAGCACGGGCATTTAGAAGCCGAATCGATCAACTTAACCGCAACCGGCTCAATGCTTTTATGTGATTAAAAAGATAAAAACCGGTAAGTAGAAGTTAGTGGGGGGAAAAAAAAAAAAAAAAATCACCTTTGTGGCCGAGCTGAATGTAATTCACTTGAGCTTTTGTTCACCTTGGAAACTCCTGGGCTGGAGGGAACAGTTACATAAGGCCATACAGTGCAAAAGCAAATAAAAACCAGAGAGGGCAACGGGTCACTCGGCACAGAGAGAACTGGAACACAGTTGACTGACTTAACTCAGTGATTCCCTTAATCCTCTGCGTGGCGCTGTCAGGAGTCCTTTGCTTTGACAGGTCAATTTTTGTCACCTTCTCCTGAAAGCAAAGTGAAATTTGGGCAACAAGAAGAGAACCTTGTTATTTGTGGCCATTGGGATTTTTAAATGTAATAGAGTACAGAGATAAGAGCATTAAATTGAGATATTAGTTAAATAACTGTTTGACTTGACTTGTCATTTTTTCACATATATATTTGGCACTATTTGGATGTGTACCTCATCTGTTCATCCCATACAAAGCAGGGATATTCTACAATTAGTGGTACTAAGAGTTCTCCCTCCTTGTGTATATACACGTACCAGCACACATGCATATGTGCACACACCTATTCCTTGTCAACTGTTTTTACTCTGGAACTGGATTTGCTGACGTAGTTAAATAGAATAATTTAAGTGAGACATAAATATTTTTTTTTTTTTTATTGTAGCTGAGCTCAGGGTATTAAGGGGAGAATTCTGGATTAATTGAAGGTGAGCTGTATGAAGATAGATGTTTTTGTAATGATGCGTATTTACTGCCTTTCATCTGCCTAAATTCAGATTCGGTCTTAGACCCTTGAAATTTTTTACCTTCTCAGAAAATATATTGAGGTTTTGGATGTTATGACAGGGAATGTGCCATCTGTTACGTATCTCGTACGATCAAGTATTTTGCAATCTAACATCAATCTGGCATTCTCATGCAGTGATGAAATGTCACGTAGCTTTGATCAAACACCCTCCAGAGCCGTCTCCTGCAGCCTTGGGGTGCAGACTGCAATGGGGCTGGGTTCAACAGAACCATCTGTTGAAAACTGGCTCCAGCAAATGCATTTCGTAACTCAGTTACACCTTTTTCTGGAATTGGCACTACACATTTGTGAGTCAGAAGGACCTGTTCTTCCTCCTCCTTGTTCTGATCATCCCTGTGTTGTCCCCATCTCCTTGTGACTTTTCTGAAAGTCTTCACCCCTGTTTCCCACCAGCTCCCTTGCCCCCAGAAGTGGTTGGTAGGCTTTTGGAACCTACCCTTAGCTCACATCCCTCGATCCTCATCCTGGCTGCCCTACTGAAGGCATTTCTATAACTTTCCAACCTTATCTTAGCTATTCCTGCAGTGCTGGGGTAGGTTACCCTCGGAGTTCGTGGCGTTGAGGCCTTTGAGATGTTCAAGACTCACAGAATGATATGGGGTTGGAAGGGACCTCTGGAGATCATCTAGTCCAACCCCCTGCCAAAGCAGGTCCGTCTACAGTAGGTTGGACAGGAACGTGTCCAGGTGGGTTTGGAATGTCTCCAGAGAAAGAGACTCCACCACCTCTCTGGGCAGCCTGCTCCAAGCTGGATGAAGTCGCTGTGGTCAGAGGGTCTCTACCACAACAGACCCAAGCATTTATCCTGCGAGATTTTGGGTGAAATGGATAGTTTCATGCTCCTTGTTTAATCCAGTCAGTGTGTATGTTTCACTTCCTTCTCTGTTCACGGAACCTCACATGGAAGATCGAGCCAAGAGTGTGTTTCTGTTGCTTTTGTACTTTGTGCTTTAGTTTGGTCTGGATGCTTGAACTTCTGGGTCAGGAATTGGGAGCTGGGTTTCAGCAGAGGAAGAGCGGTTGGTTGGGAACTGTGACAATGCATGTTGTGTTGGGAGGGGCAAGAAAAAAGCTGATGGTCTTAAAGGGAACATATTGCAGAGGCTGGATGCAAAGATAGAATTGTGGGGCCTTTAAGGTCACAAGTCCATCCATGAACCCAGCACTGCCAAGGTACCAGTAAACCATGTCCCTCAGCACCATGTCTACCCATCTTTTAAATACCTCCAGGGATGGTGGCTCCATCACTTCCCTCGGCAGCCTGTTCCAAGGCCTGACAACCCTTGCGGTGAAGAAGTTTTTCCCCATATCCATCCTAAATCTCCCCTGGTGCAACTTGAGGTGATTTCCTCTTGTCCCATCGCCTGTTCCTTGGGAGAAGAGACCGACCCCCCCTGGCTACACCCTCCTTTCAGGGAGCTGTAGAGAGGGCTGATGAGCTCCAGGACCTCTGCAGCTCTGGTTCTGTTCTCTAATAAGAACATTCCTGTGTCACTGAGGAGCTTAGAGGATGGTTCTGAGTTTCTTGTGCTTCCTCATTGCTTTGCATTAACCGGGTAATTTCGGAGACCTTTGGCAAAGGAGTTGCTCGGCATGAGGCAGGGTGGCAGCACGGTTTCAGCGTGACACTTGCACTACTGCTGTTGCGTAAATAATCATAGAATCATACAATCATTCAGGTTGGAAAAGACCCTTGGGATCATCGAGTCCAACCATCAACCCCACTCTACAAAGTTCTCCCCTACACCATATCCCCCAACACCACATCTAAACGACTCTTCAACACATGCAAGGATGGTGACTCGACCCCCTCCCTGGGCAGCCTGTTCCAGGGTCTGACCACTCTTGCTGTGAAGAATTGTTTCCTAATGGCCACTCTAAACCTACCCTGTTGCAGCCTGAAGCCATTTCCTCTTGTTCTATCACTAATGACCTGTGAGAAGAGACCAGCACCAGCCTCTCTACAGTGTCCTTTCAAGTAGTTGTAGAGAGTGATGAGGTCTCCCCTCAGCCTCCTCTTCCTCAAACTAAACAGTCCCAGCTCCTTCAATTGCTCTTCATAAGATTTATGCTCCAGTCCCTTCACCAGCTTTGTTGCCCTCCTCTGTACCTGCTCCAGCACCTCCAGATCTCTCTTGTATTGGGGTGCCCAAAACTGGACACAATACTCCAGGTGTGGTCTCCCCAGTGCTGAGTACAGGGGGAACTGTAATAATGGCAGATGACTCTACTGTGCGAGCAATCCCCGACCACCACAGACCTGGAGCTGTGTGGAGATGGATTGCAACCATGCAAGTTAAAGCATTGCATTTGCACAAAAATGCCACACGCAGGTGGGTACCATTGGGCTGCGTGACCCTGCTCTTGGACAAGCCTCAGTGGAGGTTCTGCCTTCCTGAGGGTGCACCCCCCCTGGCCTGGGGGCTGCTGGAGGGTGGAGGAGCAGCTCTGCCTTCCCCACATCCACCAACCAGCTGGAGGTTCAACCTCGCTGTGGCAAAACCAGGCGAAACATAGTGTAAGGCTTGGAAAGGTAGAGCTTTAACGTGCGACGTGGAAGGTCTTCGGAGGTTTGCAGACGGTGAGAGAAAACTGAAATGGAAAAGGTAGATTAAAAAAATGCTGCTATTTCTCATTGTACTTGTACCAAGCCTGGGGCAGGAGGCAGAGGGGCCCACGCTTGGCCAATGCCATCCATTCCTGGCTCGTTAACAAGCAACGTCGCGGTGCCAAGTCTGTTGGCCGCTGTGTTGCCAGCCATTGAGGACCCAGAGAGAGCATCTGCTGGTGTCAGGCCTCCTAGGGGTACGTATATGAGTTAGTGATTTCTTTTAACACGTTTTGTAAAACTAGCAGCTTGTAGTTTGGGTGTGAAAGTGAGTATGTTCTGGTTTGTGAAGTAATTTATCTTGGGATAAATCCCACCATAAATGTATTTTAGGAAATATAATTACCCCAGGAAGCCTTCAAGGAAGGGGAACATGGTTGAACGACCAAAAATTACAGTGTCCGCTAGCTTCTTTTTAACAAAAGTAAAATGGTTTGCTTCATTCTTAAAAAAAAAAAAAATAAATATTAAAAGTGGAATTTCTTTGCTGGAGAGTCTGTATGCCACAAATCAAAACCACTGGCCTCTTTGCATCTTAGCTCCGGTGTTGCTGGCTGTCTGCATTCTTCAGAGGACTTGGATGTCAACATTAGCGAGTAATTTGTTCTTAGAAAACCCAGGGAAGAAAAAGGAGTTGTTAGGAACGTAAGTGCCCACTGCGTTGGCTGACGAAGCATCTTGTTTTTACGGGCCTGGCCTGGCCAAGGACATTTAAAACTGTTGTTTTGCCAGTTGGGCAGCCTTCCGGCTCTTGACAACACGCCACATTGCCGCTGAAAAGCCCTTTGGAGATCCTTCCAGGTTTGTCGTGGTCTCTCCTGAGATCCCCGAATATTAGCATTCAGGGGTGCAAATAAGAAGAGCTTCTTAATTAATTTATTTTAATTAGGAAGAACTGCTCAGGAGAAGGTATCAAGACACAACATTGGAAAGCTGGCATGGAATTGGGCAGGAACACTTGTAACTTATGCCCTTCTTTGCTGCTTAATCATTTGGATTCTCTTTATTATGTCTTAAATATATATATATGCTCTTTATAAAACCTGGACTCCAACTTTGGCTGTGCAAGAATTGATCAAACAAAAAAAAAAACTCCAACACAGTCCCCAGCAGCAAAGCAAAATCACGGCAAACCGTGCCATTAAACTTCCCGTGTTTCTCTGCGTGTATTGGTTTTTTGAGGGAAGAGCAAACCCGTGTCGTTTCTTTCGAGCAGCTTGTATGATAACTGCCAGCGGCTTTGTTTCCTCACCTTTCTTCACGAACTGGATTCCCATGTGGTGAGCAGTTCTAGTAATACGTTATGCAGCAGAAGGCATGGGCAACAGGAGAATGCAGATTCCTAGGCAGTTCCCAGTATAATCTTTCTATTGAGGAGATATTTCTCTTCTGATTTCTAGCAAGCTGTGGCTTTCCATCCTCCTCGTACTTCTGCTCATATGGCTCATCCTAGTTAAAAATGAAAAAGAGATAAGCATTACTTTTTCCCCTTGGTTTTCTTCTTATCATTCTTATTTACAAAATCTCTGACTGAGGGATTTCACTGCTGGAATTTGCTGGTGTGCAAAACTGGCCTTGGCAATTGATAACTGAGCGTTAATGCTGAGGTATCCCGAGCTCCCTGAACAGAAATGTCGTTAATCAACATGTGAAATGCTTGGAATACGAGCGCCGGGTCTCTATAAAGCGGACTCTCCTTGCGGCGGCAGAGGCTCTTGCTGCTGTCAGCAGTACCTGGGGACTTGTGGATGCCATCAAAGACATTCTGGGAGGTGCTCATGCCCCTTCCCAAGGGAGTGAATTCAGACAGTAGGAAACAAGGCTCTTTTTGCAGGTACCAGCTTCCACACTGTGTAGGTCAGGTCGTCGGCAGAGGACTGGTGGGAGTTTGCACCCAAGAAGGTCAAACATTTCATACGCATTTGCAGGTTCACTTCATAGGATCATAGAATGGTTTGGGTTGGAAGGGACCTTTAAGATCATCCAGTGCCACCCCCTGGGCAGGGACACCTCCCACCAGACCAGGTTGCTCCAAGCCCCCTCCAACCTGGCCTTGAACCCCTCCAGGGATGGGGCAGCCACAGCTTCTCGGGGCAACCTGGGCCAGGCTCTCACCACCCTCCCACCAAACAAGTTCTTCCCCACATCTCAGCTCCATCTCCCCTCTGTCAGTGTCAAACCCTTCCCCATGCATGCTGTGGCTCCCCTCCCTCATCCAGAGTCCCTCCCCATCTCTCCTGGAGCCCCTTGAGGGACTGGAAGGGGCTTCAAGGTCCCCCCGGAGCCTTCTCTTCTCCAGGCTGAACCCCCCCAACTCTCTCAGCCCCCCCTCCCAGCAGAGGGGCTCCAGCCCTCCCAGCATCTCCGGGGCTTCCTCTGGCCCCGCTCCAACAGCTCCATGTCCTTCTGCTGGTGGTGGCCCCAGAGCTGGAGGCAGCACTGGGGGGGTGTCTCCCCAGAGCGGAGCAGAGGGGCAGAATCCCCCCCTGGCCCTGCTGGCCAGGGGCTGGGGATGCAGCCCAGGATGGGGTTGGCTTTCTGGGCTGCCAAGGCACGTTGAGCTTCTCATCCACCAACAGCCCCAAGACCTTCTCCTCAGGGCTGCTCTCCATCCACTTACCTCCACGTTAGATGTATTTGTCTTACAGGCACACCATAGCACACTGGCCTCTGCTTCGTCATGCTCAAAACACTGACCCAGAGGCAGGCAGTAAATAGAACTGCCACAGAAAATCACATGTGGGTCTTAGATGGGTATTTCGGGTTACAGGTCTTTTTCTTGCAGTGGTGAGGACTTAAAGAGTTAGAATCGTAGAATCATAGAACAGTTTGGGTTGGAAGGGACCTTAAAGATCATCTAGTTCCAACCCTCCTGCCCTGGGCAGGGACACCTCCCACCAGACCAGGTTGCTCCAAGCCCCATCCAGCTGGGGCTGGGCTTGGCCATTGTGCTGCCCCAGTAGTTACACATTTACAGAACTGAAAGTCAAAATTGGCTGAGTCCATACTAATTTTTTTTTGTTCCCTCCCCACCCTTTTTGTTTTTTCCCAAATTATTTTTAAGTTGGGTCAGTTTGTTGAAGGGACAGGATGAGGGCAAAAGAAATGGAGAACTCTGCCATGCCATTAAAAAATGCTCTTTTAAACATAGGTGTTCAAAGGATCACCCATTTTGAATCCTAGCTGGTGGTCAGGTGAAGTAAAGCAGCTTTCCTTGAGCGTGAAGGATAACCACTCTGAATTGCCAGCTTTTCTTCAAAGAATGGAGAAGGAATGGAAGATGAGAGGCATCGTTGTTGGATGAGTTCAGTATTGTGGACTTAATCTGGAGAAGTGTGGAAAAGGTGATGATTTGGAAATTATTTTAAATGGTATCTGGAGGCAGGAACCTGTTAAGATTGCAAGAACAGAGGAATCTTGGTATTTTAGCAACGTTAGTATTCTTTGTTTCTAGACTATTTCTCAGCTACACGCGTTCATGACAGTCGTTAAAGAGAAACTTGGCTCAAGTATGTCATGGTTTTCGCTGGGATGGAGTTGACTTTCTTACCAGCAGCTGGTGTAGTGCTGGGTTTGGCTTTGGGATGGGAAATAGGTTTGATGGTCACTGGTGGGTTTGGTTGTTGCTGAGTTCTCAACGCCTTTTCTGCTCCTCACACAGCCCCACCAACGATGGGCTTGGGAGACACAAGGACCTGGCAGGGGACACAGCTGGGACAGTTGACCCCAACTGGCCAAAGGGCTATTCCATGGCATGGGGTGTCACGCTCAGGACATATAGCAGGGGGAAGGAGGAGGAAGGAGGGACTTTTCGAGTGATGGTGTTTGTCTTCCCAAGTCACTGTTCCACATGATGGAGCCCTGCTCTCCTGGGGATGGCTGAACATCTCCCTGCCCGTGGGAAGTAGTGAATGAATTCCTTGTTTGGCTTCGCTGGCATGTGCAGCTTTTGCTCTACCTGTTTAACTGGCTTTATCAACCCACAAGTTTTTTCTCACTTTTGTTCTCATCCGGACTGGGGGCAGTGAGCGAGCGGCTGCTTGGTCCTAGTTAACCCATAACAGAATCACAGAATGCTATGGGGTTGGAAGGGACCTCTGGAGATCATCTAGTCCAACCCCCTGCCAAAGCAGGTCCACCCAGAGCAGGTCCCACAGGAACGCATCCAGGTGGGGTTTGAATGTCTCCAGAGAAGGAGACTCCACCACCTCCCTGGGCAGCCTCTTCCAGGGCTCTGCCACCCTCACAGCAAAGAAGTTCCTCCTCATGTTTAGGTGGAAGTTCTTATCTTCAAGTTTGGGCCCATTTCCTCTTGTCCTGTCCCTGGGCACCACTGAAAGAAGACCAGCCCCATCCTCTTGACACCCTCCCTTGAAGTATTTATAAGCATTGATCAGATCCCCCCTCAGTCTTCTCTTCTCCAGACTGAAAAGACCCAAGTCCCTCAGCCTCTCCTTGTAAGAGAGATGCTCCAGGCCCCTCATCATCTTATCTTAAATCCTTAGTACTTGTCCAGTGTTAGGTGGGAAATATGGAAGCTCAGCTGCCTGGAGTGATGGTAAAAGCCCAAGAACAGCGAGGGGTAGAGCTGAACCCTGAGTGAGTCCTGGCTTAGTCACAGCTTTAACAAATAAACTGGGTTTGTTGGGGATTTTTTTTTCATTCAATGGTTACAAGAAGTTGATTGCTGTCAACAATTTCGGCATCAATATAGCTTTCGCTGTTTCCTTGGGTGCTTCTGTTTGGGTTTTTTTTTTCCCTTTTTGCTCGTTTTGAAAATACTCCCGAGGCAGTGTGGTGAAGCATCGGCTTCCCTGCTTTTCTGTGAAAGGAGGTGGCAGGGAGGAGATAATTGGCAGTGCTTTTGGTTAGGACATTGTTGTCCTATTTACTGCTTTAAAAGTGGAGGAAATCACTGCTTTGAACATAATTCCAAGAGCAAATCCTCTTCATTTAGAAATAGATTCTCATTTGAGCTTATAAAAGATACAAAACAACCCTTTGATTAAGGAACCTCTCTAAGGTGTAATTTTGCGTAGACCTTGACGCAAGTGGCATTTTTTCTGTCCTCTGTTCAAATTGCCAGTTGCAAAACTCTGCAACGATAATCAGACATGCAAATCTTCAATATATTTTTAGTTCAACTTGCTGATGTATATTCATTATATGTTAATAAAACAAGCAAGGCATAATTTAAATTGCATATGCTTAATTTGGTTAATAAATGCTTGAAATACAGTCCCACTTTCAAAAGTAGCCAGACAAATTATGCCACTTTTTAAGAGAAGAAATCCTGAAATCCCAAGGATGGCATAAAGCCTCGTGTTTTAATGGAAAAACCAACTTTCTGGTGCTTTTTCCCCTGACCCTGCACGACCAAAGGACCTCTGCTGAATTTTAGTCCTCCTTGTATGCATTGTCCCATTCCTAAGGATTTAATTGTAATAAATGGTGCCGATGGAGACCTAGGGAAGATTGTGGCATTGTAATTTGAGTTCCCAAACTATATTAGGTGGAGTTAAATAGGCGGGTACGTGATGGAAAGAACAAAGTTTCCTTGTGTTCAAATGTGGCTGAACTTCACCAACACAAATCAGGGACATGCTCGCCCTGTATTTAGTTGGTAGTGGCCTAACAAATGAGGTAGTCACAAATTACTACTGGAATTAGCATAAACTCTCCGACAGCTTCTGAACCTTGGTTGAACAGGCAAAGCTGCTACGATAATCTATTTCTTGAAATCTTGAAGTGATATTTGAATGCTTACAGGCAATAAACTTTTAAGTCAATTGATTCCATTTCTGTTGAATCGCTCTCAAAAGTGGAGCTGTGCTTTAAGAACTAAAAAAAAAAAAAATAAAAATCATTCCATTTAACCTGTAAATATGCCATAGGACTTGAGAAAATGAGTTTGATAATGGCTTTTTTTTCTCCTTTTTTTTTTTTTTAAGACTTGAGCCTGGAAGGCAGCATCTTAAAAGAGCACGGCACTGAGGAGAGTCTCTGCCGTCTCCAGTTACACTGGCCTGACTTATTTGGTCTGAAGTAATGAGGCGTGACGGATCATGAGTGCAGTGCATCGTGTTCAGAACCAATAACCCCTTTCAGAAAATTACATTTCTGCTCTAAGCAGTCATTTTGAGTTATCTGCAGCTAATTTTAAACTGCCTGCTTTTATGGGAATGGAGCGCTTGCGTTTCCCAGTAAATATCACCGTGATGCTCAGAGACGGCTATAAAGTGCGGCTGTCTGGGAAAAAGCTCGAGTCTCATCAAACTTAATTAGACTCGAACCTGGTGCTGCCTACAAATATCTTGATTATATGATGGGAACAAACATGACACTCGACAGAATTGGCTTTTGTGATACCTACTGCTGTGAGGACGTGAAAAAGAGCCGTTGATTCACATGCTTGCTCTCTCTGGAGGCGCAGGCATTGACAACGGCGTCTTCCCATCTTGTGTCTCTTCTTACTGACCCTTTCCGCTCGAAAAGATAACGATTGAATCCAGTCAACTTCTGTGTGTAGTAAAACATGCTTTTTTTCTTTTGTTTTTTTTCATTGCTGTGCTGTGCTGTTCAGGTCACCATGTCTGCATCCAGCGTATCACCTGGGGCATGGGAGAAAGCCAGGCTGTTGGAGGGAGCAGGAAATCTGGTCCAGTTCAGGTGTCTGCCTTGGGATAGTCCCTCAAAGAATCCGTTCCCATGGACAGACACGGAGGGGCTGGAACGGGTCCAGAGAAGGGCAATGGAGCTGGTGAGGGGTCTGGAGCACAAGTCTTGTGAGGAGCGGCTGAGGGAGCTGGGGGTGTTCAGCCTGGAGAAGAGGAGGCTGAGGGGAGGCCTTCTCGCTCTCTCCAACTCCCTGAAAGGAGGGTGTAGCCAGGGGGAAGTCCATCTCTTCTCCCAAGTCACAGGCGATGGGACAAGAGAAAACGGCCTCAAGTTGTGCCAGGGGAGGTTCAGGTTGGATATTAGGAAGAATTTTTATTAAGGGTTATTAAGCCTTGGAATGGGCTGCCCAGGGAAGTGGTTGAGGCGCCATCCCTGGAGGTGTGCAAAAGACGGGTTGACATAGTGCTTAGAGACATGGTTTAGTGATGGTTTTTTTGTCAGAGTTGGGTTGATGGTTGGACTAGATGATCTTGAAGGTCCCTTCCAACCTAGATGATTCTATGATTCTAAACGAGCATTACGTTTGCAGAGCAGAAGTACTCCCAGGTTCAAACATGCCACATGCTGTGTGTGATGGTTCTTGGCACTGATAAGCAGTGATTCAAGACCACTGCCATACCATCATGGTCTGGATGTGCTGTGTGACCAAGCTGCTTTGGGTCATAACACCTTCCTCTGCAAACAGGAAGGACAGGGAACTGCTGGAGAGGGGACAGCAGAGGCTACAGAGATGATGAGGGGCCTGGAGCATCTCCCTTACAAGGAGAGGCTGAGGGACTTGGGTCTTTTCAGTCTGGAGAAGGCTGAGGGGGGATCTGATCAATGCTTATAAATACTTAAAGGGAGGGTGTCAAGAGGACGGGGCCAGTCTTCTTTCAGTGGTGCCCAGTGAGAGGACAAGCAATAAAAGGCACAAACTTGAAAACAGCAAGTTCCATCTAAACATGAAGAGGAGCTTCTTTACTCTGGGGGTGGCAGAGCCCTGGAAGAGGCTGCCCAGGGAGGTGGCGGAGTCTCCTTCTCTGGAGACATTCAAACCCACCTGGATGCGTTCCTGTGGGACCTGCTCTGGGTGGCCCTGCTTTGGCAGGGGGTTGGACTAGATGATCTCCAGAGGTCCCTTCCAACCCCATAGCATTCTGTGATCCTGTGAAACACACTGGGTCTAGCTTCGTAGGTGCCAGGGCAGAATAAACAGAAGACAGATGATACCCCTAGCTGAGAGCAAGAATTGGAAAGACAGAAGACAAACAGGATCAGTTCCAAGGTTCCAAGGACTCTCTTGGTGGGGGAGTGAAGAAAAAAAGAGGCTTGTTTTTCCAGGCACAGAGCTTGGAGACCACAAAGGTTCACTCACCGCTGAAGGAGGCCGTTTCCCAGAGCTGCCGGAGGAGAGCTTAGCTTGAGGGACTTGTGGGGTTGGATGGTGCTGTCACATCCCAGTGCCCTTGGGGTTGTCAGGGGGATGTTGCCTTGCCATGACCCTTATTCAAAGCTACCTGGTAAGAAAACTGCGCTTAGCAAATCCTTGTATTTTATTCTAAACCACCGACTTCTGCTCTGCAGAGGCAGTACTTTTTTTCAAAGAGCTTTGGACGTTGCTTTTTGGAAGAGGCTTTTTTGGAAGGCATCAGAGGTGTGAGGTGTGATGCTGTGCTCCAAGCCTGTGACACAAGACACAACCTCCTTCCTTCTCCCCCTTCCAGTGCATTCCTTGCCACCTCCTGTTTGCGTGACAATGTGTAGAGCTCTCCGTAAGCTCTTCTGGTTCCCAGGAGAGATTTAATCTCATACCTTTCTCTTGGGACAGCCGGAGGGCTGAGTATTGCAAACACTTTTACGTGCAGATGGGGTGTGAGAAATTTGCCCCCAGGCATTTGTAGGTGATGTCCAGTGCTTGCCATGCTCCGGGCCAGCCTGGCTCGTGACCTCTCATCCGGAGAAGTGAGAGCAGCGTCCCACAACCCTCCCAATGCTCAGAGGCTTTCTCCTTTGGCACCAGGGCTCTCCCTTTGCTGTCCCACCGCCTTCCCCTGTTTGGCACCATTCCCTGCTTGAGCGCGGCTCCTCTGCACCCTCCTTTCTTTTCTGCCCTTCGCTTGGCTCCGACTGTGTGTTTGTTTTCTCTCCCACACAGTCTCTGTTTCATTCACTGCCCGGAATAATAAGGAGCTTGTTGAAAGGGTGCTGCTAAGTAATTTGTCTTCTTCATTCACTCTCTCCTTTATTTATTCAACGTTTGTTGTCAGTGTGCATTGAATACGAAATTATTAATTTCTTCGTGGTTTATTTTAATAGTATTTATTATCTTGGAGGTTCCTCGTACTCCCATAAAAATCTTATAAATAAATAGTTATAATCAGGTATGATGGTATTATAATTCCCATTCTGAGGATACGATCTGAGGGCAGAGAACACAAATGCAAAAATTTCTACTAATTCTGGTGCCCAGTTTGAAAAAACCCTCAACCCGCGTTCCCAGAGTGCTGAGCCCTGGTGGTACAGCCATTTCTGGCCGCGCACCCACGGCTGGGAGAGACATTGGTTCTTCTGCAAACCAGGTGCCTCAGACTAAGCCTGGAGAAAACAGGGGGCACAAAGTGAGTGACCACCTGGAAAAAGCAGTTGGCATGACTTGCCTGCGTTTCACAGGTTTTCCTGTAAATCACAGAATTATAGAATAGTTGGAGTTAGAAAGGACCTTGAAGATCATCCAGTGCTACCCCCTGCCCTGGGCAGGGACACCTCCCACCAGACCAGGTGGCTCCAAGCCCCCTCCAACCTGGCCTTGAACCCCTCCAGGGATGGGGCAGCCACAGCTTCTCGGGGCAACCTGGGCCAGGCTCTCACCACCCTCACAGCAAAGAAGTTCTTCCCCACATCTCAGCTCCATCTCCCCTCTTTCGCTGTGTTTGAGTCAGTGTGAAAGTTCTCCAGGGTACCATTCAGCACAGCCCAGTTCTCCAGGGTATCATTCAGCTGCTTTAAGCGTAAGATTCTTCTTTCTCCTCCTGCAGTTCCCCATCTGCCTCGCTCCCCAGCTTCCAATTTCTGAAAGGCGAGTGACTCTGGGCAGCCCCCCCTTCCCTCCGCAGCCCCAGTCCTTCTCCTGGGCACTGCCCGCCACAGAGTTCGGCTGGAAAATAAATAGTCTTGGATCTTGACCTGGCAGCCTGTGTTATAGCGCATATGCAAAAGAGCAGAGGGTTATTTAGGGTTGCCTGGCAACTGTAATTCTGACCTTTTCTGTATTTTGATAATTTGTCCTTGTAGCGCTCATGTTCTTTAATACAATTTTTAAGAAAGGGGTTGGAAAGAGTTTCTTAAGATTACACATGCCGAAAATCCTGGCTTGGACCACCTGTATGCACACAAGAACGCCTGCCTGTGGGCAAATAAGTTTACTTAATGGCTGCATGCAAATAAATGCAGAACACTCATGATATTCATAAGCCACTGGAGAAAATACCAGTGGGATGCTGCCAGCCAAAGAAAACCTGAGAGGGCGGTATATTGGAGCAGAATATGAATACCTCCCCACCCACGAGTTGGTCTGCTTGAGGGTCAGAAGGCTCTACAGAGGGACCTGGACGGGTTGGATCGATGGCCAAGGCCAATGGGATGAGGTTCAACAAGGCCAAGTGCTGGGTCCTGCATTTGGGTCACACCAACCCCCTGCAGCGCTCCAGGCTGGGGGCAGAGTGGCTGGAGCTGCCCAGCAGAAAAGGCCCTGGGGGTGTCGGTGGACAGCCGGCTGAACAGGAGCCAGCAGTGTGCCCAGGTGGTCAAGAAGGCCAAGGGCATCCTGGCCTGTGTCAGGAGCAGCGTGGCCAGCAGGAGCAGGGCAGTGATGGTGCCTCTGGACTGGGCACTGGTGAGGCCTCACCTCGAGGGCTGGGTTCAGTTCTGGGCCCCTTACTCCAAGAAGGACATTGAGGTGCTGGAGCGTGTCCAGAGGAGAGCCACCAAGCTGGTGAGGGGTCTGGAGAACAAGTCATAGGAGGAGAGGCTGAGGGAACTGGGCATGTTTGGTTTGGAGAAGAGGAGGCTGAGGGGAGACCTCCTTGCCCTCTCCAGCTCCCTGACAGGAGGGTGTAGAGAGGTGGGGGTTGGCCTCTTCTCCCAAGGGAATGATGACAGGAGCAGAGGGAATGGTCTGAAGTTGGGGCAGGGGAGGTTTAGATGAGGTCTTAGGAAGAATGACTTTCCTGAGAGGGTGGTCAGACACTGGCACAGCCCAGGGAGGTGGTGGAGTCACCATCCCTGGAGGTATTGAAGAAACGTGTAGAGGTGACACTTCAGGGCATGCTCTAGTGCCCAAGATTGTGGGATCTTTTGTGTGTGTGTGGTTGGACTTGGTGGTCTCAGAGGTCCTTTCCAACCGTGAGGATTCTGTGATTCTGTGAAAATCTGGGAAATGGTTTTTGGAGTTCCTCTTTTCTTTCTCCATTGTTAGAATCCAAGTCAAATGCTGCTGTTTGTCTGAAGTGGTTTGCCCGGAGACTTGTGCTCCATGTGAGTGCGTGTTATTATCCAGCCTCATCCTTTGCTTAACGCCTTCCTTTTCCAAACGTTGAAGTGTGAAGCGATGGTGTGTTACACTTAGTAACGGTGAGATTGTGGGCTCGCTGGTCAATAAGGTGACGCTCAGGCTTAGTGAAGGGAGCGGGCAATCGTGCAGAAAACGTGACTGAGAGTGGTGTAGCAGGGGAGGTGTAACACACCTGTGCTTTTGGAAAGCAGAGCCTCCCCAGCTGTGACCTTGGGCAGGGGCTGCCTTTCTTTTTTCCCTTGGCTGAAGCAGTTATTTGTCCGATCTGGAAAGGCAAGGCAGGAAGCACGCTGTAAACCAACCAGCGTCGGGCTGTGTTTGTCCAAGGAAGTGTCTGTCTTCTCTGATAGGGGAGAAAGTTCATTTTCTTTGGAACGTCTGTAGAAGATCGTTCGATGTGTCGTCACGCAGGGTTTGCTTTGAAGTGACTCTGCTGCTTTTCTAAATTATAGGCCATTGATTGAAGATCGCCCGGGCATCAGTCCCGAGATGCAGACCACCTCTCGGCAGCGGCAACGTGCTTCTCGCTGCGTTTGAGCCTTCCCCTTTCTCCCATGCCTTTCTCTGCTGGTTCTGCTTTCATTTCCTCTGCTTCTCCTCTTTTCCCTTCTGCCCCGGCACCCTCAGGGTGCTGCTCGGCCTCTCCCCTCCCTCTTTTCATCCCCTTGGCTTCCTCCTTGCTCTCAGACTCCCTTCTTTGTTCCGTTTCAGCAGAGCTTTCCCTTGATGGGAGCTGTGCAGCGCAGCAGAGGGCACTGAGCCATCCCAGGTCAAAGCTGCCCGTGACCGTGTGAAGGCACAGAGGCTCTCCTGGGGAAGGTCCAGGTTTGCAAGGTGTCCCCACGTGCTCTCTCTCTGCATTGCTGCACTGAGACCAGTGCTGTGATACGGAAACAGCATATTCTTCTTGCTCTGTGGCCAAGCTTATTTTTCTAGGAAGCTGTGAATAGATTGTGTTGTTGCGGCTGTGTGTGGTTTGGTGTGTTGTTGTGGTTTTTTTAAAGCAATGGACAAAACCTTCTTTGGAAGCTGTGCATGAAACTCCTTGTCCATAGTTCTTCTGTGGATTTGGTGCACTGCAATAACAAAGTCAAGCTTTAAAAACAAGGATGGAGCATATAGGAGTTACTTGGCACCTGCATGTTCTAATGTATTCTAAATAATGAGCTTTATGTGGTAAGTTTATGTAGCTGGGCTATGAAGACAGGCTGAGAGAGCTGGGGTTGTTCAGCCTGGGGAAGAGAAGGCTCCGGGGAGACCTCATAGCAGCCTTCCAATATCTGAAGGGAGCTACAGGAGAGCTGGGGAGGGACTCTGTCAGGAAGTGTAGTGACAGGACAAGGGGTAACGGTTTTAAATTGGAAGAGAAGAGATTGAGATGAGATCTGAGGAAGAAATTCTTTGCTGTGAGGGTGGTGAGAGTCTGGCCCAGGTTGCCCCGAGAAGCTGTGGCTGCCCCATCCCTGGAGGGGTTCAAGGGCAGGTTGGAGGGGGTTTGGAGCAACCTGGTCTGGTGGGAGGTGTCCCTGCCCAGGGCAGGGGGGTTGGAACTCGATGATCTTTAAGGTCCCTTCTGACTCTAACCATTCTATGATTCTATGATTCATGATGCTGATTATGCTGAGAATCAGCTTTGCTAGTTGAGATACACGTGAACACAACTCAGGCTTATTATCCTGGGGACTTGATTAGCAATAGTGCTGGGATGAGGCAGAGGGCAGCTTAAAAGTAAGCATATTTGCATTTTAAGTGAGCTGCAGCTGCTGTGAAGGTCTGTATGCAAACTGCTTTCATTTAAACCTGTACGTCAGGCTGTATAAATGATACTGCAAGTGAATGCCCCAACATGTGGCTCTAGGGCACGGGAGGATGGTGGTTCTTCTTTCTGATGTTTTTTTTTCCCCTTTGGACTAGGGGATCATGTGGCAATCTTAGCTTCAAGCAGGCTGCCACCAAGGGGTTCAATAGAATTACTGAGAAAATCGATGGTGCGTGCATTGGATGAAGTCTTCAGATGTCTCGTTAAATATCAGCAAGCCAAAGGGTCATCACCTCTTCTCCCTCTCCCCTTTACTTGATCTCTCAACTATTTGTAGCCTGCACAAAAGTCTTCCTCTTTAGACCTTTGCTTTTGAGTCGGGCTTACTTGAAAAGAAATTCTGAGAACTGCAGATTGCCATATATGAACAAACGGGTCCATTTATTTAGAGAAGACAAGCTCTGTATGTTGCATACGGAAATAGATATTTTATTTTTTCTTTTCCTTTCGCCGGGGGTAAACACGCTTCACACTGCGGGCATTGTGAATGCAGAGCCCAGCAGCCTGGTGACACTCAATGAGATTTTTGATGGAGGCAAGTGTTGGGTCACCGAACATGACTTTTTTTTTGTGCTGAAAACAAACACCTTCAAATCCCTTACACTTGAAAACAGGAAGACGCATTTTGTCTGTAGTGTCTCTCTCCTCTGTATAAGCACATCTTTGTCTCTGAGGCTTGTGTTTAGGCTTTGCACTTGACTAATTAGAGACAAACCGGGTGGAAAGCGACGAGTCCGATGTTGGGGAAAAGACGTGGTTTTTTTGGATCAAAGGGAAGTGCTTTACATATACAATCTAGATTTCTGGATAAGCAGGAGGACTTTTTCATGTCCTTCCAGAGTATTTTGGGGTATTAAAGTGATAGTGTAAGAACCTAAACAGAAAAAATACGTCTTACAATTGTGGGTGTGTTCCATCCCTGACTAGTTGCCTTCATGCACAGTGAGTGCTGGGCAGAAAAAGTCATGCTTTACAAAGCTAATGGCATATCTCCACATCCCTCCTAAATTTTGAATATATTTGGTTTCATATGCAGCCTGCCATTTGCATAAACATCTGGGTACAACAAGCCGGTCTGGCTTTTCCTGCTCTTCGCTTTGTCTCCTCTTCCTTCTTACCTCTGAAATTTTCCCTCTGATCCGAGTCATTGCAATGTGGCCGGGACCCTTCTGACTCACCCCCTCCCAAATACACGTGCCTGTGGACTTTTATCTTTTTTGGAAACTTGTGTTTGAACTCAAGAGTATCCCCCGGAGATACCCAGCGAGTGTTCTTCTGAGGTTCCTGCAAGGCTAGGAATCTTGTTATTTCAAGGGAAATCCGGTAGTCCCTAGAAATAAATGCAGAGGTCCACATTACTCACGTTAGTACCAATGTTATCTATCTTCCCCTTGATTTATTTTTTGTTTCTGTCCTCTTAAAAATGTCACACGTGGGTAATAATTCTTACAGCACAGGAGTGAGATACCGACAGTCGTTTCCATGTTAGGGATGGAGATATGGAGACTGCAGAGCTTATCATTTGCTAGTTCATTATCAAAATTCCTGTTTGCATTAAATATTTGCCTTAGAAGCTCTGCCCTGTCCACAGCTCTTTTGGTTTGTCTCCCTGCTCACAGGAACGCAGGGAAATGGGAATTCTTCACTTCTCTCTGGATGTGGAAGAGAGATGGGTAGTCCCATATGGCGTGCTTACGATGAGTCCCAATCCCAACCGTACAAGGATGCTCCTGTGTACTATATTTGTATATCTCCAAAGTTTTTACTTCTCCCCTAGCATTTAATTTCTAACGATTCCTGAATGAAGGGAGTGTTTTAACAGGAGGGAGTACATACTGTTTTTAAAGTACCGAATAGCTTATGAGTGTATGCTGCATCACCCTGGAGTTGCTTCATCCCCAGGGGCTCTGAGTACAATCATCAGCTCTAGGTTTTCTGAGCGTTAAAGGAAATTCCTGCCTTCCCCCTACCCTGTCCCCAGTTACAAGGTCTCTTCTTGAGCAGTAAGTAATACCAAGAATATCTTTTCTTTGTGCACTTGCCTCCCCTTTCTTTTTCCACCCAAGGAAGTCAGGATCTAAAAAGAAGCCTCGGAGCTTGTCTCGTTTGAAACACCTCCAGATTTCTGGCTTGCTGTCATTGCAGCAGCCTTGCAGTCAGGTACCATGGTGATCTTAAACATGTGATCTTAAACAGGCTGTCACACTGCCTGCGTGTTCTTGTCAAGTAATTGTTATAAGGGTTTTTTTATTGCTTTGATCCCAAGATGGTTAAACAACAGGCATATCTAATTCCCACTGCAATGTCAATGCTATTTACCTTAGAAAAATGTAATTTTTAATTATTTGCTTAGTGCTTATCAGTGCCTTATTACTTTGTACTGCTTTAGCTTCAGGAAAGCAGCTTCTGACATGGGAATCTGCCTGTGTAAAAGCACTGCTCACTGAAGTACAGATGGATCCCTTCTCCTAGGAACGTGTTTCAAATGAACACTGGTAAGGAGCTCTTGTAGTTTCCTTTGAAAGTAGGAATCCAAAACTGCAATATTGTCCAAACTTCCCTGGCCTTTAGTTTGTTCAGGAAGCAATTCTTAATGCTCTTGTTCTGAAACCCAGAATGGAATGTTTTTAAATCATGGGAAAACACGTTGTGTAGAGACCTCAGGGCTGTGGCCACAGGTGTGAGAGCGGAACCAGCTCGGAATTGTGCTTAGACATCGCTGGTGACAGCAGAAGGGGTGACAGTTTTCCTTCCCTGTGTGGCAAAGACTTCTGTGATTCCAGAATCATGTTGGAGTTACAGGTATAGCAGTATCCTACTCCTTACGGGGTAAGAGAGTTTTAGCGTGATTTAGCTGATATTATCCTGGAAAAATCCTGGAACTTAATCCACATGGATTAAGTTTGAAGTTAAGCATCGTGCTTGAGCGGGTCTAACAAACTGCCACAGCTAAAAGAGAGGTTTTAGGCCCTTCTCCCCTCCTCTGCTCTGTTCCTCTCCCAGAAAGTGATTTGCTTGCTTTAACTGGTTAATTTTTGGCCAGGTTAGTGGGCAGAATCCTCTCACGGAAGACTCCAGCGATTGCCAGCGCTGGCACAGGGGGATCCACTGCTGGTACAAGGATTTCAGGGCTGGAGGTGGTTTGGATTTCTTGAGGGTTTTCTGGGAAGGGAGAGAGGACCTCTGCTTGGCTGCCGTGTGGAACTTGAGGGGGCTCTGCTAGAAGCTTGCTCCAGGTGATGCTGCTCGCAAGCTGGCTGTGATGGTCCCGAATCTGAGGGGGGAGTTCATCCTCTCCGTGAGCCGGCGATGCTGTAATTACTGGTTCTTCCTGCCCTGAAGCATATTTTGTTTTCAAGGGTCAAAATAAGCTAAGAATTTATTTTGAGGGACCGTTAAGTTTGGTAAAGTCAACAAACAGGTTAATGAGAACTTAAACTGCAGAAGCATACCATAATTCTTTCTTTTTTTTTCTCCTGTTCCATGGGTCACATAAGGACCAAGTGGCCAGAAGCACTAAAAACTAACTTACTATATGCCAGGAAGTTGCGGGGGAGGAAATAAATCTGTTGAGTGGGATAGCTTTCTCCTGGGAGAACTCTAGGAATATAAACACTGAAACACAGAAAATCCGGTTCTGTTATATCTAAATAACTCGTCGTGTTGGCTTGACATATGCTAATTTTCAGTATCTAAAGTAAAAGGGGCCTTTAACTCATTTTTGGGAAGGTTGCTGGTTTCTAATCTCAGGATCTGAGATTCAAAATACTCGGTGTTTTTTTCCCCTCCTTCAAAAAGAAAGCCACAGGCTTGTTGCCATGGGCTTGAGGAAGATGATTCTATTGAATTTCACAGAAAGGACCCCGTTTCGCAGTGGATTTATGAGGAGCTTGAAAGAGTGAAGCTAAGTCATAATTGGATTTAGAAATTAAGAGTGATGATATATATATATATATATTTTAAAAAGATCAGCCTCCAGGAATATATGGAGCTAATTCAATATAGAAACATGGGAAAGATAAAGCAGACGATCAGCTAAAAGGCCTTTCCAGCAGGGAAAATCTGCTAAGGATGAGTGGCAGCAGCCATTTGATCCGGCTGTTTCTCTCTCCCCGGTGAGCACAGAGGGGCAGGCTTTGCCCAGGGCTGATGCCCTGCGTTAGGCGGCGCCCAGTGGGGAAAAACCCACAGATTTTGGCCCCTTGTTTTGTTGGGTTGAGTGAACTTGCAGGGTGCTGAATGCAACATGAACAGAGCATTTCAGATTCGGGGCAGAGTGGCTGGAGCTGCCCAGCAGAAAAGGCCCTGGGGGTGTTGGTGGACAGCCGGCTGAACAGGAGCCAGCAGTGTGCCCAGGTGGCCAAGAAGGCCAAGGGCATCCTGGCCTGTGTCAGGAGCAGCGTGGCCAGCAGGAGCAGGGCAGTGATGGTGCCTCTGGACTGGGCACTGATGAGGCCTCACCTCGAGGGCTGGGTTCAGTTCTGGGCCCCTCACCACAAGAAGGACATTGAGGTGCTGGAGCGTGTCCAGAGGAGAGCCACCAAGCTGGTGAGGGGTCTGGAGAACAAGTCACACGAGGAGAGGCTGAGGGAACTGGGCATGTTTAGTTTGGAGAAGAGGAGGCTGAGGGGAGACCTCCTTGCCCTCTCCAGCTCCCTGACAGGAGGGTGCAGAGAGGTGGGGGTTGGCCTCTTCTCCCAAGGGAATGGTGACAGGAGCAGAGGGAATGGTCTGAAGTTGGGGCAGGGGAGGTTTAGATTAGATATTGGGAAGAATGACTTTCCTGAGAGGGTGGTCAGGCACTGGCACGGCCTGCCCAGGGAGGTGGTGGAGTCACCATCCCTGGAGGTATTGAAGAAACATGTAGACGTGGCTCTGCAGGGCATGCTCTAGTGCCCAAGATTGTGAGGGTCTTTTGTGTGTGTGTGTGGTTGGACTTGATGATCTCAGAGGTCCTTTCCAACCATGTAAATTCTGTGATTCTGTGATTCTGTACAACAATGAGGTCGATGTTGACTTCACAGCGAAATAGTTTCCTGTAAATGAGTACTTAGGTGCCAGCCGCCCTGCTGAGCTGTTCCTCCTGCCGAGCCCTGCAGAGTCTGCAGCACCTACCTGGGACCAGGCTTCCTTGTGGCTGCCCCATCCCTGGAGGGGTTCAAGGCCAGGTTGGAGGGGGCTTGGAGCAACCTGGTCTGGTGGGAGGTGTCCCTGCCCAGGGCAGGGGGGTGGAACTCCATGGTCTTTCAGGTCACTTCCAACCCAAACCATTCTGTCATTCCTGGGGCAAAGCCCTGGGTTTTTTGTTCATTCATCTAAAGCTCCATCTCTAAGGCTTGTTTTTTGTAAAAGAGAGAGGGAGGAGAGGCCCCAGGTGATGAGTTATGGTGTATGTGTGTATGTATTATGGTGAATTATGGCTTGTATTTTACTGAGGAACGTAACCAAAGAACTGACAATATCATTTGCTCAAAGAGATGTTGTTACTGCAGGAATTTTGAAGATGTTGCAGTGGCTTTATTTGCTTTTGTGAGAACTTCCATCCCAACTTTTCTGTGTGATGCTCATCTTCCAAAAGGTTGTCTCACTACACTGCCTGCCTGCTCTCCTGCTACCCAGGGGCTTGGCATGGTGTCCAAAAATGTGAATTACAGTGAAAGGAATGGAATGGCTTGGATTTCAGTTTGTTTGTCCTTCCCGTCAGCAGCTGAAGGAGAGGATTTGTTTTCAACGTACAGTGCCAGAATGTTAGGGAGGTTTCTGACAGGCGCTGTTCTGAGCCACGGAGTGCTTTGTTCTTCTTCAGCTCGGCTGGACCCGCAGAAGTCTTCATCTGCAAGTAATGTGTTTTTTTTTCTCTGTACTTTGGATCCTGATACGCTTACAGACCTTTTGGCCGTTTCTTAAAGTCTGTTGATGGTGGGAACAGGTTCATGGAGCTTCTTGTATCCAAGGTGCCAGAGATAATCTTGGAGAAGATGTTTTTCTAGGGGGATACAAAATTAACATGGCCTGATGGGCCATCTGAATCAAAAGAGTGAAGAAACGAAAAACTTCATAAAAAATTCAAGCAACTGCCTTTAAGAAGTGGAAGGTGGCAGCTGGGAAGGTTCACTCCCTTTGCCAACTGGAATTCCTTCAGAACTGCGTGTGCCGAGTCTCATCTCTGTAGGTTCCCTGTGCACTCGATGGAGGGAGAGGCTTCTCCAGGGCGTGACTCAGGGTTGGTTCAGAGGGCAAACACAGCCCCATGCGCTGGAGCTACCCAGACCTGATGTGAACACTCCTCAGTGTGGGTTATTGAGCAAATACTTGTAAAAAGACTGTTGGTTGTTCGGCTGGCATCTCAAAAAGCCACCTTCCAAGTTCAGCCCCTGCCGTGAAGAGAAGTTGCCTTGTGATACTGATATGTATGTTTGCTGTCCATCCTCGCTGGAGATGACCCTTGGTCACCTTTTCCTGTCCTGCCCCTGCTCGATCTTCTCTCCCTCCAGAATCACACGCACTCAAGCATTTTCCTGCATCTTTTTGGTAGGTCATATCGGTTAATCTTTTTGTTGCCGGTGGTAGGAAGGGGGTCAAAATGAAGGGTGTGCTACCAAAGGAATTTTTAGTGGGGTGTTTCTTTGTCTCATGTTATCACAGTGACATTGTAATAGGTGTGCCTGTAACCTCATCCCTAAATAGAAGCTGAGAGCTTGCTGATTCCTTTACGAGGAAGGGCTGAGGGACTTGAGTCTTTTTAGTCTGGAGAAGAGAAGGCTGAGGGGGGATCTGATCAATGCTTATAAATACTTCAAGGGAGGGTGTCAAGAGGATGGGGCTGGTCTTCTTTCAGTGGTGCCCAGTGACAGGACAAGAGGAAATGGGCACAAATTTGATTATAAGAAGTTCCACCTAAACATGAGGAGGAACTTCTTTGCTGTGAGGGTGGCAGAGCCCTGGAAGAGGCTGCCCAGGGAGGTGGTGGAGTCTCCTTCTCTGGAGACATTCAAACCCACCTGGACGCGTTCCTGTGCAACCTGCTCTGGGTGGACCTGCTTTGGCAGGGGGTTTGGACTGGGTGATCTCCAGAGGTCCCTTCCAACCCTGTATCATTCTGTGATTCTGTGGTTGTTACCCTCTGGGGCTGGAGGGGTGTCCTCTTCCCTCCTGTGGGGAGTGGGATTGCTTTGTCCCACTGAGAAGTCCACTTGGACTTCTCAGATGGTTTTTAAAACAAGATGGAAATTCAAGGTGGGTGCAATTTTGTGATAAAGGTTATGCACTTGCAGAAGTTGTAATAGAAATAATGGAAAAATGCTTTTCTCTTTGCAAAAAAGAAAAGAGGAAGGGGCTAAAGAATTTGTTCCTCTAGTGTCTAAATGAAGCACAGTCTTCATGCACAAATTGATCAGTATATCTTTCTGTCTTAAAAATATGGAATAACTTAATATTATGTTAATATTTTCACAGTGAGTGCCAGTCATAGTAAGAAGGGTTTACTGGAGGGTTAATAAAATGATTTAAACATTCTTTCTTGTAAAAATGGAGGAAACTGTGGTGCATCAAATTGCTTGTTACGTGGTGTTTAGAGCAGGAGGGGCTTCCTTTGACGGCACGGCTGTGAAGGCAGACAGAATCAAACCCAGTTTGTTTTATCTTTTCACTGAAAGATGTCAGTGTATCCTAAAACCCAACCATTTATTCAACTTTCAGACCTGATCTACAATGGTAAGATTCATCCCTTTCCGCCTGAGCAGGAAGCGGCCAGCGCTATCCACGGCCTTTTCCCTTTGGGGATAAATCCATGGGAACGCCTGCTGACCTCTCCGTGGCTTAAACTCCCAACTCTTAGGCTTAGCCTGGTTTGCCTGCTCATCCCCTGCGCTCCTCGGGTAAGGGAATTTGACTCAGAGGGCAGCCCTGCTGATAATTGGGATTCAGCAACCCACCTAAAAAAAAATGCACAAGTTAAATGTGCAGGTGAGAAAGAGGGAAATTTTGTTTGAGGTTTTATTGGTAGGTGTTTTTTTTTATTGTTACCACTTTACAGAAATATATTTTGTATTAATAGTAGACTGGACAAAAAATGTTGTGTACTTTTGCTTCTCAGGAGATTTGTACATACGAAATATATATATATATATTTCAAATTACATATCGGCTAATTCATTGCTAAGGGAAAAACTCTTGCTGGGTGTCATTGGGGGACTCTCAGGAGAAGGAGTTGTCTCACCAAACCCTGCGGTGCAAATGACAGCACCCCAAAAAGACCTTTCAAATTCTCAGGCTGAGAAAGGTCAGGCTGAGGAGTTTCTGACCACCCAGCTCCCAGTCCCTGTCTGTTCTAGGGTTAGGAGCAGGAGCCATCAGGAGTCTCTTCAAGATGGACTTAATCATGGAATCATAGAATGGTTTGGGTTGGAAGGCACCTTGAAGACCATCTAGTTCCAACCCTCCTGCCCTGGGCAGGGACATCTCCCACCAGACCAGGTTACTCCAAGCCCCATCCAGCCTGGCCTTGAACAGTTGAACAGGGCTGGCTTAGATCACCAGTGCAGGAGTCCATGGTTTAGGGTTCTGCTGGCAGGAGAGTTGTCTTCCCCCCTGCCCACGCTGCCACAGCTTTGCTCTTCAGCCCTCTACCCAGGTTTTGAGGGAGAAGCCGGACCTTGGATTTTAACGTCACCTTCCAAAAATCCACGCATCTGTGTTGTCATACTCTGTGTGTGTTCATGTGGCCAAAAAAGCCCCAGAAGAAGGTGTGGGGGTGATGGCCCGGTGGGGATGAGCAGGGCCTTTGGCTTTGGGACAGGGAGAGCTGCAGGTCGCGGCCGCCGCTTTTTAAAGCTTCAGTTTTGTTTCTGTTCTTCCCAGCATGCGGAGTGCTTTGTTTTTGTAGGGTTTCTGGTGAACGACTAAAAAGTAAGGTTAAATTCTTTCAGGACAAGATCTGAGTTGGGGGGGAAAAAAAAAAAAAAAGTCTTTTGTGCTTATCTCTAAAGTGCCTTTTAAATGAAAATTAAAGCAAAACAATGAAGAATGAAGGAGACGGCGCTATTTCTGTCATCTGATATTCTGCCTGCTCCTGCATGCGCACATGCTGTAATTTATCATAGTGTTTGCACTCATATGAGGTTAGCTCAATGCCCGGCATGAAACATTTATCAATTAACCCCGCAGAGGGGTGTTTTGCAGAGGTGTGTAATGGGGTGCGCACAGGCACAAAGCCCAGGAGGGAGACCAAGCCCTTTTCCCTGGCGTCATGGTTGGGGGTCAGAGGAGTCTCTCTCCTTTTTCTGGCTGGAAAAGAGATGCACCCTCAGTACGTTTGGAGATGACACCAAGTTGGGTGGGAGCGTTGACCTGCTGGAGGGTAGAAAGGCTTTGCAGAGGGATCTGGACAGGGTGGGTGGATGGGCCAAGGCAAATGGAATGAGGTTCAACAAGGCCAAGTGCTGGGTCCTGCCCTTGGGTCACACCAACCCCATGGATGCTCCAGGCTGGGGGCAGAGTGGCTGGAGCTGCCTGGCAGAAAAGGACCTGGGGGTGTTGGTCGCCTGTCGGCTGAACAGGAGCCAGCAGTGTGCCCAGGTAGCCAAGAAGGCCACCAGCATCCTGGGCTGTATCAGGAACAGCGTGGTGAGTAGGACTTGGGAGGTGATGGTCCCCCTGTACTGGGCACTGGTGAGGCCCCACCTCGAGTGTTGGGTCCAATTTTGGGCCCCTTCCCACAAAAAAGACATTGAGGTGCTGGAACGGGTCCAGAGAAGGGCAACGGAGCTGGTGAGGGGTCTGGAGCACAAGTCTTGTGAGGAGAGGCTGAGGGAACTGGGGGTGTTCAGCCTGGAGAAAAGGAGGCTGAGGGGAGACCTTCTCGCTCTCTACAACTTCCTGAAAGGAGGGTGTAGAGAGGTGGGGGTCGGTCTCTTCGCCCAAGTCACAGACGATGGGACAAGAGGAAACGGCCTCAAGTTGTGCCAAGGGAGGTTCAGGCTGGATATCAGGAAAAATTTCTTCACTGAAAGGGTTATCAGGCATTGGAATGGGCTGCCCAGGGAAGTGGTTGAGGCACCATCCCTGGAGGTGTTCAAAAAATGGGTAGACTTAGTGCTTAGTGACGTGGTTTAGTGATGTGGGGGGTTCTTTTGGGTTTTTTTGTTTTTGTTTTCTTTTGGTTTTTTTATCAGTTATGTTGATGGTTGGACTAGATGATCTTAAAGGTCCCTTCCAACCTAGACGATTCTTTGATTCTATGAGATGTTTTCCTGCAAAATTCAGCTTTTCTCATGTTGGCCTGCTCGGTGCCCGTTGAAAGAAGAGTAACAGCGGAGAGTATCTTGTGAAGAACTGAACCAGCTTTTCCTTTATTTTCAGTGTTTAAATTTAGTGCCTTTTGGCTTTACCATGTGAAAAACACGGGCCTGATGGCTAAAACTGGGCTTTGCCTGATGCTTTATTTATTCAGGCTGCTGTTTGGCTCGTTCATGTGGGAAGGATCAAATCTTCTGTTGTTTCCTGGGCACTGAATCGCAGTCCTTGTTACGGCTCCTCATTACAAAGTCCCATCTCCCAAGAAAGATGTTTTTGTCTGGCAAAGCAGAGCAGGCGGAACCCTTGTGAGCCCCAGGCTCTGCCCAGCTGGGCAGCAGTTGTCAACACTTGGGTTTCCAACGCGCTTTGCCTGCTGGACTGTGATGGTGGCTGATGGGGGCTGGTCACAGCCACTTCTTGCCAATGTAACTGTCACGGAATCACAGGATGATATGGGGTTGGAAGGGACCTCTGGACATCATCTAGTCCACCGCCCTGCCAAAGCAGGTCCACCCAGAGCAGGTTGCACAGGAACATGTCCAGGTGGGTTTGGAATGTCTCCAGAGAAGGAGACTCCACCACCTCCCTGGGAAACCTATTCTAAGCTGGATGAAATCGCTGTGGTCAGAGGGTCTCTACCACAACAGACCTGAGCATTTAGCCTGCAAGATGCCCCTCAGCACCAGCAAGTGCCCAGTTTGAGAAACCATATCAGATGTCCATCACCCATCCCTAAGGCAATAAGCTTCATTTCCTAGGAGGGCTTTTTAATACATTTGCAGACCCTTCAGCCGTGTCTGAAATGCAGGTTTTATTTCCCATGGCTTGCTGGCCGCAATTCTGGATGGCCAACAACCACCATCTCACAAGTCTTCTTTCCCAATGGCATTATTCTGTTTAATAGCACGCTGTCAGAAAGATGGGCTTCATTTTTCTTTGCTCTCCATGAACACTTGGAGCTCAAGAGGGTCCGGCAAAAGCTGTATTATATGAAGCATTGGCCTTGTAAAACTAAAGAAAATTATAGCTTAGGCCTTTACAAATTCACTTTTTATTATTTCTGAATGAAAGTAATTATTTTATTTCTAAGAATTTTCTTTATTGCTTTAGTCTAAATCTTATAAAATGCAAAAATATTTAGTGATTACTGTTATTCAGGAAAAGCGGCATTTATCGCAAAATTATAAAAAAGATATGGATATTTTGTGCTTATTTTATTATTAAGCTTTGCTGCAAAAATAATTATTATCCTTTCAAATGATACTTAATTCTTAGAATCAGTTGTAGGTACCCTCTGTGTTTACCCTGTGTGTTTAAGGAGGGAGAAACCGATGGTGTTCCCTATGTATCCATCTGTCTTCCCACTCCTGGGAGTACCACGTGAAATAACCACTTACACTCCATTTTACATTGCTTTAATTAAATGCATCTCTTCTTCCTCTGTGATTCTCTGTCTTCAGACATTGGTCATTCTGCTGGTTTTAGTGGTCTTTCTGGAGAAGGTTGATGAGTTGTTCCTCACTTGCAGACATACATTATAAATACTGCTGTAAACTCCTATTAAGACGAAGGAGGATAATCTGCTATCAATAATTTCTATTTTTGACAATGTATTAGATAGAAATGTGTTGTGTAGCATAAAGTATGCAGGTATTTCAGAGCAAGAAAGACGTATAGTATGGAACTTACCAGCCGTACCGTGGCTTTGCAGTAGCTTTGCAGAGGTGCACACTGGCATTTAATAAGAGCTGTTCTTTAACTGTAACTACACAAAAAAGATTTTTTTCTCATTAGTGGGTCAGCCAATATAAGCAGTAGTAATTTGGGCCAAAATAAGCAAGCTGGGGAACTTGGAGGTGAAGTTTTGTCAACAAATGCGATATTTTAAAATAGCGCAGTAGATGGACATAGTAGGCTGGTAATTGGCAAATTTGGGTTGATTTCTTGGATTCGGGACGGGGGGATATTTATTTTGAGTGAGATGCTCAAGATGAAACCAGCTCCATAGAGAAACTACCTATAATAAAAGTTTCTGTGACCTGTTTGACGTGAATAAACCATTAGGGTTTATATACAGCCTGGTAGTGGAAGAGGGAGTTTTTGAAACGTGGAGCTGGAAATGAGCATTTAACAACACTTGGGAGAAAAGCAGATTGTTCGAGCATGGATGTTCTAATGAAAAGCCTCATGGAAAGTCACGGTCTTTTCTTGTGTTCATTCTGTGTTTTTCACAGTCTTCTGTTTCTTAAAATATTTTCCATTTGGCGTTTGCTCCAGAGCCTGTTCGGGACGCTCAATGACAAGCTTCAGGGGGAATACTTGTGATCCCATCCTCTGAGGAGAGCGTGAACGATCGATGAAACGGCACCAGGAGCTGAGGCTGAACTCGTGGAATTGTTGACTACAATATATCCCATCCTTTCAGACACTTGAAGAGCTAATTAATCATTTTCTGGCTGCCATTTCTGACCCCATGTAGCCCAGGCTGCTGCGCTCCTCCGAGCTGGAGCTCTGTTAGGAGCCTGGAGGTTTGGTAGTTTTGAGGAAGATAAACCTGCTATTTTTGTTTCTGTTTCCTTTGGCAGGCCTAACGTTCAGAGGATAAGGAGGGAATGCTGCTTATTAAACTGGATAATTTGTTTTGGTCAGAAGTCTCTGAAGGGGAAGCTATTTTTAGAGCTTTATCTGCGGCAGGAGTTCACTGAGGTGTTTTGAAGCTCGCTCTGACAGGAACAGGGATTGTTTTCCCAGCAAACGTGAGCTACTTTGTTTTGTAACTTGAAATCTGTGTTTAGTTACTGTGTTGGTGGTTTTGTGGATCACAGCTGTGAGAAGATTCGAGCCGTAGATAGCAAGGGAAGCTGCTGAAACAACTGCACCCAGGCAGCAAAGCTGGAAGGGCCTTGGAGATGTATTGTGCCCTCTTTTACATTAATTGCCAAAAACAACTTTCCTTTTCATGTTACTGATTGTTTTCCATAATTTGCTAACGACACAATAGCTCATCTGTGCTTAACAGTGTGAATGAATAAACCCAACCCAGACGCCTCAATTAAACCTAATAAACCTTTCATTAGCAGATTCCACAGACCTCCACGCCCTCAACTTTTTTTAGAGCAAACATCTTGACAGGCATTGATAAACAGAGTTATGGAAAAGAAATCCCGCAGCTTCCTGGTGATGCTCAGCTGATTTCTTACGTGCAGAAGGATGAACTGCTTGGCTGGGATGAAGGAGGGTCCAAGCCTTAGGGTGGGCTGCTGCCCAAGTGCTCTCATCAGAAGAAACCAAGGGTTTCTCTTCTCCCTGGCCGTGCCCTTCTTCACCCGTATGCTGAGATTCCCAGACAAAATTTCCCGGGTGAGTTTCCTACCAATCTCTTGGACATCAGGGCTTCGAGTGCTGTATTTGATTGAAGATTGTATAGATTGTTGGTTTGTGTCTGTTTGTGGGTTTTGGTTGGGTTGGGTTTGGTTGGTTGGTTGGTTGGTTTTTTTGTGGTTGGACTTGATGATCTCAAAGGTCCCTTCCAACCATGAAGATTCTGTGATTCTGTGATTTATGGATTGGGATATGGAGCTCCTCGCTGTGTCAGTCTTTAACCTTTGAGATTTTCCAAGATGTGGAAGTAAGAAGTGCACTGGTTTTTTTCCAAGAAAAAAAAAATACTGACGGGTACTTCTAGGCTTAAGAAAAACAAGCTTTTGTAGCTTAAAAAGAAGTAATTGTTGCTAATGAAACCTTCAAATGAGAGTAAAATGCACTGGAGCAAGGCACTTCCACATCAGCACAGGGCATTGCGCTGGCACTTGCTTACTCTGCTGAGAATATTCCAGCCTCGAATTAATCCGGATGCTCAGATGTAATAGCAGAAATTCGTATCCTCAGATTTGGCTTGTATTTTGGTTTTCTGCCTTTTAGTAGATATGGAAGGAGCACTCTGATGAGAGCTCAAAAGAACGCGCTGTAAAAACTGAAAACCAGGAGGAATCTGTTTGTCAGGGCGGATGCTTCCCTCACGAGTATTTGGTTGATGCTCACGTGCACCCCCAGGCATCCCTTAAAAAAAAAAAGGACTTAAAATTCCTTCAAGCTCCTAGAACAATGTCTGGAGCTGAAGACAAGAGTGGGTCCCGTTGGTTTTAGTTGTGCTTCTTGCTTCTCCTGGTCATTAGGTGATCGGCCCTCCCCCAGCTTCAAAGAGCGTTTCCCTGGATTTGGGTGGGAGGAGGGATGGGATCGCTTGCTCTTCATTGCGGGGCTTTCTTATCCCTTCACCTTCCTCCGAGTTTTAACACGCAAAGCCTGTGGTGCATCTCTGCACATTCATCCAAGCTGAATTTGGCTGTTGGCTGCCGTTGCCAGCTCGTATTGATCCCTTGCTAAACCATGACTTTAAAACAAGTGCATTTACTTAAAAACAAGTCCAGTTGCTGTCACCTGACAGAGGCAATTGATTTGTGAGATCCTTTCCTGCTTCTTTTCTTTTTTTCAATGGAAGTCAATCTGCATTTATAGGTACCATCATTAATAGATGGTAGATACATAAAAAATTCATTTAAAGCTCACTCTGAAGGAAAAAGGGCAAGTGTCACACAAACATTTATGCAAACATTAAATCACCACCAGTAGAAACATTCTTATTCGTAGCAAGCATCATCTCATCAGCTCATCCCAAACATTTTCAGGTTCTTTTTCTGACAAAGGGGGAACTACAGTGACATTTCTGGAAACTAGATTATAGGCTGGACACATTGATGGAGATGAAATCCCCATACAATCCGGTTTCCTTTAAAGCTTATGCAACGGGTTTGCAATCTTACACCAACTGTTCTCACGCTGAATGTGTTATGGCTTTGTATAATACGAGCCTGATGGTGCTGTGTCTACAGTTTTCAAAGCAGAGCTGGATAATCCACGAGCCAAACAGGAAGGGCATCTGAAATGAAATGGAGGAGTAGCGACTACTGACGGGTTACTGAATTTCCAGGTTTGAAACCAAAGGTAGTCACTTGCCCTGTTTTGAATAACCAGACCAGCTCGGGCGCTACAGCACAGGTTTTGCATGAACTTCCTCGCTGTGGCAGCCCCTAAAGGATTCACGTTACTCCACTAGGGATGTTTACTTTCTAGTGCAACCCATACAAATAGCGCGGAATATAAAATTCTGGTAATAAAAACACAGTCCTTGATTCTGGGAAGAAAAATTCTTGGTAATATAAAGCTCTGAGTGCAGAACCGGTCCTTGATTAGATATTCGAAATACACCCATGCCTTACTGTGCTCTTCAGGAGTGGGTGCTCTGTACAGGGAAACATCAAAGCAGGGGATGAGGAAGTTCTCCAGCAGAGCAGCTCAGGGCGGTGGCTCTGTCCTTCTGCCGTCGGAGGCGGCAGCTTTCTGATAGCCCTTCCTCAGAAAGGTCCATCAAGAAGGAGCCCTCCCCTCCCAGCCAGAACAGTCTTATATCCCACAAGGAGCAAAGCTCCTGAAAGGTCTCATCATGTTTCAGGATTTTTCTGATGCGTTCCAATTATTAACAACTACTTTCATGTGTTAGCCAACCTTCAAAATCATGCTGGGCTACTGAAGAGTATTTCTGAGGTAGGAGAGTTAGTTTAAAAGCTGCTTCCAATTTTGCTCTTCCACCCTAAGTTGTATTGCGTTTCATGGAAATGAAGTCTCAGGTGGCCCGTGTCGATGCCCCTGGCAAGTCTGCTTGTTTGTGAAAAGAAAGAGTAAGAAAATAGACACTAATCTTGATTTCTTCAGCCAGAAGTCTCTCATGCACGTTGGGCATGAGAGATCACTAGATGTTAGTGATGTAAAAGGAGAGCGAGAGGTTTTGCAGGGATTTTCTTCCCTCCCAACGAGGAACATTGCTGTATTTACTTCAGAGTGCTGCCTGGTTATGTCCCCTCTGAAAACATCAAATGAGAGGCAGCAAAAGCACCCAAAAATGCTATTTCTTCTGTGGACCACTGTGGGAAGCTGGAAGATTGCTGAAATGGGGTTTGTACTGACTGGCAAATTGTCTTCTCCCCGCAAGGACACTACTGTCCTTCATTTACCCTGAGCTGCTACAATTGGTGGCTCTAAGGATGGACCATTCCTCCATACTTTGACCTTTACACTTTTTTTTCCCTAGCAACCTTTTTCCTACTGTTGTTATCTTCTTGCTACACCTGTTCCTCCTCCCTTCTTCATGCAGAAGCACATTAATCATTAACATTCGGACACATGGCTGAAAAAGTGCCTTTTTGAAGCTGCATTTAGCAGAGGTATAAATATTAACCAGCAGATCCACCAACTAGCTGTAGGACCACTTATAAAATGCTGCTTCTATTAAATGCCCCATTTTTGCATTTGAGAGGTACTGGTCTGCAACTGGGCATTTGGGGATCCTCAGTCCGTGGATAATGGACCAAAAAAAAGGGCAAAACAGGGACAGAAGTGACATGATCTCAAAATTAGTAGAGCACATGGCCTAGATGGAGCCCCTTTTCATTTCCTGTAGCCTTGGGATGGTGCCGTAGTGTGGGATCATCTTTTTGAGTTGCAGAGGCCAAGATCTTTTGCTGGAGGTGCTGGACCCTTTGGACGTGGCACACGCAGGTGGCTTCAAACTGAGACTCCTAAATAAGTTTTTAGTTAACTCTCCCTCATCTCTTGAAAGTGGTTCAAGGATTCCAGGATAAAACCTGGTGCGTTGAAAACTTTTGGTAAGAAAAGATCTCTAGCTACCAAACTGCTAATGGAAAGCAACAGGGGAGGATGAGGAGGAAGGAAAAACTTATTTTATTAAATAATAAATGCTGTTCTTCTACGTGGGTTTTTCTTCCCACTCTCTTTGCTGTGATCGTGTAGTCACCCCGGTAGCAGTAAACGTTGCATTGCAATTTGAAAGAGAAGATGCCTGAAACACACAGCAAAGGCCGTCCCGAGGAAGGGGCATTGGGATCAGAGCAGCAGGTGGTGGTCTTCTCTAGTGGTGGTCTTCTCCAGAGATGGAGAGGCGAGATAGGAATCAGAAAAGCAGAAAAGCTGAAACACAGAAGCTTTTAATATTGATGACATAGATAAGAGAGCAGAGAGGGTATTCCACCCTTGGGAAAAAGAGGAAGATGCATTAGATTTAGTTTTAGATTTAATCCTTGGCCAGTTGCTCGCTGACGTTCTTGTTATGGGACATTCTGGACTGCAAAGCAGAGTGTGATGTTGAAGCCAGCAGAAAGAAGAACAAGCAGCTCTGCTCAGGCCTCGGTGCACATTTATAACCTTTCTGTGTGTTTAACACTGGCATTAGAGCTGCTAGAAAATTTCACCAGCCACAGCCTGTCCCTAGGCTGGACATTAGGAAACAATTTTTCACAGAAAGAGTGGTCAGACCCTGGAATAGGCTGCCCAGGGGTGGTTGAGTCACCATCCCTGGTGTTGAAGAGTCGTTTAGATGCGGTGTTGGGGGATATGGTGCAGGGGAGAACTTTGTAGAGTGGGGTTGATGGTTGGACTCGATGATCCCAAGGGTCTTCTCCAACCTGAATGATTCTGTGATTCTAACTGCGATGCCAAGAAGTTACCAAGTGGGAGGTTCAGATATGAATTGAATGTAACACATTTAAATGTTTTATATTTTGAGGGACACTTTTCCAAAGAAGAGATGTGAAACTCGGCCTCATAGAGGACTAGTTTTTTCCACTTGAAAACTTTGAAAATTGTGTTTCCTGCTGTCAGTGAGGAGTCCCCAAAACGCCTGCTCTGAATCGCAGGGAGACAAGGCAGGAGGCAACGGTAGGTCACAGCCTGAGCGCAGGAGGAGGCAAACTGAAGGGTATCTTTAGGGGAAAACATCCTCTGGGCTCCACGGTTCCGGATTTCCCAACCCTCCTTTGAGGAATAAAGCGATTTTTTTCTTCTTTCTGTAAGTTCAGCCCCTCATGGGATGAGCAGTGGCGCTGGCCGCTCGCCCTGCGTGGGAGCCGTCAGCGGGTGGCACGTGCCCCTGTCTGCAGCGAGTGTCTCTCAGGTCAGCGAGGGCACAGGCAGGGGTGAGGCAACCCAAACACCAAATGTATGGTTGGGGTTTTGGGGTTTGTTTTTTTCCTAAAAGAAAAAACAAAAAAACCCATATAAAAACCCACAAAACCCCCCTCAGTTTTGCCCTTGGTAGCTGAAAACTAAGAGGACAGTGATTAGAGCTTTTACCTAAGACAAAAAATTAGTAAAGCTGCTTTTCTGGCCATTTTATCTAATAGCAATGAATCTCATCGAGCAGAGAGCGTCTGTCCTTAGATGTGGCTCTTCTGAGACTAAAGAAGTTCAGATGGTGCTACCAGCACTTCAGACCCAGGTACCAGGGTCTTCTTGCTCCTGCAGTGATTATATTTTAGGGGGTGAATCTGTAGAGATTAGAACATCACATGCTGGCTCCTCGTTACAGTCAGATAAATGGGTTATAGCTGGGGAAAAGTATGGTGATTCGTTGTTTAATGAAAAGAAATGGCTTCAGTTGTGTTCTGTTTCTGATAATAGGGTACCTTCTAAACGTGTGGTCTTGAAAAAGTCTAATCCCAGTTTTAAATGCTACCTTTTTTTTTAAATTTGAACTTATTGCCTTGGTTTTCCAATATGAGTATTCCTCTCAGGCTATTACTGTTAGGTGCTTATGACTTGTTCAAAAACAAAAAGTATGTAGCTTGGAGTTTATTGCAGCCAGGTTGGTAAATAAGAATAATTTTTCAGTGTTTCCATCCCTCCATCCTCCCCATCCAGAGCTCCTGAAGGGGATCTATATTTTTATTGTCCCTTACTGATTAAATTGTCTCTAGTTATTATACCCATTACAAAGGAGCGAGGGGATGGTCCAGACGGCCTTTATTATCTTCATCCTGTTCATGAATGATTCAAAGAAAAGTATCCAGTTCCTGTAAGCTCTAGGGCTTTGTTTTTAATTTTGACTAATTGTTTTCTTGAAATAATGAGCAGTGATGAGTTCAGAAAGCACAGTCTTCTGGCGCCCAGGTCATTTTAATGACTCACTGTATCTGTAGTAACAGTTAAAAATAAGCTTCACCAGAATTTTAAAAAGTCAGGGTCATTTTGCTCACAAAGGATGTCTAACATACAGCAGGAATAAGTGGAGATGTTATTTGCTTGCTAGGTCCTATTCATGGCCATTTTGAGACACAGAATCCAAGGAAAAAAAAAAAAAAAAAAAACAAATCAAGAAAAAGTGAGTTGCATTGGAGGATTGGTCCAGATGGAAAATATTGCCTGGGGTGTTTTTTAACCTGGTCCACAACGAAGTCATGGGGAGTGACGCTCTTGCCTCCTCCTTAACTCCTCTACAGTCATCCAATGCAAGTGCTGCTCCATGGATTTGAGGCTCATCTGTAGCAGGAGCACTAAAATTAGTCCCCTGTGCAGGAAGAACAGGCTTCATCGCACATGTTCTCCAGGAGCAGCACTGGAGGACACTGGAGGGAGGAGAGCATGTTTCCCAACCCGAGTTGGCACTGAGCGGGCAGGTCCATTCTCATCCCAACTTGGCTTTTCCCTCAAAGAAAAGTCCTGCAGGGCCTCGTGTTGTCTGAGCTTCTTATGCATCCATGAAGTTGCTGCTCAGGATTGACCATCGGGTCTTTGCAGCCTGGGGTGTGACTGCAGCAGGGCAGCAGGGCTGCCCTAAGCAAACACCTTCAAGCTCTTAGCCCCTCATCCAAATTGTGCTTTCCCAGGGGCCAATTACACTTTTGGTTAAGGCCTTCCCACGGTGTTGGCCACCGTGTGTACTTCTCAGTGCCCGTGACGCCCCAAAGGCCGGCTCCTTTTGGGGACAGCCACAAAAAGCACTCATGGAAACTATTCAGAGATCATGAGGATGGCAAAGCCCGGTGCAGAGGGGTTATCAGGCCAGAAGCAGGACCTTCGGCATGGTCTTCACCAAGCTTTGGGGTGGTTATGTGATGGGAACGGAGAAGAGCTTTTTATCGTTGCAGGGAGCGGTGACTGGAAGGAAGCTTGGAAGGGGAGGCCGAGAAACACCATCCTGGTCCATCTTGCTGAACAAAACCTGGTGGCTCTAGGTGTACATGTGTGGGCACATACACACAACGTGTGGACATGTACAGACGCGCATCTCTCGGTCTATGTCTGCTTTCTCTCTTAAGAGACCACAAAATACAGACTTAACCATCTGAGTGGAAGAGAGGGGGTGAGGACAAGGAGGATGCATTCGGGGCGTAACGTGGGGCTGCCTGAGAGCTCAGCATCCGAGGTGCGTGGCTGGAATGAAGCAAAGGGCTGGTCGCCCCTGGAATTTGCCTGGTTCAACCTGGCTCAACCTCATCTACCTGAACAGCATCCAGGCCCGTTGTAAGGTCAGAAGGTTGCAGAGGCTTCCCTGAAGTTCCAGTGCAAGTTGTAGAAGTCAAGGGTAAGGTCCTGCAAAGGACAAGTCTCCTTGGCAGAGGGAGGAAACGCCAGAGAGAGGTTTGCCAGCCATTACAGGTGCTTTGCTCCTCACGTCTGATTCTATACTTTCTATATATCTAGCCAGCCAGGGCAGTATGACCACCGCCAGAGACAGCTGCTGGGCAGTTTGTCCAGTCTTTCTTCCCTCCAGCATTTGTAGTGTGGTGTGAAATCAGATGGAGAAGGGCAGTGCGAGAAGATGTGGCCAGCAGGAGCAGGGCAGTGATGGTGCCTCTGGACTGGGCACTGGTGAGGCCTCACCTCGAGGGCTGGGTTCAGTTCTGGGCCCCTTACTCCAAGAAGGACATTGAGGTGCTGGAGCGTGTCCAGAGGAGAGCCACCAAGCTTGTGAGGGGTCTGGAGAACAAGTCATACGAGGAGAGGCTGAGGGAACTGGGCATGTTTGGTTTGGAGAAGAGGAGGCTGAGGGGAGACCTCCTTGCCCTCTACAGCTCCCTGAAAGGAGGCTGCAGAGAGGTGGGGGTTGGCCTCTTCTCCCAAGGGAATGGTGACAGGAGCAGAGGGAATGGTCTGAAGTTGGGGCAGGGGAGGTTTAGATGAGATCTTAGGAAGAATGACTTTCCTGAGAGGGTGGTCAGGCACTGGNACAGCCTGCCCAGGGAGGTGGTGGAGTCACCATCCCTGGAGGTATTGAAGAAACGTGTAGACGTGGCACTTCAGGGCATGCTCTAGTGCCTGAGGTTGTGGGGGTCTTTTGTGTATGTGTGGTTGGACTTGGTGATCTCAAAGGTCTCCTGCAACCATGAAGATAAACACAGTGAGGTTAAAAAAGGGAAAGCCAAGTCTAACATTGTCTGTAACTTATTTTATTGTTTGCAATCCAGCAGTGTCCCCAAACATCCATTGGTCCCTCTGTGACAGCACAGGGTTCAACAGCACTTCAGAAGTTTCTTCTGGAAAGCACCTCTGGGGGGTGGCAGTGGTTTGTGGTTCTGTGTTCATGGTGCACCAAAGATGGGTTTGATTTCTTGGTGTGACTGACTGGCTCAGTTAAAAGCTACTTTTTTGGAAGTTACTTTTTTGGAAGTCACTGGTTTTGGTGCGGGGGATGCTCATGGTGCCCAGTCTCCTCCCCTGCTCTGATACCACAAGAGCCACAAAAAACCCAAACAAAAACGCATTGCTGCCACCACATTGGTTTTAAATGAGAAGCTGAGGTCTGTAACATCAAGATAAGGTATTTTATCAGCATTTAATTACAGCCCTTTGTTAAACGGGTGCATACAGAAGTAGCACAAACCCATTAAAGCGTAATGCCAAGTTCTCATCAAGAAGATGATTCTCATTGGAGAATCAGCTGAAGGAGGCCAAAAATGCCGTCTTCATTCCCTGTTTATTTTAGGAGCTCATTATAGCACAAACACTGTTTTCATAACCCGGGTTGATATTTTAGAAAATATCACTGTGGTAAAATTTTCTTTACATGTCTGCAACTTGTTTCCAAAACTGCTAATTGGGCCTGTGGGGAGAGAGGCTGTTCCAAATGTAAAGCTGCTTCCCAACATACTGCATCTCAGGATAATCCTTTTATCCAAGGAAATTAAGGCACATTTTATAACATCCAGCAGGACGCTAACCGAGCCTACAGTGGAAAAGAATGAAGGCAATAAGCCCAGCATGCCACCCGCTTCCATTTCTCTTAGAACTTCTTAGCTATTTATCGAACTTGGTTTTTGATTTACGAGTGATTCAGTCCTCCTGAAGGGGAAACACCAATTTTGGCTTTGCATCGGGTGTAACACGGGTGGGCTGGTCCCGGTGTCCCCTGCACAGCCCTGCTGGTGCCTCCTCCTTCCTCTGCAGCTTTCTCTGCTAATGGCTTGGAGGCTCTGAGAAATTAATCAACCGTTCGGGTTGGAAGGGATCTTGAAGATCATCCAGTCCCACCAGGTCCTGAGCAGGGACATCACCCACCAGCCCAGGTTGCTCAAAGCCCCCTCCAACCTGGCCTTGAACCCCCTCCAGGATACAAATGGCAGCAAACATGGGTTGGACACAGCTTTGTTAATTAATATGATGCCAAGATGAGGGGTTTTTTTAAATCTCCGGAGGGGAGGCAGAATGATGCTTGGGAGAAGGAGTCGTTTGGGTTCTGTAAACCTCTCTGAGCTACGTGTGAGCTGTAAAGGCTTGTGAAGGAAGGGGATGCCAGGGGTGCAAGGGCTGGATGGCCAGTGAACGTCCTTACTTGACATTCAGCAGCAGTGCAGATAAACAGAAAGCTTAAAAATGGGAGGAAATAAACCTGAGCATTTAATTATTGACTGCTGCTGCAAAATCTGTGCTAGCTCTTGTCTCCTAACCTTGAAGAAAGACGTAATAGACATAGAAAGACATGGTAGGCATTAGCAGGGTGAGAAGAGGTGTGAAAATCCCGCGGGCAGGGAGAGGAGGCAGACGTTCCCTGTCCTCACCACCATTTTTTATTTTATATTCAGGCTTCTCTTTGCTCCCCCATCCCCCAAATTAGTCCAACTCTTTCCATGCCGTTTCCGCTACCTCCCAGCCCGTTGGTAGGACAGGGAGCAGGGGAACTGAGAAGCAAGATGTTTAAAACAGAAACAAGCATTTTTATTCCTGCGGTGCAGAGTTAGTCCAGGCTTTGTTAGTGTCCGTTGGCCAAAGCGCAGCAGAAAGATGCAGCTGTTGGTACAAACCCCCCAGGCTGGGGAGGATTGAAAAGGTGTAGTGCTTTGATGTTGGAAAGGAGAAGAAAAAGGTACATTTAAGGACACAGCCCCGCTCACAATTTTTATTACACTTCTGCTTTAGGACAGCCGTCCACAGCCAGGCAACAGCGCTGAGTGGTGCCCGTCCTCCTCCTGCTCCCTGGGAGCCCTGGGGTTTGTAATATCTCGCTCTTCTCCTCCCTTCAGAGACAGCACAACCCGTTGGTCTCTTACCCGAGAGCTGCTGCAAATGGTGACTTGGTTCTTGTCCCTCTGCTCCAGAGCTGAAGTGAGAAGACACGGGATGGTGTCACTGCGCCCTCCTGGCCACGGTGAGGACCACAAGGCAAGGTTCCTCAGTGCTTGGGTTTGTCCTCCCAGGAGGACGCTTCAGTCTGGTGGCAGGAAGAGGGAGGAGGTGAAACAGGGTCCCGCAGCAGGAGCAGGGACCTTCTGTCTGCCAGGGGAAACCCGTCACAAACCTCGTGTGGTGTTGATGCAGGAGGAGAGGGCTGCGGCGTTACAGATTTACTGCCCGTGGGAAACGCGTCTGTTCTGCTCAATATCCAGACTGTGGATGCAGACCCGAAAAGCAAGGTTGCTGTGGTGGAGAGATTAAAAAAAAAAAAAAAAAGAGAGAGACTTCTCCTCTGCTTCAAAGAGACAGAAAGCTAAATGAGCCGTTCCCATCATCTCCATTTTCCCCTGGAGAAGTGGTTAGGTTCTTTTACATTTCATCGCCCCCTCCTCCCCTTCTTCGCGGGGAGAAAAAGAAAGAAATAACCAATTAAGTATCTGAGATGGAGGAGCTGCAGCATCTCTTTGTGCAGAGGTACCTTCAATTCTCACACACTTATTTTCACACTCAGCATTCATATGCCAAGCGGATCACTTGTTAATTGTTAAGCGACTGCTCAGCAGTGCCGTTATGGAAATGATTTCTACTTCAGTACCGCTTGCCCTTGAATTTTGAGAACAAGAGGTCAAACAGAATTAGATAATGTTCCTTTGAATCTTTTCTCTTTCTAAAAAAAGACATGGTGGCCGTCAAGAGGACTGTGAAGCGCCGGTGGTTTGGGCATCGTATGGGAACTGGTGTCCTGATCTGTCCTGGTCAGGCTTGGAACCGTGGGGTGCAGAACTCGTATCCCATCGCCTCTGCTCGTTTCTGGGGTGAGTTTTGAAGCAGCGGCTTGAGTGAGAACAGAGCCGTAGCGTTAGGGGAGGCAGGGAGAGCT
>QJSC01017374.1:313526-338847 GCA_003697955.1 Calidris pygmaea
ACCTGGTCTGGTGGGAGGTGTCCCGGCCTGGACTGGATGGGCTTTAAGGTCCCTTCCAACCCGAACCATTCTGTGATACTCTGGTTGTGTGATTAAAAAAAAGGAACCAGGTCAGGAAGGGGCAGTGGGTCAGAGAAGGCCACATAAGAAGTTACAGGTATAACCTGCAAAGAGTCGTCCAGAGATGAGAACGAAATTTGCATTCTGGCAACATGACCAGGTCTTTTTTTTTTGGTTTTTTTTTCCGAATTTTGTTGGTACCAGCAGAAGTGTGACTTTTATAACCGTGCCTTTCTGGCCACAGCGAATTCCCCTAGGAGGTGGTTCAGCATTTGGGGTGTTCTCTCCAAAAGAAGTGAAGGTTTGGGCTGATCAGCATCAATAATGGATGAGCAGCATCCAGGCGGCCTCTGGAGCCCAGCGGTTATGACTGGGTGCTCTTTCAGTAATGAGAAAGCAATAGGAGATGGCTAATCACAGGCGCGGGGTAATCAGCCACGCGGGGATGTCCGCCTTCGTCAGCCACTGTGGGCGTTTGTGGGGGGGAGTGTGGGGCAGGAACCCCCTGCAGTGTGGGGCAGGGAGAGTCCTCAGGGCAGGACGCTGCTCTCTGCCCAGGGTCCGGGGGAACACAGAAGGGCAAAGACCTTTGAAAAAAAGGAAAAGGGGCACAATTTAAAGTGTTTTTCTTTAAAAAATCGAGAAGAGAGGAAGTTTGAAGGCGCCCAGGAACCAGCGCGGGTTAAAAGCACCAGTTTGAGAACGGCAGAGCCATAGAGGGAGTGCACAACGCTTCCGTAGAAGTGTTAAGCTCTTTTTTTTTCTTGTTAATTCTTTGTTCCATTCTTGTTAATTCGTTGCTGTGAAACGTGCAAGAACTACAGCGTACGCTGCCTTCTAATTAGTTATACCGGTTAAATTATGGTTGGGTTTGGTTACTTTTTTCCCCGTAACAACTTTCTGAAAAGAAATCTGTGCTTCCAAAATACAGCAGGTTAAAGCCTGCGCCTCTCTCTCCGTCCGTAAACGCTTATTTTTCACGTCAGGTAGAAAAATCCCGGGCAGCCCGATTTCAGGAGGCGGACGGACGGTGTCAGAGCAGTGACACGGCGTTTGCTGTGCAGCGTCGGAGACCTGGTCTTAACCCCTCCTGGAATTACTCCCATTTCTACAATCCTTTATCTGTTTAATCTGTGATATTACAGGATTGATGTTACATTAAAAGTATTAAAAAATCCACAAGCGGGTTAGCCTTATTTTTTATTTTTTTTTCCCTACGGGGACATAATAATCATTCACTTAAGAGATTCTTGGCTCATGTAATACCAAAATCACGTAGGAGAATTAGAAGGCACTTTCAGTTCCAAATATTTGTGCTTTATTTTATACAGTATTTATGGAAATGAACTGCACTTTCCCGTAGAGTTTTTGAAGGCCACGATTATAGGTTTGTTGCGAAAATAGCTCTGAATTGAATTAGAAATAATGAATTTAGTGTTGTCAGAGATGCGGTCGGATGAAATCAGTGGATTGGCATCCATTCCAATTTTTCAGGAATTATCTAGACTTTGCTGTCATTATCTTACGCCCCAGTGTATCTTGCGGAATATTAATGAACCTAAAAATAACTTCTGAGGTTTGCAGCGGGGTGGCAACTGATGCGGTGTGATAGGAGATTCGATGCAGCATCTCATACTTCTGCCACCCTGCACTGGTTTGTTCTTTTTTTCCTTTTTACCACTTACCAGGTGTTCCTAATCTGAGAATCTAAGCAGCAAAAATAAATTTCTCATGAACACCCAACAGGAAATATTTCCACTGAGCGTGAATCACTGAGTTCGGTGTGCTATTACCCTGGTTCTTGAAGAAGGAAAAATAAGCTCAAATTCAATATTTTTCTTCTCTTTGGGTCATCTTTTCCTCCTTTTGGGAACGTTGTCGCTGTAACCTATGTGTTAACTTTTATTATTTTTAACTTTTATTATTTATAAAAGTTCATAAAAATTTATATATTAACTTTTATTATTTTTTTTTTTTTTTTGATCTGCATAAGATGCACGGGATCGTTTCTGTCCCCTTCCTCCCCCAGTCCTGCCGGGGAGCAGCTCCTCCTGGGAGGAGCAAACCGGGGGTTTGTTGATGGAGGTTTGGTTATTCCCTGCCATCGAGCAGCCTGCGGCGAAGGGAGACTTCTGCTGCAGTCGAGCTTGGCGGCACCATTGCAAAAATGACATTCGGAGGTGCCTTTTTGCAAGGAAAACGCCTCCTTGCACTGTTCTGGAAAAGCATCTAATTTCCAGTTGGAATTTTGCGTTATTTGGCTGTTTGCCACCTTCTCTTGGGTAACAGGGCCAGGGGCTCCACCCCCCCTGCTCCCAGCAGCTCTCCTGCCCCGAGGAGTGACCGAAGCCACCTTCTGCTTTAAATCTGTAAACTTAAAAATGAGCCAAGTGACCCTGACGGAGCACTTAAAAGAGGTGTAAAGGACTTTGGACTGGTTCGTATTTCCTGGGGTTGGAAGGGACCTCTGGAGATCATCTAGGCCAACCCCCTGCCAGAGCAGGTCCACCCAGAGCAGGTTGCACAGGAACGTGTCCAGGTGAGGTTTGAACGTCTCCAGAGAAGGAGACTCCACCACCTCCCTGGGCAGCCTGTTCCAGGGCTCTGCTACCCTCAACATAAAGAAGTTCCTCCTCAGGTTTAGGTGGAACTTCCTATTTTCAAGTTTGTGCCCGTTTCCTCTTGTCCTTGGGCACCACTGAAAAAAGACCGGCCCCATCCTCTTGACACCCTCCCTTTAAGTATTTATAAGCATTGATCAGATCCCCCCTCAGCCTTCTCTTCTCCAGACTAAAAAGCCCCAAGTCCCTCAGCCTCTCCTCGTAAGAGAGATGCTCCAGGCCCCTCCTCATCTTTGTAGCCTCTGCTGTCCCCTCTCCATCAGTTCCCTGTCCTTCTAGGCAGGAGTGTTGATCTGCTTGAGGGTCAGAAGGCTCTACAGAGGGACCTGGACAGGCTGGATCAATGGGCCAAGGCCAATGGGATGAGGTTCAATAAGTGCTGGGTCCTGCATTTGGGTCCCACCAACCCCCTGCAGCGCTCCAGGCTGGGGGCAGAGTGGCTGGAGCTGCCCAGCAGAAAAGGACCTGGGGGTGTTGGTGGACAGCCGGCTGAACAGGAGCCAGCAGTGTGCCCAGGTGGCCAAGAAGGCCAAGGGCATCCTGGCCTGTGTCAGGAGCAGCGTGGCCAGCAGGAGCAGGGCAGTGATGGTGCCTCTGGACTGGGCACTGGTGAGGCCTCACCTCGAGGGCTGGGTTCAGTTCTGGGCCCCTCACTCCAAGAAGGACATTGAGGTGCTGGAGCGTGTCCAGGGGAGAGCCACCAAGCTGGGGAGGGGTCTGGAGAACAAGTCATAGGAGGAGAGGCTGAGGGAACTGGGCATGTTTAGTTTGGAGAAGAGGAGGCTGAGGGGAGACCTCCTTGCCCTCTCCAGCTCCCTGACAGGAGGGTGTAGAGAGGTGGGGGTTGGCCTCTTCTCCCAAGGGAATGGTGACAGGAGCAGAGGGAATGGTCTGAAGTTGGGGCAGGGGAGGTTTAGATGAGATCTTAGGAAGAATGACTTTCCTGAGAGGGTGGTCAGGCACTGGAACAGCCTGCCCAGGGAGGTGGTGGAGTCACCATCCCTGGAGGTATTGAAGAAACGTGTAGACGTGGCTCTTCAGGGCATGCTCTAGTGCCCGAGACTGTTGGGTTGTGGGTGGGTGTGATGTGGTGGGGTGCTGTGTGTGGTGTTGGGTTTTTGTTTTCTGGTTTCTTTTTTTTTTTGTGTGTGGTTGGACTAGATGATCTCAGAGATCATTTCCAACCATGATGATTCTGTGATTCTTGAACTGGGGAGCCCAGAAGTGGTCTTGTGCTCCAGATGGGGCCTCCCCAGGGCAGAGCAGAGGGGCAGGATAACAGTTCCTTTCACTCCAGATGAGTAGTGTCTTGGCACGTGTTTGCAAAATGTGGAGGAAAAAAAAATAAAAAGAAAAAATACAGGCTCTGGATTGACTCCAAAATCTGTATTTTGTCTTTTCTGTTTAATGAGTAACTTGGGCTTCCTCCGGGGTCGCCTTATTTTCTCCCCACCCGTGCCCCCGCTGGCTTCTCTGCAGCCTCATTCGCTGGTATTGCCAATGGGGAGACATCAGTCCGGTGTGACCACGTCGCTGGTTGAACCCCAACCCTGCTGCTGGGGTGTGAGTGAAGCCCACAATTTCTTCAGTGCACTGAGAATAAAAGCTGGAGGTGTTTTTTTAGACAAGTGTTTACAGAGGTTGTTCTGTTTGAAATAGGATGGTTGGCGAGCTTGTGACGCCTGTAGCTTCATACATCCTGGTGGTTCTTCTGAATGTGAGGCCTATATTGTTCCAACACCTCACTCTGCCTGGAATCCTCCAAAGGCAGGTTCTCGTTCTGTGGATTTCAGTACTTTTTTCCTGTGGGGCTGCAGCGGTGACCTGTCACCTCCCACCATCGCTTGTCAGGAATGGTGGTGGTGGTGGACCACCACCACAGGACCCTGACGGTCCACCACCACCACCATTCCCAAGGAGCAATGGTGGGAGGTGACAGGTCCTGTGGTGGTGACCCACCATCACCACCATTCCCAAGGAGCGATGGTGGGAGGTGACAGGTCCTGCCGGTGGTGACCCACCATCACCACCATTCCCAAGGAGCGATGGTGGGAGGTGACAGGTCCTGCCGGTGGTGACCCACCATCACCACCATTCCCAAGGAGCGATGGTGGGAGGTGACAGGTCCTGCCGGTGGTGATCCACCATCACCACCGGTGAGGCAAGAGAACAGGCCTGTCCCACCAAGATGTCCGGCGCCTAGTTTTGCAGCAGGAGGGTGCTGGGTGAGCTTGCTGGGGAGTCAGCAGCATCCCCCGAGGAGTGGTGAGACCCGGAGGGCTGGTGGGGAGCTCTGTATCTCCTGCCAGGCTCCCGCCAAGCTGCCCCACGTGTCCCGCTGCAGATGGGCAGCACGGCAGCCAGAGGCAACCTGTGGTTGACTCCGGGGCCACCACCTCTTCTGCGGAGGAGACCAGGGTGGCTCTTCAGGTGGAAACGTGTACATGGTTGTCTCCCGGCATATTACGGTAGATTATTGCATCGTTTTGGAGGTATTCCCTGCTGGTTTTGCTCTCCAAGGTAACATAAGATGCTGAGAGGTTTGACAGTCGTGACCCTGGAGTCTTTCTTTACCAGTGAGGCAGTTAATTGCGTAGGTAATATATACCCGGTATTTTTCCTGGTTAAGAGAGGAGGTAGGAGATTTGCTTGGCTGCAGAATATTCAACGATCTGGAAGGAAAAGTGACACGGATTAGTAAAGAATTTGCTATTTATGGCTCAGCCACGAGGAAGGTGGCAGTTGTTAAAAAGCAGCAAAATTTGTTTCTATAGGAAATGTTATGCCAGAAATGTCTTTGATTGACCCTTTCACACATCGAAGAAGTGGAGAAACAAGTTCCTTTTGATTTTAATCACATATCACTGAATGGTTGGGCTGCCACCCAAAAAAGGCAACACTTCTGAACTCTACTACTTCTGTTAATAACTCTTTGAAATTCTGGCCCGCGCAATTCTTTTAATTAAGAAAAAACCCTCTGTAAGTAAAGCACTTTGCTTACCGCAGTATCAGAATCTATTAATGAGGATAAGTTTCAAGGTTTCCTTGATAGCAAGCGAAACGTGTAACTGCAGATATAAAGCTGTTTTATCAATTAGGTCTTTCCAAAACCACTTAATGACTTTGTTGACAAAAAAAAATTGGGAAGGCTGAAAATTAATGTGGGTCCTGAATCACAATGAAAGGTACCAGGATGTTTGAAGCCACGTTGGGTTTCTGGGGACATCCCAGATTTGGTTTTTACTTATGCTTTCCCGGTAGTTCATGATTTGGTAAGTCCTTTACAAAGAGCTGTTAACGATCTTATGAGCACTACATCAAGTTAGAATCACAGAATCCTAGCATCAGTTTGGTAGAAAGAGACCTTTAAGATCAAGTCCAACCATCAACCCTACACTGCCAAGCCCACCACTAACCCATGTCCCTCAGGCCCGTGTTTACACATCTTTTAAATACCTCCAGGGATGGTGACTCCACCACTTCCCTGGGCAGCCCATTCCAATGCTTGACAACCCTTTCAGTGTAGAAGTTTTTCCCAATATCCATCCTAAACCTCTCCTGGCGCAACTTGAGGCCATTTTCTTTTGTCCCGTCGCCTGTTCCTTGGGAGAAGAGACCAATCCCTTCTTCTTTACACCCTCCTTTCAGGGAGTTGGAGAGAGCGAGAAGGTCTCCCCTCAGCCTCCTTTTCTCCAGGCTGAACACCCCCAGCTCCCTCAGCCTCTCCTCACAAGACTTGTGCTCCAGACCCCTCACCAGCTCCCTTGCCCTTCTCTGGACCCGCTCCAGCCCCTCAATGTCTTTTTTGTGGGAAGGGGCCCAAAACTGGACCCAACACTCGAGGTGGCGTCTCACCAGTGCCTAGTACAGGGGGATGGTCACTGTCCTGCTGGCCACACTCTTCCTGATAGTGGCCGGAATGCTGGTGGCCTTCTTGGCCACCCAGGCACCCTGCTGGCTCATGTTCAGCTGGCTGTTGATGAAGATGTGGCTTTTACACGTGGGCCTGGCACATTGGCTGGTGGTGTCCTGTCATGGGGGCGTTGATAAGGTTTCTTCTTCCCTCCCGGTTACTCAAGACAAGGTCTGCGGTTCCCAGTTGTTTGCTGCAGTTCTGCTCTTCCACATGATCTGAAGCAGTTCTCCTGCAGGCCTCTCTTGGCAGTGGCAACCATAGGTCAGTGGCCTCTGGGACCCCAAATCAAGGAGCTGTGAGGGGCTTTGTTCCCATGGGACGTGGCCCCTGTGCTCGCTCGGGAGGGAGGTGAGGATGGGCACACAGCGTCGCCGTCTTCTCCTTGTGTAGGGTTTTGAAATGTGGCTGCTTTTTATATGAAATAGCACCTCACCAGACAAACGCTGCGTTTCTCCATCCCAGTTCTTCTCGTCCGTCCACGTGAGAATGTGGGAACTATTTAGATACCGTCCGGTCCTCATGGGAAGGTTTTAGCTGCTTTACAGACAAAAGTACGCTTTTTGAGTGCACTTACCACTTGTATGAAGCGGCATGAAGAGACTTAGTGCAATCCAGGAGCGTCCTTTTGCTCAATTTGCATTCCTTTTAACTGACAAAGCCTGAAGAGGAAAAATAATTGAAAAAAAAACCCCAAAAACCTACTTACGCCTTCGGCTCATGCAAAAGCGTCTCCACCAGAGCTGGGACCTTCGGTCTTCTCCTGTCCGCTCACGCTCCCCATGTGACTAAGCCCTAACGTCAGCTGAGGCAGAGCTCACGGGCTGTGTGGGGAGGTCCGTGTCCCTGGGTTGAGGTGACACGGGGTGCACGGCGGTGGCTGGAGAGCCTCAGGACTCAGCCAGAGCTTGGCCTTGGAGTTCGTCCTGGGGAGGACTCTGACCCGGGGCTGCACAGTGTGGGCGCTGCCCCATGGGTTCCATCAAAGGTGGAGGTAGATAGGAGCCAGTGGTTGGACTCCATGATCTCAAAGGTCCCTTCCAGCCGTGAAGATTCTGTGATTCTGTGGAAGCCAAATGTTCCTCACGGAACGCTTTCTTTCAGGGCGGTGACCTGCTGTAATTATGCTTTGCAGTGATTGTGCTTCACAGAGGTACTTTGTACGAGGTATTCTCCAAAAGACGTGTTGATAACCGTTGTCAAGGACAAGAAAAAACAGTGCGAGAAAGCTCTTTCTTCCAAGTCCTAGAAGTCCTAGCTGTGTTGTTATTGATCTTGAATGTTTAATGCTACTTTTCTGATGTTTTGGAATATACTAATTAATATTATATTTTTTTTTTTTATAATTTACTAAGTAATGCTATAAATTATTTTTTTAAAAAAACCCACAACCTACAGTAATAGTTTCCAATGGGGTGCTGTTTGTGAGAATAATCGCTTCCTCAGGCAAAAGTGTTTCCTTGTAGCCATCTGTATATTCTACATCTGTATATTCTTCTTCAGACTGAGGGGGCATCTGATCAACGCTTATAAATACTTCAAGGGCGGGTGTCAAGAGGATGGGGACAGTCTTTTTTCATTGGTGCCCAGGGACAGGACAAGAGGAAATGGGCACAAACTTGAAGATAAGAAGTTCCACCTAAACATGAGGAGGAACTTCTTTCCTGTGAGGGTGGCAGAGCCCTGGAAGAGGCTGCCCAGGGAGGTGGTGGAGTCTCCTTCTCTGGAGACATTCAAATCCCACCTGGACACGTTCCTGTGCAACCTGCTCTGGGTGGCCCTGCTTTGGCAGGGGGTTGGACTAGATGATCTCCAGAGGTCCCTTCCAACCCCATGGGATTCTGTGATTCTGTGGTATATATTCAGCTACATGACTATTACTGAGCTTCACTGATACTTCATTCAGTCAAAGTTCTCCTTAGTTCTACACAACCTTTTCTAATCAGAAGCATGCGCATGCTAATTCCCCTTGGACTGTTGGCTGGTGTGGTCATTAGCAGATAAGATAAGAAACATTTCAGGAAGACTTAAGTCATCCAGTGGCAGCTACAGGGAGTGACTCACCAGCACCTCGGTACCAGCATTAGGGCAGAGACAGTGATATCTGAAGACAAAACCAAGCTTGCAGCGCGTGCGGCTCTCGTCGTACTTCCTTCTTAGAAAGTTTCAAGTTTTAAGGTTTAAATCCCCACTGTGATTTCTGCCTCGAACTTGTGGTAGTTCCCCATGTGACTAACGTCTGGGACAACCTTTCCACGTGCTCGGCTTTCCGATCGCTGGCTTCTGGCACGTCCTTTCTCTCCCGTTCGTGTTCTTCAGGCAATGCCTTTTGTGATAATTGCCCACAAAATGATCCCCTCGCTGCCTCTGCCGGCGTTTCGGTTGGTAGCTCACTTGCTGGTTTGGTTCTTACAAAAAATGAAACAACCCAGGAATCCTTGGGAGAGCAAGAGAGGGTAAAGGGTAAAACTGTCCCTGAGGCCTGGGGGAAAATGCCTCTTGTAGCTTCTTGTATCTAAAATGTGCTGAGTAAAAATTGATGGCTTTAATTTGTCCGATGATTTTATCCCCGTGTATTAGATATTAGTGCCATAAACCTAAAGGATGAAGTTGCAGTGATTAGGGTGGATGCTAATTGTATGGAAAAAAAACCCATGTTTTGAAATAAGGATAGAAATTTTAGTCTGGTAGAAACCATATGAGACCTGGAGGTGCCCTTTTCCTTTTAGAAGCACCACAGGGTTTGTGGTACATACAGAAATTCCGTGGTTATATAGGGATTCCCACGGCTAAAACTATTCCAGTGTCTCATAAGGAAACCTCCCTCTGTACCGGCTGCTCTTGATTTTTCAAATATTTTCACTTTGTTCCTCTGTCACTGATGTTACTTCACCTGGAACGACCTCCAGTACTCTCCCAGTCCCAGCAATCTCAAACGTATTTTTCTGCCAGAATCACTACAGGAGATCTTTTGTAACTCTAGGCACACCAGCAGGTAGGGCTGATGGACCGGGGAGCTCAGGACGCCTTTTAACGTTGATGTTTAGTAATGAGTTCCAGATCATTAGAACTTTATATATATTCTTTTATATTTTCTTCCTTTTATTTTTTTTTTTTTTTTTGTAGATATTCTTTATTTTCTGGGCCTTTGGCAAGAGGCTTTTGTTGTATCCCAGTATCCATCCTGCCAGGGAATGACTACTTTTTAAGAAGTGGCAGGACTTCTCAGAGAAATCGGTGCTGCTTCTTCACTTGCTTCTACGCTTACGTTGACAGTAGAGCCCATGTGTAAGAGAATATAAAACTCTCCTGAACTTCCAAAGGGAGTATTCAGGAATATTCAGGAGAATCCAACAAGACTGTTTGGGTTCTCATTTTCCCCAGTATTAAGTCTGATTTTTGTGTGTGAGGAGCTTTGTGCAGTGGCTCCAACCACTTCGTCGTTCCCAGCAACAGCTTTGGGGATCACCGGATAGAAAAGAAAAGGGGAGGTCTCAGATACAGTTCAATTTCTACGAGTTTTGTGAAAGTCTGCAGCTAAGGAGAAACCCAAACTGATACCTCCATTGAAAGGAAAGGCGGGCACAGCTCAGCCATCCCGTGGCCTCTTTGGCAGCCACTGGTTGGCTCTCGCTGGTGGAGCTGGTCTCGGGGTCTGCTGAGGTTCTTGAAGTGCTACAGGAAAATAAGGGGACGCAGGACACAAATCATCAGGAAACCAGAACTCACTGCTCTCCCTCTGTTGTACACCTGAAAAACTGTCATCTCTCTCAACCATCGTTCTTGCACTTTTCTTTTGTAGGAATCGGAGTTCCTCTGCCTGGAGTTTGACGAGGCCAAGGTGAGCCAAATGCTGAAGAAACTCTCAGAGATAGAAGAGAGCATGACTTTGTTGACCCAGACCACTTAACCAAATAAAGAGATTGCAACTCAGAAAGCGAATGGGCCTCGGTACTTTGTCATAGTTCCTGTTTCTGCACGTCAGATAGGTGATGGCTGTTAAATCCGGGTTGGAACTGCACGGTGCATCCCTCACCACGTGTGGGTTTGCCCAGTTGTGGCAGGGGAGGAAAGAGGAAAAGAAAGAGGCAGTCGCCAGGGTGGGACACAGGTTTACCCTTTCAAACCACGGGCTGGGTAGGACAAATCCGCCAGGGAAGGAGGAAGGGCGGTGAGCTCAGGGGACAGAGACACAGAGGCACGTTTCTGTCCCTGCCAGCCTCTGTGCTGCTGAGGGTTAAACAACGGTTTGAAGTGGCCAACCTCGCTGGCCCATTGAGTCACACCTTCCCTGCACCGAAGGCAGCCAGGAGACAATTGGCAGCTTTTCCTGGGCAGTGGCAGGTGATGGTTTCCCCCAAGGAGCAGCATTTTGGTTCATGCTGAGTGCCTGTCTGATCAAGCGACCTGCTGGCAAGCCTTCAAAGCCACTCCTGACCTGCTTCCCTGAAGAGTGTCCACCTCCACCAGCCTCCGGGCTCTCCAGCTGGGGTGGTGCAGCCCTGGCACCCAGCTGCGCGCTGTGATTGAGGGGACAGTGCTTTGTCAGGGCACAGTTTAACTTGGCTGCTCTTAGTCCTGGTTGTCGTAGAATCATGGAATGGTTTGGGTTGGAAGGGACCTTAAAGCCCTCCCAGTGCCACCCCCTGGCCTGGGCAGGGACACCTCCCACCAGACCAGGTTGCTCCCAGCCCCCTCCAACCTGCCCTTGAACCCCTCCAGGGATGGGGCAGCCACAGCTTCTCGGGGCAACCTGGGCCAGGCTCTCACCACCCTCACACCAAACAAGTTCTTCCCCACATCTCAGCTCCATCTCCCCTCTTTCAGGGTCAAACCCTTCCCCCTCCTCCTAGGGCTCCCCTCCCTCATCCAGAGTCCCTCCCCATCTCTCCTGGAGCCCCTTGAAGGACTGGAAGGGGCTGGAAGGTCTCCCTGGAGCCTTCTCTTCTCCAGGCTGAACCCCCCCAACTCTCTCAGCCCCCCCTCCCAGCAGAGGGGCTCCAGCCCTCCCAGCATCTCTGTGACCCTCTGCGGGACTTGTTCCTGTGGTGAGGACTCCAGAGCTGGACACAGTGCTCCAGGTGGGGTCTCCCCAGAGCGGAGCAGAGGGGCAGAATCCCCCCCTGGCCCTGCTGGCCACGCTGCTGGGGATGCAGCCCAGGATGGGGTTGGCTTTCTGGGCTGCCAGGGCACGTTGCCGGCTCGTGTTGAGCTTCTCGTCCACCAACACCCCCAAGACCTTCTCCTCAGGGCTGCTCTCTTGGCAACCTGGCAGGTTAAATTATCAACACAACATTTGTGTGAAGAAAGCTTCCGGAGCCAGAGAAGGTACGTCCAGGGCGCTGTGACCTGAACTGCCCAGGTTGCTGTGGCTTTTGGCTGTTGTGAGCACCCACCTCTCCCGGCCGTAGCTCCAGCCTGCAGAGCAACCACCGCCCTTCTGACCAAAGAGCCCTGAGCAGAAGTGTTTTCAGTTTCAGGTGTTTCCGTTCAGGGGTGCGACCTTGTTGACCTTGTCACAGCAGGATGTATAACCACACGGGTCATGGGTGCAGGAGGGCATGGTTCTCTGTAGGCTAATGCTCCTATGATGGTCCCGACCAGAGAACTGCCTGAGAGTCCATAAAAGAGTGACGGACAAGCTGGAGAAGACACTGGGTCGCTGTCTTGCTTTGTTAATGGGAAGGCACGCACACATGTTCTGTTGGAGGCTACACTGATTTCTTTCCATTTTATTTTAGCTTCGTAAGCAACCTCCTCCTGAGCTAAAATTATGCTGAGGGCTTGTACCGAGAGAGAGATGACAACATCAAATGTTCTTGTGCCATAACTAAAGCCCTCCTCGTCGCTTCTCCTTGCGAATTTATTGCTTGTGGCGTTGCCAGATTGCGCTTGGAAGTAAACTCCCTCTTCCAGAGCAAAGGGAAGGGCACCTTCTCCCATCTGCCTGGTCAGAAGGGAAAGCATCGCCAGAGCCAATCTGTGTCACCGCGCTGGCAATTAACATCTCCTCTCCCGTGCCCGTCCCGCTGCCACCTCCTGGTCCTCCCCTCCGTCTGGCGGAGGGACTGCGCAGCCCACAGCTCCTCGCTCTCCCCCTCTGCCTCCAGCCCATCCGTGTCCGAGTGGCACCGGACGGACCGTCACTGCCCGCCGATCCTCACGCCGGTCCCCCGGCGGCCGTGAAATGCTGAGTGGTGGCTGATTTCTCTGAGCTTTCCCTCTCGCTTTTCCGCCAAAGTTCCTTAAAGTGCTATTCTGTGTCTTAGAGCCTGTCCAAAAAAAAAAAAAAAAAAAAAAAAAAAAAAAAACCAAAAAAAAAAAAAAAAAAAAAAAAAAAAAAAAAAAAAAAAAAAAAAAAAANTCCGAGTGGCACCGGACGGACCGTCACTGCCCGCCGATCCTCACGCCGGTCCCCCGGCGGCCGTGAAATGCTGAGTGGTGGCTGATTTCTCTGAGCTTTCCCTCTCGCTTTTCCGCCAAAGTTCCTTAAAGTGCTATTCTGTGTCTTAGAGCCTGTCCAAAAAAAAAAAAAAAAAAAAAAAAAAAAAAAAAAAAAAAAAAAAAAAAAAAAAAACAAAACAACCCAATAAAAAAAAAAAAACAAAAACAAAAACAAGGTCAGGGAAGGATCATGATCTTAAGTAACTCGCACCGTGTCAAATATACTTATTGTTTTACTTTAACATGGTCAGAGGATAGGAAAATGTGCTATAAATGGAAATTAGAGAGAAACAAACTGGGAACAGATGTCAGGAAGTATTATTTCATACAAGGAATAATAAATATGTGAAACGGCTAACCGGGCAAGCAGGCTGAGGCAAAAAATGTCGGGGTCATTTCATAAATAATTGGATACTTTCCGAGAAGAGGTGAGAAGTTAAAAGGGAGCACGTTTTCATGGGTGGCCGCTTCTCTCTCTTCCCAGTCCTCCCTCCCCTGAATATCCAATACCCCTGACATTCTTCTTGGTGGAAGTTTGTAAACTACCACGCAACACTGGAGTGGTTTTGGGGACCACACTCTGCCTGGTGCCCTTGGTAAGGGCAGAGGAGTGTCCCAGGGCAGCAAAATCGTTCCTGCTTCAGGAGGTTTGAGGTGGGCAGGGAGAGGGGACGCTGCTGCTGGGGCAGGAAGAGCGGATTTTTCCCCTTGAGCAGGACCATGCCCTCCTGCTGAGATGGTTTATGTGTGTGTCCGTCCATCTGTCCCTCCCTACGGAGTTTTGAACTTATTGGCCACTTTGGGCTGAACTCGGAGGAGAAATGAGGACTCCGATGCTGCTCTGCTTTGCTTCCTTGAGTGGAGGACACAGGCACCCATGGCTTTTTACTGGGACTCATGGGTGTCACTAGCTATCAATGGTCCTGCTGCCCATCTCTGTGGTGGTGACAAATGAAAGCTGCTGCGTATGCACTTCAAGAGAAGTTTCAGACTCCTTCCCCAAAGCCCAGACGTAAACCCGACTCAGCAGGGTGGCTGCGGCCACGCGTGGATGCTGGCCTCCTGCGCGGGTCCGTCCAAGCAGCCATCCCAGCACAGGGGCCTCATCCCATTTTTGGAGACCACAGCTGCTCCCAGCTGAGCCCCACCAGCAGCCTGACACCAGCTCCAACTCCTCCTCCTCTTCCTCTTTCCTCAGCGGCCCCTGCGGCAGTTTGCAGATTTACTGCCTGGGGAACACGAGCAGCTCAGCACAGCCCGGGGAGGAACGTGAGGGAGATGGGGAAGCAGCGGGAGGAAGGGCTAAAGGAGGACCCTTATATGAATCCCACCTGGGGGAGGTTTCCCTGCCTGGTCCTCGGAAGCAGCCGGGGAAGGAGCTGGGACACAATGTGTTTAATAACAACTAAAAACTTCCTGTGGGGGGGGAAAGTGCTGCACCACCGGGCTGGGGCAGCCTTGGTTTCCATCAGCGCCTGGGTATTTGGTGTGACCTATAGGGTGCTGGTGGAGACAGGGCAGGGAGAGCGCCCAGGGAGATGGCACCCGGCAGCGCCCACAATTTCCTCCAGTCCCACCTTTTGGGGCGCTTTCCCAAGGGACGAGTCGCTGAAGCCCTGGTGGGTTTGCCCCACCGCGAGCCTGGGCGGCTGCTGCTGCAGCTCCGGCACCGTGGAGGTGATGACTACAGATGTGCAGCTCCAGATGTGCAGCCCATCCCAGTCTCCGCTGCTGCTCTACCCAAGACTGGGGAGCAGCAGCCCCGGGCTGTTGCAGCCTTCAGCTGGTTCTTCCTTCCGATGTCACCTTCTGCGCCGCTGAAATGCCCCGCGATTTAGTCACGCAACCGCTTCTCCTTTTCTGGGAATTCCTCCAAGTTGCCACTCGTTTCTGATCTGGTGCTCCCTAAAATATCTGCGAGTGCTGCTGCCTCCAGTCACACGTTACACAATTGGCAAGCCCCGCGTTCACTCTCTGCTTGGCAGAGACATTCCTCTCAGCACAATCTTCTTTTTTTTCTCGGTCTGCGTGTTCCCAGAACTGCTGAATTTTTGAAGTCTTTTTCTAGGCATATCTGTATCTGAAAAAAAAAAATAAAAAAAAATAAAAAAAATTTAGACGCACCATGTTTTTTCCAAGTCCAAGCCAAGCAAGTGCTGTATTTCATAAGGCTGTGGAAAGCAGCAGAGGCAGAGGCACACTTATTTTATATCGGTGTTGATTTACTTTCCCATTGTTCAGGTTATTTAGCCTCATTTTATTTTACATTTATGTTTCTCTTTCTTACAGGCCCTTTTTGCAAGTGTAAATCCCAGTATTAAGGGTTGTGCTTTTATTGTGTTTCAGGGGAGGGTTTTCGCTGGAGTCCGTGACCTCCACGTTTTCTTCTGCTTGGACTTCTTGACAAAGGGGTTGATATTTTGAGAGCTTTTCTTTGCTGCACACCAGTTCTTCTGCTGTCTATCGATAAAATAAAGGACTTGCCATCTCTCTGAGGAGACTTCCTGATTTAGATATTCACCAACCGTTTGTAGATGTGCGAGTCCGAGAAGTTTTACCTGATGACTCACACTCGCCCCGCGTTGCCCACGGAAATGTTTCCTTCCCCTTCTGGGGAATTTCAACAGTTTATTCATTTATTCCAAATATTTATAAAGCGGCACTCAGTGGGTGCCAGGGAGAGAGGGAGCCTTTTTGAGACCGCGGTACCGGGGAGCACAGCAGTCCTTTGCAGCAGCCACTGACGACTTTTTAAGGCGTTATGTTTCGTGTGGCTTGTGACTGGAAAAATAGAGGATGACTCCTTGCCTCGTAGCCGAGTCTGTTAAAATCTGCCTCTTAAATTATTCCCAACTCCCCGGGACGCAGGCTCAATGTTAAATCCAACGTGGAAGCCACACCGGGCTCCTGGGCCTCCCTCGCCATGTTGGGAGGTAAAGGTGATGGCGCAGAGAAACAGGCAGCCATCACCATCCATGCTTTCTCCCCTCAGCGCGGCAAAATAGAGCTGTTTCTACCTAAAAAGATCACCCTGATTTAGCCAAGTCTTCCCAAAACTGTAGATGAGTCCCCCTTTCCTCAAAAGGGACATACACAAACCAACAAAAATGCCTTTTCCCAGTAGCATGAGTCTCATGGGGGATCCCTGGTGCCCCCGGAGTCCCCAGAGGACACGATGTGCCACCTCCCATGAAAAAGCTGGTGGGGGGGATGCAGCTGCAACCTCTGGAGATCATCCAGTCCAACTCCCTGCCAGAGCAGGTCCACCCAGAGCAGGTCCCACAGGAATGTGTCCAGGTGGGTTTGAATGTCTCCGGAGATGGAGACCCCACCACCTCTCTGGGCAGCCTCTTCCAGGGCTCTGCCACCCTCACAGGAAAGAAGTTTCTCCTCATGTTTAGGTGGAACTTCTTATGTTCAAGTTTGTGCCCGTTTCCTCTTGTCCTGTCACTGGGCACCACTGAAAGAAGACCGGCCCCATCCTCCTGACACCTTCCCTGTAAATATTTATAAGCATTGACCAGATGCTTATTTGATCATCTCCATGCTCAGAGCCCAGATGCCTTGCCCTTCCTCTTTCCTTCCTTTCTGTGTGAGCAAGGCAGGTCTTGAAGTGCAAGAAATTGCAGGAAAACAGGTTTGGAAGCATGCGGGAGGGAGGGATGGGGCTGGGGACAGAGAGCCTGCCTGGGGCGTTTGGCCCTGGGGCATTTTTGAGGTGGCTGTTAGCCTTATCACTGCAAGGAGGTCCCTGAAACGCGGTGCTGTCAGACGACATCGGCCAACGGGGAGGTACAAAATATTTCTCTGAAGACATTTTCTTGTTTCTTATCTCCCCTGAGCGCAGGTGACTTGGAGCTTGGATTTTACTTCACTTAGCGGCTGGCTGCGCTGAAACTCCAGCACTTGGCCATTGGCTTTTATAACAAGATGGCATTGGAGAATACATAAAATGAGGTAATTGAATAAGTGGCATTTTTGGATGCCAACGAGTGCCTCAGCCGCTTGAGAAGTGATGTTTTACAGGGGCGAATAGGGGGAAAACCAGCATCACAGCACAAAACCCAACGCCATAGTGCTTCCGAGCGGAGCCTGGGAGGAAACATTCATCATTTGGGTTCGATGATATGTAATTTCTCAGCCATATTTCCTGAGCTGTCTGGCCAGTTGGCAGCCCTGGCCAAATGCAGCATTACCAGGAAATTATACGATATAGTGCATTTTAGTAATAAGTGGCACTCTTCCCGCCTTGCAAATCAAACCATGTGGAGCATTAAGAGTCTTCCGTGGCATCGCTGTCCTTGGCAGCGAAAGAAGAAACTGAGCAACGCCACGTCAGGAGGAGATGGCAGGCTCGGGCAGAGGAGGGGGTCGGTTTGGTTCCCCAAAACAGGGCAGCTGCCCCACCACCCTCCGCAAAATATCTGGTGGCTTGGTGGGTCCTGGCCTCCTCCAGGCATCCCCTGAAAACAAATTTGCCACTGCAGAACCTCAGGACATACAGAACCACGTTTTGCTGTGGCCGAGGAGCACAGTGCGTAAAGCTAATCCCCTGCTCCGAGATCCTGAGGCAATGGCATGCAGTAGGACAAGGTTAAAAAACGCCACCAAGAAGCAGTGGTTGGGAACCATAAATACCTTTCAAGCAGTCCTTAGGCACATCAGGAGACGAGAAGGCAAAGCCACTGGAATTTATAAACTTACATAATTAATTTTTTCTTTGCAGGGAGAACAAACATTCCCATGTTCCAGCCCTCTCAGGGCCTTTGACAATCGTGCTCCTTTCTATAAATAATGTTACGTAAGTTTATACATTTCAATTAGTGCTTGTTCTCGTCTCTCCCAGCCCAAGGATGTTTTCACTCCAGTTTATTATTTAGGCTGTGGATAGATCATTTTGCCTTGGTGCATCTATAATGTGATTTAAATTAAGATGCTTGCAAGCAGCGTAACAGTAATGAAACGGTCTCTGGAAAACATTGGCACATCCTCCCCTCCGTGAGAACGAAAGAGAGAAATGAGCTTTACATGGCAGCCTCTGAGGAGACCTCTGTGCCCTTCTCTGCAGGGTGGGAGTGGGATTTCTCCATCCCAGGACACAGCCTGCGAAGGGCGAGCGCTCATACCCGGGCTGTGCCAGGAGGCCACCAACGACACGGTGTCATGGCCACGGATGGGCTCGTTGTTTTGTTTTTTTTTCCAGAGCAGGAACATCTCCAAGTCATCCTACAGCACTGTAACTACAACTTGCTGCAACCAGAGCCTGCAGAAATGCTTAACCCCAGCGGCTTAATCCCCAGCCATTGCAAATTAGTACAGCTCCATTAACTTCAGAGGACTACTTACATGGGGGAAGGTTAAATATGCACAGGGCCAGGCACAAAACCTGCAGCGATTTCGTACACGGGGGGAGTGGTTTACTAATTTACGAGGCTAGATCTCATCTGTGCTGCATGCTGGTTTCTGAAGTTTTATTTATTTATAGTGAGCACATCCATGTCAGAGGGATTTCTCCATCAAGCAGCATGAAGAAAACCCTTCCTTTACTCTGATTACGTTGCTGATTTTACTCTGATTATTATGCTCTCAGTCCCTAATGCAGGAGGGATCTTCCCTCCAGGTCATTTTTCAGGAACCCGTAGGTATGAGGCTGGATATTAAAACTAGGCATGTGGATTATTTCATTTCCCTTTGCCCCGTTCTTGATTTCTGAAGCTTATCCGCAGATCCTGCAATAACAAGATAAAAGCTTTCTGATCCCCTCCTTTGATACATGGCAATTCTGATAACGCCGGGGGCCACATCCCGCCCCCCCAGGGTGGTAGCGCTGGCCTCTTGCTGATTGCAGTGAGGTCTGGGTGGTGAGGGGTGTGTGTGCCTCAGCAATGCGGAGTGGCAAACAGCCTGTGGCCTCCCAGGTGGCTTTTAGGAGCATAAATAAACGTAAAAAGGTTGCAGGGACCTGGGGGGGGAAATCAGATGAGCACCAAGTAACTGCGAGAAGCCAGCAGCAGCAGATTAGGAGCTGGGAGGGAGGTCCCCGGGGCACCCAACGTGCTGGATGGGTGCTTGCACCCAGGGGCTGGCACGGAGGATGCGGGGAACAGCAGGGCCAAACCCAGGTTTTGTAGTCCTTTTCCTGCCAGGGTGCCCAGAGAGCTGGCACAAAAATGAGGGTAGCCTGCACCTCCCCCTGGATAGGGCCTGAGGAGTGCCTTGCAGGGAGCTTCAAAACAGCCCACTTGGGTCCCAACCCAACCCTACAACCCCGGGAGCGAGCTGCCGCTGCCCCCCTCAGACAGGGCCGCTCTCCCCACCCTGCTTTTGGAGACCCTTCTGCTCACGCCACCCAAAGGAGGAGCCCTCGGAGACAAACACCAGCCCGGAGCCCCAGCGGAGAAACAGCCGCTGTGCCACCGCTGCTGGGCTGCAATCCCCGCGGGCTGAGCAGGGTTTCGCTCCAGCGGCGGCCGCAAGCGCTTTGCCAAAGGGTTGGGAGTGTCTTGAAAAACCTCCCGCGCACGGCGCTGGCAGTTTTCTCCGCTTACTAACCCGAGAAAACAGCTTGCTCAGATGTCACCACCCTCCCATATACAGGACTGGTTTTAATTGGAGTCACCTTACCCGAGCTGGCACCACGAGAGTCCAAGGGAAATCACACCGCAGAGCCTCGTCCAGGACGGGCCTGATGTTAAGATGGTTTAAAAAAAAAAAATATCTAAGTCACAGGTGAGGACCGGTGGTTTTCCCACAGCTGGGATTTTGTAGGTGTTTAAAGCGGCATCTGATAAAAAATAAAAGCAAAATGGAAGCGGTTCAGCTGAAGGGGGTCCATTGCATTTTTTCCTAAGTGTAAACAGTTTTCTTACCTTCAAAGAGACTCTGCTGCCTGGCAGTTTTCAGTTCTGCAGCTCTTCAGGTCTTGCTGCAGAACGCTGTGGGATGCCTCAGAACCCAGGTAAGGAGAGGTGTTAAGGGCTCACGTTTCCGGAGCACAAAAAAAAAAAAAAGATGTTTTGTACATATAGCACTTTTTTGCTGTTTGCAAAATAATTATTGTCTGGTTTCTGCTCGTGTAGAAGTTGAACTTCAAGTGGGTTCTTCTCCATTCCCTTCCTGCACAGCGCTGCCTTCTGTCTGCAGGGAAAAGAAGCCTCACTGGGAGGAAAATGCTGGTAGTTACTGCAGCCTTTGCCTGAAAAAGGCAGGTACGTCCTTCTAGAGCAGGGAAACACTGACTTTAATCCAAGCAGCTCAGGGAGTAATTATTCCTGCCAAATGTGAATCAATAGGAGCACAATGCAGCTCTGCCTACAGCTTGCAAAGGACGGCACACAATGGAGCAGGGGCGAGTTTCTTGCCACCATCGCTACCCTGCCCCACTTTGCCTCCAAGGGCAAGCCACAACGCGTCAGGAAAAAAAACCCAAGTGTTTCTCTGGGGGACATGGATGGATGTGCCAGTCTTCTCAACTTGAGCGGCTTTGCCAAAGCTGAAGATGCCCCTTGCCTCTTCCCCCATCTCACCAAAGCACAAAAATTAAAAAGGAAGCGGAGCAAACCAGCTCTGCAGCAGTGGCTCTTGCTGTGCTGGTTGGCACGTGTGTGCCAGGGGGAGAAAGTGGGGAAAATGACTGTGTGAGGAGCCCACCGACATGCTGTGCTCGCATCATGCCTTGCTGACCAACCTTGCCTGCCCTGGGAGGCGCTTTGCTTGGCTGAATTCCAGGTTCAAACATTTGGGTGGGAAAAACAAGGTTCATTCCTGAAGGAACTGAGATGCTCCAGCTCCAATTGCATGGTGTCTTTGCATTTTTAGATTTTTTTTTTAATCCCCAGTGTTTAAAACTCAGGACTGCTGCTGAAGCGCTCACATGCCACAGCAGCAATCTCTGAGGCTCACCGTTATTATTTAAATTTTAACATCTTATCTTGTGTTCTTATCCTCCTTGGTCACAGAAGCATGCTCAGGTTAGTCCCATGCTTTCCAAGCATTCCCTAGCCCCACCACTCTGTCCACAAGAACCAGATAGAGCTGTTCTATCTACAAGCTTTGGTCCACCACAGAAAACTAATTCCAGCTGCATTGGCCTTACGGGAACATTCAACCCAGGAGAACCAGGTGAGCATTGACAAGAGGGAGGTTGGGAAGCGTTTCAGTACACGTGGGCCTGCATTCAACAGCATTTTTGGCCCAAGCGGTGGGTGCACGCTTTGGAGAAGGCACTGGCTGTCTTCACAAGGGTGGCTGCAAGCAGGTACCTGGGAATGCCGGGCAATACACAGGTTCGAGGGAAAATCCTGTGCCCTGCTGCTTTCCGTTTGCTGGGGGAAGACGTGCCTGCAGCTGCCGGGATGAGCCAGGGAAGATGTGGCGGGATGGGACGGGACGTGCTGTGGCTCCCCTGGTGAAGTAGCCCACGGCCCCCAGGGGCGAGGGACCCACGTCCAGGCTCCATCTGGCTGCACCCAACTTCTCTCGCTCTTGCTTTGCTGCTGTAAAACAGGAAGAGCAAGATAACCTTGAAGATTTTATAACCTGGGACTCGTTCCCACTTCTCCTTTGCTCCTGGCAATGTACCAATTATTAATTAACAGGCAAATGCTAGAGAAAAGGCCAGTGCACACATCCCATTGCCACAGCTATATATGCGGTAGCCCCCCAATCAGCTCTTATTCCAATGAACCCAACTGCTATGACAACAATGAATAAATGGCTTGGGAAAAAATATAAATTAATTGAATTTGATAAAAGAGTGAGAGTTGAATCCCTTTAAAAGACTCCCTTTTCTGGCTGTTGTGCCTATCACACTACCTATGGAAAAACTCATGCAACGAGAATTCGTGTCACCAAGTGACAAGACACCAGTGCCCTGAACATACAACTTTCCTCTGACCAGCCCCTGAGAAATGTTTGATTCTCTGGGACTCACTGGCAAGGCCTAACAATTTGCATCACAACGCTGAGTCGAAGTGGCATTTTAAAAAAAGTTAGTCCACATTCTGGCCAAATTAAAGTGTGCACGTACCGCGGACAACAGCTGCAATCGAAAGTATTTGCTCTCCTCCTCAGGAGAAAAAGGAGAAAAAAATAAGGCAACAATTTACCACTGTGCCCATAACAAAGCTTGGCTTTACAGACCTGGAACATTAAAATGCAGCTTCCTTTCTAATGAAGCAAACTGCATAACAACTCGAACATCAAAATTTTCAGGGCTTCCTTAGTTTCACCCAAGCACAAGCAGCCATCCAGGAGAGGTTGTACGTCTGTGTTTAGATGCGGTGCCTCGCGTCCTGCCTCATCCTACCACGCGTGCTGGAGGTGGCCCAGGGGCCACAGACCCAGTCAGTCACACTGGCAGGTGTAATTAGTGCCTACTCCATCGCCAGAGCTTTAAAAATTGTATTTTTACGAGCCTACTGATTACTCTGGCACCTCACTACCTGTCTCAATAGCTGGACACAAAATCCTCTTCCCCTGCTAGCCCTGTCAAAGCCACAACATCAACAACAACAGCAAAAGCCTGGGAACAGCATGTTTGGGTGTTGTTGGGAACCGGTTCCCATTAATTAATGCACAAGGCTGTATCAGGTCATGACACAGGATGGTGAGGCATCAAGTGGATTTGTGTCCTCGCTTGACAGCATTGTTTTCTCCCGTCCTGGTGGCTGTAAGCAACAGGGCCTGCTGAAAAGGGAGAGAGAGAGATAAATAAAATAAAATACATATGAATCCGAAAGTGACCAAGGTGCTTTTAAACAAGATGCCTTAAACCCTGGTGGGGACAGGGATGTACGAGGAGGTGTCCTGGCCCCCAGCAAGAGTGTGTGGGGCAGGTGGGAAGGAGGCTGCTTTGAAGGGAGGATGGCACGGCAGGACATGGGGAGAGTTGCTCCGTGGGATTGTTTTGTGCTGATGAGACTTGATTAAACCTGTCCGCTGACAGAGGAGATTTGGGTTTCAAGCTGGAGCCGTTTCTGTGATGTTGTAGAGGGCTGAGGCTCACCCCCTGCCCCAGGATGGTGCTTACCCCTCGCTGAGGGTTTTAGCTGCGCCGAGCACAGCAGAAGCACTGCAGTCAGGCAATAGCTGGAAAAAATACACTGTGCTCAGCAGCAACGTCACTTCTTGGGTACTGTCCCCCCTTTCAGCTAATTTTTGAGGCTTGGCTGTGAATTGGATCAGGGAATCTGTTTGGACTAAACCACTTCCCTCCCCCTTCTCTCCCCGCTCGGGGTTTCACAAGGCTGCCCCGTGAGCCGTGGAGTCGGTGCGATTACAGAGGAGCGGGCACAGCCCTGGGTGTGGGACCAGGAGGAGGGAGAGATGCCTTTCCCCCCAAAGACAGCAGACCATTTCACCACCGCCCAAACTTTTCAGCTTTCATGTGTTTTTCCAGGCTCCTTAGCACCCAGTGTTAACGTGACACGCTGTTCTAGATGATTTCTGTTTTCCTTTTTTTTTTCTTTTAATTGATCTCAAAACATATTGTTATGAAATCTCCTGTGCAATGGAGCCAAGCTCCTGCCTGCCAGACACTTAATTCTCCTTTTGAGTCTTGTGTTAGTTAATGGACAAAGATGCTTGCCGATTTAGGGTAATTTCTCCCTTTTCTGTAATCTTTCCACTTCGGTGAAAAGGACAGCTTTACTCAAACATGAAGTACATATATAAATATTTGAAGAGGAATGAAATATGCAATGTCCCTCCCAACTCATTGTGGACCGGGGCGTTCCTCCCAGACCCCCTGAGCAAGGTTTTGGAGCAGCCTCAGGAGACTTGCTGTGGGTTTTCTATGGGCCTCCAATATTTAAGGACAGGGAGTTTGGGGAGCTTGGTACCAGCTGTGGATGCTCGGTGCTGTTTACCAAAACGGCCGTGTTCATGGCTGCGCACAGCAGCTACTGAGTCTTGCTGAAAACGAGCCCTCTAAACTCTTAAGCGTGCAAATGTCTATTTTTGTGGGTCGTGGGGACATGCTTACCTCTCCCGCTGCAGCGAAAACTGTTTTTAAACGCCCCTGCCAGGTGACATTGAGATAATTGCTTTGGTTGGGCCTCTCCTTATATTGGATTGAGAACGCGGGTGCTAAAAATAGAAACAAATGGCATGTGTTCATTTTCTTCCTGTACAGGACAAAAAGCTGTGGGGTTCACAGTCCACGGGAACTGTGAGTCTGTTGGCTGGTTGCTATTCACCTGGCTACAAGAAGACTGTACTCCCTTGCAGTAGCAGCACTCATTTTTATGTTTTTCTTTCAGTAAGCATCCCGGGGCTTGGAGATTTCTCTAGTTTATTTCAATAGGGATGTTTGGCCAGGATTTGGAGTCTCATCATCTTAGCAAGTAAGCAAACAACAACCACCCAAAAAAGAGGGTTGCTAATGAGTGAGTCACGCATGATTAGTATAAGATCTAGAGGGCAAATTTCCAAAATCTGAAAACTCTCAGAAACTTCTTTACTAAGGGAAGCACTGGCAGCCGAAAACCACTCCTTTTCTTCTCCCCCCTGAACCCAGTTAACAAAACTTTGTGGACCACCACATGAAACCGAGCCTGCCACAATTACCTTGCTTAAAAAGGAGAGAAAATAAAAAAATTAAAAAGTTAAGTGGCACAGCGTTTTTCAGCATGGCTGGGGGTTCTCCTCCTTGGCTTGATGCCCTATGGAGTCAAAAAAAAAAAAAANCTGTGGCTGTAGCAGCTGCCGGCTGGTAAAAATGTTTACCTCAGAAAATGTGCTTTTATTGCTGCAGGAGGGAGGGAAGGAGGCATCACCTCACCTTCTCGCGCCAGTGAAGCCGGCAGACTTAAATGTGCCAGCGTCTGCCTCTCCGCCTGCCCAAGCGCGGCTCCCTCCCTGGGCAAACTGCCCCCAAACCGGGCTCGCTCCTCCTGGGTGACACCTCCCTGCCGTGCCGACGGTCAGCGCTGCCGGTGCCCCCGTCCGCGTCCCCCATCTCGGGGGGGGCTTTACTTCAGGCAGAGGGGTGAGGCGTCGAGGCACAACATGGCGGCGGGGAGGCGGGGCTGCGGGCGGGCGCCACGGCGGCGGGATGAGTCGGGATGGGTGGCCGGGCTCAAGGGGACGGTCCCCGCGGGGCACGGTGGCGTGGCGTGGCGTGGGGTGGCGAAGGGGTTGGAGGCGGGTGGGGAGACTGGGGAAGGGGACGGCGAGGCGGCGGCGGCGGCGCCAGGCCTCCTCCCTCTCCCTACCCCCGCGCCCGCCCGCTCCTCTCCTCAGGGACGCGACGCTCCGCCAACCGCGGGGACGACTGGGGGGG
>QJSC01017374.1:339824-376968 GCA_003697955.1 Calidris pygmaea
TTGGTTTTGTTTTATTTTTTTTTTTTTTTCCCCCAGATAAAACCTGAGAGGCAGGGTTGCTGCAGTGCTGGGTGCTGCTGCAATCCTCCCCTTGGCTGGAGGAGAGAGGGGACGGGGCACGGGAGCGCCCGTCGGTTTTTCTTCCAGCCTGGTGGCGGAGCTGGGAGACTCGCACAGCTCCTGGGGTCAGCTAATTAGCAGGCTGTAACCGAGTAAGTTAATAATTAACGTTAGCGCTGCCTTCGGATTTTGCTGTTACAGTATAGCGTTGAGGTGGTGGCTCCAAAGTCTGGATTTTGGTGAACCTGGAAGGGGGAAAATGCTGTTTTTACTAGAGCTGGTCTTAAATATCTGTGTCTCTCCACGAGACGATGATTTTTAGTCCTTTAAATTTCCTGAGACGTACTGTACCCCCGTCAGGAGGGGATTTCAGGTTACTAGCTGTGATTGGGGCCAAACTGCGGCTCACAATTCATTAGTCATCCTGCAAAAATTTATGTTGAAAGTTACTTGAGTCGGACCTCCCAAAATATTCAGTGCTGTTGGGAGTTGATTATTAAACTCTAAGGTTTAGTTTTAACTATACAAGTTAAGAGTTTACTTGGTTCAGCTGCTTTTTTTCCCTGTTTTTTTTTCTTTTAAAAATTATTTTGGACGCAGAAAGTGGGTTTGGGCACAGAAGAGTTTAATCTTGCTGTGGAAGGACGTATGTGTAAAATTACATGCTAAATATATAATCTGAAAGTTGTTGAGGCAACGTGATTGTAGCCTTCTCCTTTGAGGAAATTTCTGGTTAATTATTCCTCCCCCACCTTAAAGAGCGGCGGCCTCAAATTTCGTTCTTTTTATTGAAGTTGCTTAAAACGGTTTCGTGTTCTTCTTGTAGTTCCGCTTTTACGTCAGATTTTCATGCCGTCATGGAGGGGTGTGTGTGCGCGGGTGGGGGAGCAGATGACACCCCGGTGAGTGGGACAGTTGGTGCTTTGTTCCTGGTTGCCAGCAGCCAGTTCCCCTGCTTGCCACCTTGTCACCTTAGGTACCCAGCCTAGTGCCTGTTGGAACCACCGGAGGAGTTGAATTGGCTCCCAGTTACTACCGAATGCTTGAAGGAAACAAAACGGAGAATCAGCTTTTCTCATTCAGTAGATGTAATCTCTAATGTGTTGGGGTTTTTTTTTGTTTTGTTTTTTTTCTGGGGTCATGAACAACCTGAAGATAAAAGACTCTTAAAAAAAGCAATATTGTATTGGAGATGAATTAAAATACAGAATGTTTGTTGTATACTTAAAAATATAATGCTGCCGGATAGAATCAAAATCTTTCAGCCTAAAGAAAACCCTGATTTTGCTGCTTGATCTGAACGAGATGTTGTGCAATACTGTTGTATGACTATAAAGAAGCTACAGACACTGCATAAAGTGATCAAAAATTAGAATTTTTAAGTAATTTTGTCATTTTTAAACTGGTTTTGCTTGGGTTTTGGCTTGTTTCTTTTCCCCACGTACTATAAATAGATGAGGAAGATGCAGGAAAATGAGGTACAGCAGCAAGGTAACACTGCTGAAGGGACTTGTTTTGAAGGTCATGCATTAGATGACTGGGAGCGCTAGCTGGCTGTCCGATGCCTTTTCTCATAATAGATACAAGTCACTAATCTCCCTAGAGATTGTTCCCGATGAAAACAACGTCACTGGTGGTCAAAGTTTTATTATTATTTCCTGTAAACTCCTCCTATTTTCTTTTTTAATACTTCTGGGTAATGAAGATGCTGCTGTGGAGATCAGTATAAAATTAGTACTTGCTCAGAAAGGTTTTGATGACAAATGGGAAGTGTGTAAAGTGGTTTTGTATTCTATGCTCGTGAATATATGCAATTGTCTGCATGAACAAATCACACTGGGGGACGGGGAGGGGGGAGAAATGCAGGATTGGAGTCTTAATTTTCCTGCCTATCCATCATACTTCTTGGAGAATGAAGTCTTTCAGAGGAGTGCTCCTCTGTGGTGACTTGTGGATGCCAGGAGCCTTAGCAATTGTCATCTTACTGCCACCTGGTGCAGCTGTTTTTCTAGTGGCACTAGATCTGATAGTGATTTTTTTTTTTTTTTCCCCTGTTTGCTGTGTTAAACCACTTGAAGGAGAACAAATGGTGGTAGTAAAAGACAGTCTATGTCGGTGCTGATCGTGTTGAAGGCGATGATGTAGTCACATGGCTCCTGCCACAGCCAATATTGTCATTATCACAACAGTAAAGAAGCAGGGATGGCTTGTCATTGGTACGTGTACTTGACTGAAATCCAGATAGCTCTATTTCTCCAAGTTAACTAAAGGAGAGGGAAAAGATTGAACGATATCAATTAAAATCCTCAGCCAATTTCTTTGGTCACTTGTTCTTTTTCAGCAAATGACTTCATTTTTGACAAACGCATGTCAAATTGTCTAGTAAAATCTTTCCTTCAGACAGCTTGAGAAACCACGAGGTTAGTTACTTGATGGGCTTTTTCTGTGTGCTGTCAGACTTGTGGGTTTTGATGGAAAGTGACTGTCAGAAACGCACGAAGCGTTGATGTTCCAGATTTCTGCATTTTGCTGGATTTGGTTATGTTTTCTGCTGTAAAAATCCCATTAATTTCTTCTTTCTTAGTTGAAGCATTTGCACTCTGCATGGTAGAGCTTGTTAAGTTTTTTGTAGGTTTGTCACACACTTAAAGCTTCGTAAACTGTATAGTTCTCAAACTTGCCAAGAACAGGCCAAAGGCGGAGGAGGGGAAACCTATAGGCAAGAGTATACTTACTGTGGCAACAAGATTTTAATAATCTGTTTTATTTAGTTTGGTGTGTTTTTGTAGAAAGCACAGAATATAGGGAAAAGATGTATTTCATAAAAATAATGAGCCTTTTAATGTGTCTGGTTTTCATGTTAATGTTTTTGGAAGGCCGTTAGGATTGATCATCTTCCAAGGCCTTGAAACAGTCTTTGACCCTTTCAGAGGTTGTCAGTTTGATTACTTTTTTTTTTTCCTAGTATGTCTATTTATTATATTTTCTGTTACTTTACGGTACATAAGTAGTTTTGAAGCAAACAGGCATCCATTTACTTTTCAAATTTAAACTTTTAAAATCTTGTTTGGGTATATGCAATTTTAATCCCTAGTGGTTGTTTGTAAGATAACGTTTTTAACCAGTTAAAGAAGGTGCTATCGTTACGGTTTTGTGCATGAGAAATCATGGGACTAGTATTTGAAGTTTATAGTGCATTGGAGGCTGTACTCGGATGAGTGCTTCTCATGGTTTAGAGAGGAATTTGTGTCTGAGTGCAGTTAAATCTCTCTCTCTTACGCCATGTTCTGACCTCACAAATGCATATTTAGATGTTTGTATCAGTCTGCTACTACTGCACGGTTGCATTGCACAATCCTTACGTGCTTAAAAACCAGCAAAAAATATCCAAGAAAAGATGATGAAATGCAGGTTCTTCCCATCATTTTAATTCAGAATGAAGATGTCGCTAACTGAAAGCTGGGGAATAAATCTCAGATCTGTGCAGGCAGACTTTGCTTTTTACATAGGGAGAACTGACTTGATCCTGTGCTTCTCTTGTATCTTTTTCATCCGTTTCATTGGGCCTTTTAGGATTTATAAGATGAGTAAGTAAACATCCCCAAGTCTCCAGATCACGTAAAATCCAGTGAAAAGACTGGGTCACTAAAATATCTTGTGATGAACTGTGCTAAAGAATGATTGAATTGATGTCTCAGGAGAAGCAATTAGCTTTTAAATAAGGAAAAGAATCCCAGTGTGTGATGGGTGTGGTGCTGAGATTTTTAGAGGGAGAATTGATGAAACAATTTCATCAGCAGTTGGTTGAGAAAGTTTTGTTGTTTGAGAAATACAATAGTAAGAGCTGAAAAGCCTTTAACTTGGAACTAGTTTTCTTCAGCTTTTGTAAATGACTTCTGAAACGTATCAGCTGCTTCATCTTAAGCTCACAGAAGAGTTACTCTGAGAGTGAATTGACTAAATGACTTAATTTGTAAGTCAACTATCTAAATCAAATGAGCAAGAAATACTGGTTTTCAATTTTTTGGGGGGGTATGATTAATTTTATTATTTTTTTTTCCTATGAAAGATTAATGCTCAATGGCTTAAGGACCAGCAGAGGCCATGCATATTGGTGTGAAATTTGCAGTAGCAGTGTGGTTTTGACAGTTTGTGTGCTGTGCCAAGGCGCGTGTGCGTTGTAGGGTGCTTGGCTCCCCGCTGCACCCACATCCCCCCCCCCTAGTTCCACCTGCACTGGCTTTCCTTCTGTAGACTGGTGCAGCTTCGGGGTGCTCCTGTCTCCCCCAGCCCGTTGTGCTGGCCTAGCTGTTTGTGCAGCTGCGCCGTGAACTGAATTGAGGAACCAAGGGGGTTGAGAAATAACATTTGTTTGTCTTTGGGGTCATATGAAATGTAATACAGTGAGCTCTGCAAATGTGGGAATTCATGGACTTGGGGAAGGGTGATATTTTTTCAATTCAGTTGAAGGAGTGGTGCAACTGAATGTCAGACTGTGCCCTCATTATTTTTTTGGTCTGATCTTTGAACATTAGAAAATGGTAACGGAAGGCTGTCTTTGGGATGGGGAATGTTATTGCAAACATACTGCTGATTTGCTTTCAAATAAAACCAAAAAAACCATGCAAAACATCTTAAAATTGATTACTCAAACCACTCTCAAATGTAGCAGATACTGCATTGGTGTGCAGGTAACAGGTACAGAAGAAGTTCCTGCTTAGATTTAGACATCCCTAATTGGGTTAGGTGCTTATCTGCTATTAACAAAAGTGAGAGTTAGCTGCCTAACCTGCTTAAAGATCTTTTACAAAATCCTCCTGGTACTTATAGGCATCTTTAGCTGCCTAGAAATGCTGGAGAAATTGTGCCTTTTTCCTTAAACTTGGTAGGCTGGAATGAGATCTGTATCTTATGTTTTACTAGTTTGAAGGAGGAAAAAGAACTTCTGTACTTAACAGCTCCACTGATTTTCTGAACTTTAAATGAATTCTTCAGGAAGATGAGAAACTTTTTTTTTTTTTCCCCTGTACTTGTTAATTACACCTGAAACCAAAAATAAAGGTGAAAATCTTTTTGTGTATTTGCATTTTAAAATGCAGGTTTTGCTTTCTTAAATGTTTATTTAGTTCACTGATGTAAATTCAGAGGCAGATCGCGGAATTCTGACCTGAATATTCACAGAATTAATTTGGTTTGAATTGACTTTTGATTGACTAACCACATAGCACTTGCAGGAAACATGACTTGAGATGGGTGGGAAGATGATCGGCTGTGTGTCCCGTCACCTAGCCCACTGGCTGCAAAGACAGCATCTCATGGACGTCAAGTCGAAAAACAGTGTCTATTTATTTTTAACCCCAAAGCAGAATGGTCATCAGGGGCAGGAACCTCATCAAACATACCAAGTTACAGCATCCTTGCTTTTGAAACGTAGTTTTTAATAGTGTGGCTTATGGCTGACAGTTTAACATTGGCAAGAAGACAAAGCAGAGGTAAAATTTTGATGACTTAAAGTATGGTGCTTAGAGGACAGCTTTGCTAGTTGTCCAAATAGCGAGTGCTCTCTACGCAGACGTAAAGGTGGTTGGAATATGGTTAGGGCAGTAGGTAATTACTGGCTTTAAGATAAAGCTGGAAGAGATCCCAGGAGGAGATGAATTGTCGTCTTTGTGGAAATTAAGGTTATCTGCATCTTGAAGAGGTATACTAAATCACCTTTTTTTATTTTAAATACAGCATAAAAGTAAGAGAGGGCCTCTCCAGCAGACTTTACCATTTTAAATGTCCGTTGCCACCGGACTGATGTTTTCAATGTGTTACCCATTCTTCATTCTTTATCACCAGAACTAGCATTGATCCACATGCTAAATATCTGGGAGGAAGGTAGTTCATGATCTGCTTTCTGGTAATTATGTGAAGATAACATTCAAGCAGACCTCAGTAGGAGTAGTGGAAATGGGTGGCTCATGCTAGTCCAACAGCTAACCAACTGACTGGAGAATTTCAGAGCCCGGGGTCTGTCTTGTTACGTTTGAGGCTGCCTAAAGGCTAGCTGCTTCTGGTGGACCAGTGCTGGTGCTTGTCTGGCCCTGCCGTTGAGACCTCTGTGGCTGCAGAAGGGAACAAGATCAGTAGTGCTGGGCTGCGACAGCAGGGTGCTGGTACATGAAACCTTAAGCTGGTTGAAAATGGGATCTGCTGTGGTCTTGGCTTTGTGAGTCTTCCCTCTCCTGCGCTGTTACGGGTGTTTGTGCAGCGCGGCAGCAAGCAGATCTGGTGAGAGCCAGCTGAAAACTAATTGCTGCTTTATTATTGTCATCTTTAGCTACCTGAACTGACTTATCATGGTCAAATCTGTGCAGAAGTGGGATGGGACCACGCGTTTTATAGGGGAAGGAATAAATTACAGGAGTGTGTCAGCCATGACTGAAACTGTTTTAAACTGCCGTGAACTGCACCCCCCAAGCTTGTAATCGGTGTGATGAATGACAATTAATTTTGTTCCAAGAAAGATTTCTCTGCTGCCACTCAGTTAAACCTCTTCCCTTGATTCTTTACAATTTACTGTTTGTTCAAGCTGAAGCCTTCTCAAAGGTACATAAAAACTGAAGTTCGTAAATCAGAAGCTGGCAGCGCTGGGTAATTCCTAACAAATTGCACAATGTCATAATTCTAAAGCTTCAACTGACCTTCGAATGACACATGATTTATTTTATTTTTTTTTGTATCCTGGATTGGGAAAAATGGGTCACTTTCACTACTGCGAGTCCTCAAATACTGAGGTAATTAATTAAACTTTAATATTAGTGTTTATAGCAAGTTGAGCTCTTACCCTCAGTTGTCACTGTGAAATCTCAATTACTAAAAAAACACGAAAACAAAAGCAACAGGCCAAACCCTTTTTACTCTTAAAGAAACCAAACTTTTTTCATCACAAGTTGTTTTGCATGTGCAGTTGGGAACACCTTCGTAGATGTTTAGGGTGGCTGCACGTATACCAACATACAAGGTAATATTAGTGCCATGTACTAACTTACAGGGACACTACTGTGGTGTGGACTGCCTTATGGAAGTGTGGTATACATGTGGAGCTCTGCTTTTTTCATCCCTGTAGAAAATCGTGGCCAAACTCGAGCGGTTCATACTAGTAGAAACATTGGAAGATACGTTAAACCTGGGATTGAGTTTACAGAAAACTTTTCATAATTACCAGAAGGGTTTTCTTGCATATACCTTGATCTTCTGTAAGAAGCCTTGAAACAATTCAAATATGAGCTGAACATTCTTTCAGCCAATCCAAGGATTTAATTTTAACAGGTAAAAAAAAAAATATTTAGGCCTAACTTGCATTTAATTCAATAGGTACACAGTATTAAGTTTCTTCTTAACTAAACCCAGACCTTTTGTGAGATGCTTGTAATAACTAAAATGTAGACAGGGTTGGGATGATCTGAGTGATTTACTGGTAGCTGACTCTTTAATTAAAAAAACGGATGGAAAAAATAGATCACTCTCCAGTTGAAGGTTTTGTGACTATCGGTTTCATTCAAGGCTGGAAGCTGTTCAGTTTGAGATGGAAGAGATACCACCAGATCTCCACTATCTGTAGGTATTCTGTCAGACAGGAATTTCATATCAACAAACATCAACAAACCTTTTTTTTTTTTCCATAGATGTTATTTTAAATTGCATGCCTCATACAAAGATGATGTTCTGGTAACTTCTCTTTCCTCTTGGAGGAGCTAGAGAGAGGGAGGCACCTGGAATTACTCAAAGTGGTGTCAGGAAACACAGTAGTATAACTTACTGGAGATTTTGGGATTCTGATATTTGGAATTTACCATTCAGCAGTAAATGAAAGCACTACTCAGTCTTAATACCACAGTCAGAAGCTGATGTCAGTAGTCTCAGGACAGCAGTCCAGCAGGGTATTAGGTGTAGGAGTTTTGGATCCTCATTATGCTTTTATAAACTTTAATGTAGCAGGGATTTCCCCACCTTTTCGTAGCAGCTTCTGAAAAGTTAACTTCGTAGTTTCATCTTGACATAACTGCTTTGAGCAATGCCTTTAAATGTGCATTATCTGATTGCTTTGAGAAGCAAGACTCTGCAGAGAATAAACCTGCTGACATTAGGTAGTAGTAATCTGAGAAATGTAAATGTTTGTAGTACTTGCAGATCCCCTCAGGTAGCTGCAGGGTCTGTCTGCATTGCAACGAGAGGAGTTGGCTTCAATGACAAACTGGTTGCCTACTTGCAAGCTTGTAGGATGGTGTTCTTGTCCAGCAAAGACTGATTCTTAATCCATGTCATTTGAAGTCTTGGTGAGACCCGGTATGGAATGTGGTCAACTCTGACTTATGCTGTAGAAGAACATTGTTGGAACACGTTCTCTCCTTGTTTGTAGTTGGCTTGGATAATGTTTGAGAGGCTGCAAGTGGAGTCTTGCGTTGTTCTTTCACTTCAGAACTGCATTTTGTGTGGGGTGCATGATGGCTTTATTGGCTTTATGACTGCCTTCTGTAGTAATTGGGAATTACTCGGGGAAGTTTTTCGGGAAGCAAGTTGCCCTGTGGATCGTAGGAAACAAAAGAGATGCTATAACTAACATAATAAAGCCATTTTGTATGAATTTACATGATGTCAGGTGACAGTCACTATCAGCCTGTGTGGGGAAAAATATTTAGCTGTTCTGTAGCTAAAATAGTAGCTTCTATTTTGTAAGTCAGCAGTGGTTCACAAAACTGGGCTGTGAGTTACAGTTCTAGATTGTGTTTAGGGAAAATGCTTTGTATTTTATGTACCGCTGCACTTAAAAATTCTGTGAAGCATGAAGTTATGTTCTCTTGCATTTCTAAGATTCGTATGTTGTGTAATAACCTTCATGAGATGTTTTTCATCGAATCAATCATAGAATTGTAGAATACCAGGTTGGCAAGGAGTTTTTATAAAATATCTTTTATTTATGAAGTGGTGAATGTGATGGTGATGTTAATGTCCACCCTGTGTGCTGTTTGAGGCTATTCCTTACTTGCTGTATTCAATCAGCCATAGGAAACATAATTCAGGTGGGCTTCTTGGAATGTCACCTTCATAATATGGTAGCTGCAGTAGGAATGAAGGAGAAGGGAACTGTTCGGCTCTAGACTATTGCTTTACTGCTTGATAAAGTCAGTCAAAGTTTAGAAATGCATGCTTTCATTTTCACTGTAGTTTTTCCTTGGCAGATAGCAGAAGTTTAGATGTTGAAAATAGTTTCCGGGCCTTGTTTTGCTGATTAAAACAATGGGCCTTCTGAATACTACATTACAACATTTTAAAGGTTGTTCTGGTTTTTGTGTTGGTTTTTTTTTTAATTCAAGCCAGTTAAATTACCACTGGATTGAATAGTACATGTTCATTAGATCAGCTTGTCTTACTTCAGCATATTAACCACTAAAGAAAAAAAAAATCATTAGAGTTTCTGTAAGATACTGGATTAAATGCCACGTGGAGTGAGACATTTTCTGTGTGGGGAAGTTGCAACAATTTGTATCTTCCCTTTTTTTAACACCATTTCAGTTAGAAACTAGGGTTTTTCACCCATCTGTCTGCAGACATATGTTTATTCAGCATATTTTTAGAAGCTGGGTCTAACTGTTATCCTTATGACTGCAAACGTGATGTGCCAAATGAATTGAGAATGAACGGTGCTGTTATTTCCTAGATAGCCCCATTATTGCTGCTGCTGCAGAAGTTTTGTTGTAATTGGAGGTGGGCAATTTAGAACTTTCTGAGGACTACCAGTGAAACTGAGGTGTTATTTCAAAGCAAAAACAAGAGCATATCTGAAAACCCCTCATAGGAATAGGGTTACAAATGGGGACAACGGAGAGCTTTATCACTATGCCTAGGGTAGCTCTGGCGCTTGAGGTTTGGAGATCGTTTCCTTTCAGTTACGAGACTTCAATCCTTCTGCACCAGTTTTCAGACTTGAAAAGAATAGTGTGCCAATTGAATTTGTAACCTATAGCATAACCCAGTGGTAGAGCTGACAAGGACTCACTGGCAGTTCCAGATCTGATTTATGAGGATTTTACTACTTGTTTTCATCACTCTATCTCGGAAAAAAGAGGGGAAGAATCCATCAGGAAAGGAGTTACGGCATGGATAGGTTAAAAAAAGTAATTTTTAAAGTGTAGCACAAAACTGATTAAACTGTCTGTGATTCTGTGCAGTGTATGCTTCCATTCCCTTAAACTGCAGGGCATGATCTGAGAGTAACTGGGTTATTTAGGTGTAATATTGGGAACACTGAGGCTTCGGGTCCAGTGAACCTTTCTACCAGACAACCAAAGTAAGTGTTGATTAGTGATAATTTTAGTGGTAAAATTTGTGGGTTCTGGAAAACTGAATTGAGAAGATGCAATGTCATATGGGTCACAAGACAATGACTTTCCTGAAAAATCAAATGGCAAAAATTCAGCATCCCTGTCATGAGGATCCTGGACAACCAGTTACATGTGTGGATCTTTTAAGTGAGAAAGCTTTCTAAGCTAATGGGAATTCCCACATACATCTCAGGGTAAGATTTCTTTCTCAAATCTTGTGGCTGTTTTGGAAGTCATTCTCTCTCATTAGTAGGTTTAGTGAGACTGAGCATGCAGTCTGGCTTGCACTTTATACCAAGCCCCATTGAGATACAGCTCTAAAAAAGTCTCTACAAATTCTTATTTGTGAGCTTTAAGTACTAAATGCCATGGTTTGTTTTTTTTTTTCTTTCATTGTTGCCGTATCAAAAATGAACTGATAGGAAGGGGGGAGGGGGGGTGAGTGAGAAGTGCGAAATAGTTCCAGAAATAAAATGACTAGGACTTCTTCTTCTTGTGGCAAAGAAGGAACAGAGGACAGGTAAAGGTTCATTGCATAGCTTGTATGGCAAATGTACATAGAGAAAACAACTGCTGGGTTGTTTTTTTTTTTTGTGTTGCATTTTCTGAGGGTTCCCCTCCTGTGTGGCAAGAGGAAAGCAAGTCATTCCAAGTTCCCCTTGTGTGAAAAATTGAGGAATTCCTCACCAGTGGAATTCATTGACAGTTGAAAATATAAATGGGCTGAAAGAGGGATTAGACAAAGTGAGATTAGGTTCAATAACAGTAATTAAACATAGTTCAAATGCAGTTCCTGGCCCTCTAATACCTTACTACAGAAAACCAGGGGAGTATTACTAGAGAAATGCCTCACTGGAACATTTTTGAGTGTGGGGTTTTTTTTTGTGGTTTGGGTTGGTTTTTTGTTTGTTTGGGTTTTGGTGGGGATTTTTTTTTTGAGCAAAATATGCAAATGTGCTGAGGATAATTAGCGAGACACAAAATGTGACTTAGGCTTTTATTCAATCTCTTTATAGTTTTTCATGCCTTGGGCTGCCTTTTAGGAAAATCAAAGCACATCCTACCCCAGTCTTACTATTTCCTTGGATCTTGAAATGTCATGCCCAAGATGCACTGGTGTCTTTTGGTATTAAAATATTGGAAGAGTAGAATTTCTCCCAAAACTAAATAATATGCTGAAAGATGGCTCAAAGCAGGTATATGCAATTAATTAAAGCTAATGTTAAAATAAACATTACTGCTCTGAATTTCATTGCACTTTTTGATGTGTTGTGTAGTGTGTTGTTATCTTGGTAACTTTCCTCCATCTGGAACATTGTTTCAGACTGTGGTGTTTGAAGAACACAGAAAACACTGACTTATTCAGTGGGTGACGACTGTGACCTGCTTCTGCAAAAGCAGAATACTGATATCTGTTGAATATTTGCCAGTTCTTAAGATGTTCTTAATTACTATTGTGTAAAAGTGAACTTGTGTAAAGTTATGAGGGGGGAAAAAGAGATATGATTGTGTGTAGTTAAAAAAAAAAATAAATAGAGTCTTCAAGTTCTTTAAACCTGGAAATAGTGCAGGCATTTTATAACAGCCTGGGGCTTTTAACATCTTCATGTTCTAAAACTGTGGTGTTGCTCAATCCAGGAATCTCTTTTGACTCACTGGACAGAACTGAGGAATTGGGAGAACTGAGGCATCTCGCAGGAGGTTAGGAGGACTTGCATGTGCCTTAATGTTTTTGATAATGTAAAAAAATTATCTTCAGAACCATAGTGTCAATATTGCCAGCGCTGCCAGAAGTTGTGTTGTGTGTACACCTGTTACGAGGGGTATCAGGCTTCAAAATGGAGCTACGGGGTGAGATCCAAAGTCTGCCATAGCCCCAGCTGTAGCTCGTCTCTGCAAAGAGAGAAAGGTGGCAGTAACTGTTAGTATACCTGAATTGCAGCTTTGTTTTGCCAAATTCCTGATAGTTTAGTCCTGAACCGGTAGAGTGGTAGGTGTAATACCTGCAGGTAATAAGGATTATCTTATCTCTTGTCAGCCCCAGTGAGTAAATTGACTTTTAATGCTTGGGTTTGGCAGTCAAATAATGTAGACAGGTTACTCAGCCCACATAGAAAATACAGCAAACTCCTGTCCTCGGTAGAAGATACATGTATTTGCAGTTAAAGGTCATGGCTTCTGTCAGATTTGGAGGTGGTAAAGTTTCATGTTCTGCCTTGCATCTGCACGATCTGTTCAGAAGACTGGCATTATATGACTTTGTCCTAGTTTATAGTGTTGTCGTAGCCTCTTGTTAGAGGGTGGAAGGGATTATGGATCCAGAACCAAGGCTCGGTTCCTGGTGCGTTGTCATCCCTGTTGGAAGAGGGGAGATCTGTCTGCTCCCCTTCTCTCTGCCGCGTGCTTTCGCTGCAGCTGCTGCGGTGCTTATCTGGTGTGCATCTCTGTTCATTGTTAGTTTTCTGCTGGGTTAGTGATGTGAACTGATTTATGGAGAGGCCTGGCAGAGCACGAGAGCCAGAGTGAGGGAGGGATTGGGCCTGAGTCCTTGGAGTCAGAAAGGGAGGTGGAGAAAGTCTCCATCAAAAGGAGGGGTCAGGAGATTAGATCGGTTCATCGGCTTGTGGATCCACAGCCTGAAACTGCTGCAAGAAGCCAGGGTTGAGGCAGGTAGTCTGGTTGAACGCATTGTTTTTCTTCAATTCTGGGGTAGGGTGAGCGTGCCTAGCTTCATTTTAGAGCCTTAATTTGCTACTGTGGCTGCATCTGCTGGGGAGCACTTTGCTGGTGCAGGAATGCTCGTGCGGGTATATACAGTGTGGCAAGGAACACCACCAGAGGTAGTCCTCATCGCGTTGCCTGATCTCCCTTTCCCAGGGGAATTGTTAATTGTCAGTACTAAATATTGAAGCTGCTTTAAGGGAGTTCTGCTTTGGGTGGTTTGCTGAACTGCACATCTGTATGGTGCACTGCTCACTGGTAGGCACAGCTTACTGCTGTGAGTGAACTTACTGCTATTGAGCTTTCATGTTGATTAGTGTCATTCATAAGTAAAGGAAGAATGTTTTAATAGCAAAGGGCTGGTCTTAGAGTGAAGAAATTGATGCTTAGTACATCTAGAAGCACCATTTAAACTTACTTTTAAATAGAAATATGACCTTGAAGATGGCTGTTGTCTTACCTGTCTTTTGCTTGCTGAAATTTTCCTTCTTTATGTAATAACCAGGAATAATGCATTTTCTTCATCTTGCTGGAAGAGCTGGTGGGTATACCCGTGCTGCGCAGTGGAAAGCAGCGCGGGGCACTGTGCTCCCATAGGCTACACAAGCTAACACCCACACACTGTTCAGGGTTGTGCTGTGTGGAACCTACTTGCTGAGCTGAAACTGCTTTTAAGGCTCCTTGCTGAGTAGTATTTCATTGCATCGTGCCCAGGGGTGGTGGCGATGAAATTTGCCCCTTTATTTGAAAGGGAAATGATGGAGTCCTTTTGCAATAACAAGTAATACCTTTTAAGATGTTAGGTTTTAAGTAGTCACCAGCAATCTGACTGCATAATTTATCATGGGCTTCAATACCCAAGAGCAAGGAAGATGACTTGTTATCAGTATTAAGACACGTGAGGTAAGAGTCGCTTTCCCTTTTGTAGCTTCCTCTGAAGGCTAATTCTTCAGTTTCATGCTGTATACTCTTAGTATACTATTATATACTCTTAGTGCACTGCATATTCATCTCTCCACAGACACTAGGTGTGTAGAGTGCTTCAGAGGAAGTTTCGATGTGCAACAATTGGGCATCTTAGTAAGAGCTCCACTGGTTAGGAAGTTTAATTTAAACATCAATAAAAATCAACAAATGTGATCAATACTTGGTCTTTGAATGTATTGTTTCTTTGATACTTATATTACTAAATAGAAACCTGGAATAAAAGAAAGTTGTACTCATTTAGGAAAGTCGTCTTATAATATTTCAGTTAATGTGTAAGCAAGCAGTTAATCCTCTGGTATTTTAAGCACTCGAGTGTTTTGTTGAATATAAGCAGAATGAAATAAGTTAGATGCAAACTTGGTCTGGCTACTCAGGAAGGAGGGGTTTTTGTTGCTTCATTGGTAAAATTGTTAGGACTAACTGTCAAAATTTATCCATTTGCTTCATACTTATCAATGCCCTTTATGTTTTGATGATCTTTCCAAAAGAGCACCTGCCTGTCTTACCTTGAAGGTTTTTACTCTTTATGACAATATCTACAACTCAAATGAAGTAGTGCCTTGCTAAAAGCGGGAGGAAAGAGAAACTACATCATAGCTCTGGGCAGTGGCTAGCATCTGCCAAAATCTGGATCTTGAAGCAATTTCCAAGTGTTCAGAATTCCTGTTTGGATTGATGATAGGCTGCACTCACCGACTGCAAATCTAGGTGTGTTTGTTTTGACATCCTGGTATAGAGGGCTAGGTCGTGCACCATCTAAATCTGAACCATTTCCTTGTCCCTATCCTAGAGAGGGTTGCTTTTTCTGAACTTCTAAATATACTTCACTTTTTAAGCCACTTTTTAGCAACGTCTGCCTTTCTTTTGCCTTTTTGTCTCCTATAGCTAAACCTCAGTTGGAGGTTTAAGCCTATTTTTGTGCAGAGCAATGTCTTAGCAGCATCAGTTTACAAAAAACCAACAAAACAACCTAACTGAAAGCTGTCATCATGTTTCTCATACTAACTTTGTGAAGTCATTACAGAAAATCGAGTGCTGTAACATTGATAGTCAGAGTTCTTCTGCAGGATCCTAACTCCAGTGTGAGAAGTTCGAACTGGTGAATCATGTGTTCCCTCAGTTAGGGGTTAGGTTCTTGGTTTTGACCTTGAGATTGGACTCCTCCAAATGCAACTCCTGTCTTTTGTCAGGGAGCATCACGGTCCCCGTTTGTGTAAATTCTTGCCCCCAGAAAAGAGTGTTTCTTGTATATTTGACTCCTGGAACTGGATGAGCTGTGCATACTCTGTTTTCAAGAAGTGTTTGGACAATGCTTTTGGATATATGGCTTAACTTCCGGGTTGCCCTGCGTGAAGTTAAGAGTTGGAGTGGATCCCCATCGGTCCCTTCCAGGTCAGGAGAGTGATCCTGTGACTCTCACTTCATACCAACTCATCTAGACTTCTGAGTAGGTTCCTTGCAGGCATTTCCAATACTTTCACTGTTGAGATAAAGCATAAAATAATACTGTTTAAAAACAACCTGTGAAAAGCTTCTCACCATTTTACATTAGTGTTATTTGGACTTACAGCTTTTGGGGTGTTTGGAATCTTTTCTTGTAGCTCATGGCTTCTTTATAATGCCCGTTTTCTTCTGTTGCGGTTTATCTTGTTTTATTGATCGCTGCCTGATCCTACAGTGAAGCTGTTTCTCTTCCCAGGTTTTGCTGGCTTGCCTTTTCCATCTGTCTCTTGATGCCAGTGCAGCTTTTGTGGCTCCATAAATCCGTTCCTTTCTGTCAATACCTTAGCTTTGGCTGCAGTGAAGTGTAAGAGTGGAATGGAGCTGAAGAAGGCAACTCTTCCCTCTTTCCCCCCCATCCCTGCAGATCAACCTTTCCAAATAGCACAGCTGTAGCAGAACCTTGGTTTATCCAGAGTATGGTTAATGTTAACCCTTTTATTTTTTTCTGTCCCTGTGGATGTTTTCTAAAGACTTTGAACAAATGTATTTTATGTATGTAGTGATACTGGCACGTAACTCTGCACAGCTGGAAGTTGCATAAGCAGAAATGTGATTTGTACAAATTTGGAACTGATTGCTAAAACAGTCTTTGTATCGGGGTAGCTGAGAAGTTGAAAACAGGCATTGAAAAACTGTGTGTCAGATCACCTTTGAGTGTAGGTAACTCTCTTCACCTTACCTGCTGAAGTTGGAATAAATTCCTGCAAGTCTTTCTGTTCCTGAGGTTCTTTGTGTTCTGATTTGCTTTACCAATATACAGTTGTTTATTCTTACATTCTGCTCTTCCTGATACCTAGCCTTTTCTTTTTTTACACCTTTTTTCTTTTTTTTCTTTTTACACCTAAAGTAGCAGCATTTTTTTCAAATAGAATATTGCTTCATACTGCTCATCTTATTTCTTCAACAAAATTCATATAAAAATGCAACAGATAAGGAAGCCAGAAACAAACTAAAAGGGATCTGGTTCATGCTTCAATCTGACAGACCTTCCATTCTGAGCAGTCAAAGGAAGCAGCTGGGAATTTTTGTAATATTAATGCTGATAGAAGGAGCTATTACTGGAACAGGAGAAGGTTCTTGTGATCTGTCCAGATGGCTGTCACTAAGCTGTAAGTAGGAAATGTGCACTGTCTTGTGCTCCACGATGCTGCTCCTTAGCAAGCTGCCCAGCACACAACATCTCTCTCGGGCTGGCACTTGGGTCAATCACTGCAGCCTCAGCAAAGCAGATAAAGAAATGAGATTTGCTTTGAGACATGGGCTCTGGGAGTTTACTTTTAAAAAACCCACAAAACCCACAACAAACAACAAAACCCACAAAACCCACAACAAACAACAAAACCCACCACCAAAAACCTCCAAACAAAACAAAAAACCCACCACCCAACAAACCCCCCAAAACAAAACACCCCAAACCCGGACTAGCAACAACTTTACAAATGCAACACACACCCCCCCGGCCATTGTGGTGAGGGTTTTGTGATAAATTCACTTCAGTTGATGTGAAATTGCCAATCTGGCATCCTCTTATTAATTCTTGTCTTCAGGTGTAATGATTAAAGCTAGTATGTAGTAATTGCAAGCGGAGGATTTCATTTCAATTTCTAGAAATAGCCTTCCTGAAGTTTGATTGCTTTCTGTTTGATTTCAGTTCAGGAACCTCAATCTAATGCTGTGAGTTAGTGTTTAATGCAACCTGTCTTTGTCCAGTTAAGAAATAGGATACTTTTAACAAAGCAGTTTTTTTAACCCTTTTTCACTTGGTAACCTTTAGTATTTTTTTATATTCCTGATGAGTTATGTTCTTAGCAAGTCGATTATAAACACATAGAGGTAGCTTTTGATTACAAGAGAGAAGAATACGTTCAGGCAAAATTGCCAGGGAGTGTGTTTGTATCTCCTCTCTTAGCTGTATTCATAATGAATGTGACTTGTGACCTATTCTCAGAAATACTGATTTTTATCCCCAATATTGGATAATTTTTTAAAAAGGAGACTAAGTTATACTGGAAGTATCTACATGTGGCATGGATAGCGTTTACTGTGCTTTATGTGATGGAACCATTGTTACCTTGCCAGACTGGTACTTTTTCTGATTAAAAGTTGTACCAAGTCTAACAGTAAATGGATCTTTTTCTGCCTAGGGTCCCTGTCTCATTTGCTGCAGGGGCTTGCAAGGCTACAAGCGAAAAAACAGGAAGATCAGGGAAGACCTTGTAGTTACAGAATTTGAGTGCTTACCCAAGAGACTCAGTGATTTGAAGGATTTTAAGTGATTGAAATAACATCTTTGCAAAGGGTGATCAGGCAATCTCAGGTCAAACATCCAGATGATTTACAGAGGTGTTGAATGCTCAGCTGAGCTGTGTGGTGCTATGTATCCTGGAAAATCAGGCTGTGGCCGAGCTCTTGCCAATCCTGTGTGTGTTAGCTATTACTAGGGGGGAGCTTCTCACAAGGGGGGTGAGACAAGGGGGTCTGGGGAGCCCTGGGATCCCTGGTTAAATACTGTGCTGTATTTGAGGGAGAAGTGCTGTTATCCAGGATTTTTACCTGTTATCTATTTACCTGTTAAGGTAGGGATTTTTCTCTTGAGTAGTCCAGTATTTCTAGGAGTGGCTTTTTACTTAAATTCAAAGATATTCCCTCACTTTGGATGTAATGGGAATCCAGAGGTCAAATAAGGGAGGAAAAAAATAGATTACTGATTATTTACCTGCTGTTTTCTTACTAAATTTTATGTTGTGAAAGTTAGACAGGTCAAACCAGAGGAAACTAAGGGTCGGTCTAGCTCAGGTGTATGGTAATGGCTGGAAATAAAATGAAAAGAAGAGTAAGTACAAGGTGTACTTCTCAAGTGTACCTTTCTGAAGGCTCTTGCTCTGTCACTCTAGGACCTCTGAGGCGGTGTTTACAGCTGAGCTGAACAGCCATTACAAATCCTTTATGTCATTAAGATTTTTCTGGTCTTCCAGTAATCATTTGTACTCCTCGGAATTGAAAGTGTCGTCGACAATGAGTTCTGTATCTTGTCTTAAATGTAGTCTTGGTAACTTTCTTATTCATTCTGAATTAGTTCCTATTCTGACTCACCGATTTAGAATGGCTTGTTAAATTTTGTGTAGCTTGTACACTGCTATCCCCCATGGCTAGTAAACGGTTTGATAAGCACTACTTTAGAGGAACACACTGTTTTCATGTTGCTCCTTGTACTGTGCTCCTTTCATTCTGACTGACATCTGTGGAAGAAGGAGGGATTGATCCATTTTCTCTCTCAGTAAAAATTGGAGGTGGGTTACGGAATAACCTTTGCTACAGCAAAGAGAGGTAGACTTACTATTCCTGGTCTTCAATATATGGGAAAACTCTCCTTTTTTTGATTTCTCTTAATTTTCTTTTTCCTTCCTAGGAATAATTGCACGTCCACTTTCTGCTGCCATTCATTTCCTTTTCTAGTTGGAGGGGGGAAAAAAAAAAAGAAAATTCATGTTCTCCTCTGTCTGCAGAGATCTGAATAGCAGGAATGCAGCTGGCCAGCTTTGTCAGCCTCTCTCCTAAGGAGCAGCCAAGTGAAATGGACAGATACGAATTGTGTGCTTTAAAAATCAGCTCTGCTTATTATGTAGTTGGAAGGTATAAGAGTGCAAGTATAAAAGCTTGAAACTTAACTTAAAAATAACTGACCTTATCGTATAGCAATTTATTCTATACCCTTAAGCTCACCTTACTAGCAGGAAAAAAAGCGTCTCTGCCTGCCTTGCCAAGCTGAGGGTTCGGATTCTAATTATTATACAGTCAAGTGTTTCAAGGAGACTTAAATGAGACGCAAAAACTGCTGGCTAATTTAGAGGCACTGTGAAATGCTATGTAAAATTTCTTAGTAGCGAATGGAAATTTTACATTCTTGCTAGCTGCTTGTTTGCTGACGAAACCCCAACCTCTGCTAGCTGTAGGTGTGCATGTACTAGAGGTAGATTAGGTTTTGCGCTTTTTTGGGGTGTAGGTAACCTATTTTTAGGCTACTAACTTGCACATTCTTCATCTGAAAGTAGTTTGCATTTTAATGAGATCAAGAACTTGATAGGAAAAAGGCTAAAAATCTGTGAATTTTTTTTTTTCTCTCTTTCCAGATATGAGAAATGAGTGTTGGACGCAGAAGACTAAAGCTGCTGGGAATTCTGATGATGGTAAACATTTTTATTTATGTGATAGTGGAAGTCTCAAAAAGTGGCAGCCAAGAGAAGAATGCAAAAGGCCGTGTTATTATACCACAGAGCAAATTCTGGAGAAAATATACTCCTCACAAAGCTTATTGGAACAAACAGCAACAGAAGCTTGAACTGCTGTACAACCCTATTCTGACCTTGCTTTCCAATATGACTGTGGAAGAGAACTTGGCTTTGAACTCGAGCATTCTCAGTTCCTGTGACCCTGATCCGTGGGTACCTTCAGAGGTTAATGACTTTGCAGACTTGCCAGACAGATTCAAAGACTTCCTACTTTATTTGAGATGTAGAAATTATTCTTTGTTAATGGATCAGCCAAACAAGTGCAAACATAAACCTTTTCTGCTGCTGGCTATTAAGTCACTTACACCCCATTTTGATAGAAGGCAAGCAATTAGGGAATCCTGGGGCAAGGAAATAGAATCGGGGGATGTGACAGTCAAAAGGGTCTTCTTACTTGGACAGACCCCACCGGAGGATCATTTTCCTAATCTTTCAGGCATGCTAAAATTTGAGAGCGAAACCTACCAAGACATTCTCCTCTGGAACTACAGAGACACTTTCTTCAATTTAACTCTGAAAGAGGTGCTGTTTCTTAAGTGGGTCAGCAGCAGTTGTGCAGATGTCCAGTTTATCTTTAAGGGTGATGACGACGTTTTTGTGAATACCCATCAGATCCTGGATTACTTGAAGAGCTTATCAAAGGACAAAGCCAAAGACTTATTTATAGGTGATGTGATCAAAGATGCTGGACCTCATAGAGAAAAAAAATTGAAGTACTACATCCCAGAAAGTGTTTATGAGGGTTCGTATCCTCCATATGCAGGAGGCGGTGGGTTTCTGTACTCTGGTGATCTGGCATTAAGACTGAATAATGCATCTGACCAGGTACTCCTTTACCCTATTGATGATGTTTATACTGGAATGTGCCTTCAGAAGCTTGGGCTTGCTCCGGAAAAACACAAAGGTTTCAAAACATTTGATATCGAAGAGAAATACAGAAATAACATATGCTCCTACACAAACTTGATGTTAGTACATAGTAGAAAACCTCAAGAAATGATTAAGATTTGGACACGCTTACAAGATCCACACTTAAATTGTTAAAGTAGTGTGCATAAGTGTCTTAAGTCCAAATAACTTTCCAAGTTTGGATCTGACTTCCTTGGTGGACCATTGAAGCTCTGTTTAATAGTCTAATTTTCTCTGGAGACTTTCCTGTGCTTTTGAAAATGAGAATAATACTAAAATTTGGGGGGATGGCTTGAAGACTTGGTCCTGACTTTTCCACTGTCCTGGTGGTCATTATGTTTCAATATTTGTCTTAATTTTAAAAAGCTTCAATGATGTGACTAGCTGTCAGTGACGGGTTTAGCTGTATTGGAAACAGGGATTGCCTACTACAATGCATCTTTATTAATTGTGATGGTGGAAGGTAATTTTTCCTTGAGTAGTGTTTGTGTGTGGGTATGTGGAAACAACTGTAAATTGAAAATTCACAAATTGGAGGAATGTAGTTTTACTTCAAGTATGAAACACTCTTAAGACTTTAACTATGGGGTTTTCTTTTAATTTATAGTTTTCAGTCTTTTTGCACCTCAGAACAGTATTTTTTCCTTTACAGATTTTTTTTTTTTGTGCGAAGTGTGACTGTGTCTGAAGGATTTACCCTTTTATTAGATTATGCTTTTTTAGTTAAAAAAAAACAAAAACCAACCACAACATAGTACCTTTTGAAGCACCCAATAAAAAAGCAAAATACCTAAGGAGAAGGAAGAGCAGATTTTGTTTGAAGCTGAGCAGTAGGTACGGTTAGCTCTGAGCCCTGCCTCAGGCTTATGTGAGGTAAAGCTGACTTGTTGCTCATGTTATTTATGTGAAAAGCTACTCTGGTCAGTCCTGGTTCTCTGTTTTGGCACTAAATGTGATCAGGTAGCTTGATTTGACACAAATGACTGAAATTGCACATTGCTTACGAGAGCATGGTTTGGATCTCCTATAAAGCAGTAGCAAATCTAGAATTGCGCAGATCCTAAGAGTTTCAAATTTTGAAACAAACTTTGAAGTTGCATGATGTCTCATGTCGTTACACATGTTCTCAAAACTTGGATTTTCTTCTATATTTCCACATCTTGCTTATAAGAGTTATTCTAAATAGTGGTTGCTTCCTTTGTATATGTAGAAGTGCCTGTCTATTTATTGTTCAGATTGAAGACCAAAACATTTTCTTAAATATATTTTGTGTTACATTTTATTTGTATAGTGTTGTCACTCAGATATTTAAATAGAGCATGATATTTTAAATCTGTGAGATGTGTAACGTCAAATAAAGCTAATTGTTATTTTTGAATTTGAAAAATAAAATGTGATTTAAGTATTTCCTGTAATGCTTTATTTGAGACGATGTTGACTTAGAGCTACTGCGTGGCGTTCAGTAACAACACAACAGTTGTAGAATTTCAGAAGCAAAAGGCTTTATCTGGCAACTTTTAAGGCTTCTGTAGCAGACTGTCAAGAAAGCGTTGTCCCAGTTGCGCATTGATTTGTTAGGTGCTGTAATGGAGAGACAACTCTGGCAAAAGCAAGGGAACACCAAGTGCCTTAGGAAAAATAGTAGGTACAGAAATAATTGCCTCTGCGATAATGCTGCTTATACAGTTGAAAGGAGCCAAGGAATGGATTGAATGGCCGACACTTTGGTTTTTGTTTGAAATGACTTGGCAGCTACAGCTCCTCTGGCTGCTTCACCTGCTTACTTGTCCCTTTGTTTACCTTGAACAGATGTGGCACTTTTTTGGTGTGGGGAGCGGTGAGGTGCTCTGGTCCTCCGCCTTTGTGTTCTGTAGTTGTTGATGTCGACGCCAGGATGGGTAGATTAAAGCCAGACCGTGCTCTGGTGCTGTGCCAGGAGGTTTGGCCCCAGTGCCTTGTCCCTCCTTGTGAGAAATGACACCTTTCTGAAAGAGCTGCAGGTTTTTACTGTACGTGTGTTACCTTCCTGCGCCATTCTGCCCAGCCATGCAAAGCACCGTGTTTCCTTCTAAATAAAGTATGATGGGGAGCACAAGTAGAGATGTGATGTTAAGAGTCTTCATGGACTAGAGAGAGAGGAGAAGCCCCGTGGGTGAGCAGAAACGTTGGGTGTCGATACGTAGGAGAGGCGGCTGAGCCTGTGTGAATGTAGTGGTAAGTGCCAGGGCAGGATCAAACACAAACAAGAGTGGGTTGAGGGAAACAAAGTGACAGGAAAAGAGCCTAAGAATTAAATCTCATGAGTAAGATGGGGTGGAGTGCACATGTGATATTCACCTGTTAGTGAAATGGGTGGGATTGCTGGAGTGCTAGCACTAGTTATTTACTTGATACCCTTCCTGTAGCCGTGAGATCAAAACCAGGCCTCTTGCGTGGGGCACAACTGAGAATAAGGAAAACCAGGCTGGTGGTACTTGCTAAGGAGAAATGCTGCGGGAAAGCAGAGAAGGGAAAGAGGGGAGAGGAAAAGACTGAGTGGACTCAAAAGGTTCTGGAGAAGAAATTGGACAGACTGGTTTTGTTTACTTGGGGTGTGGAGAAAAAGCAGTGACTGTACTGTCCGACTGGGTCTCTGGTCGGAGAAAGAATTGTCTTGACAAAGAGTTGGGAGTGCATGGAGTAAGGAATAAGCAGAATAAATAGAAAACAGAGAGAAGGAAACAGAATGGAACCGAAAGAAACCATGTGTGGTGGGAACGGGATTTGGGGACAACTGTGGATGGAAGATGGAAAGTCTTTAAAAAGGGAATGCAGCATTAAGTTGTTGTATGTTTTGGGTTTGTTTGGGTTTTGTTGGTTGGGTTTGGTTTTTCTTTTGGTTGCTGGTTCCTGGTTTTAGGGTGCGTTGCTTGAGTACTAGGTACTTGAAATGAAAAGTGAAAGTAATGTAATTACAATGGGAATATTTTTTCTTTAGTATGAACTGTTTTCCTATTAAGTAAATCTGGAATTGAGAAGACTGAGCAAAACTTAGCTCAAGAGGTAACAAGTATAAAATAAATAAACAATATACAAGAGACTTTTTGCAACTAAAAAGTGATCTGAGAAATATAGGGAGCTAAAAATGGATTATCTTTTTTTCTTAAGTTTAAGGGAAAGAGTCTACTAAGAAGAAAGCGTGAGAAACTACAATGAGAATATTGGAATTTGAAAACTGAAATAAGAGATGTTTAGATGAGAGGGTTGAAGGTGGATGCAGTCTTTATTATTTTTCCTTCCCTGAATACAGCAGGGAAAATGAAGTGCTGCTGTGATTAAATGACATTGCATCAGGGTGAGCCATTAGAGCCCATTAGCTTGTTTGTATAAAGGCTCAGGCCTTTGCTTCGGAGTCCGGTTGGGAGGAGGAAATACAGGCCTTTGGATAAGGAAGGTAAATGAGCTATAATTAATGCACAAATTATGATGTTTACCATCTAGACGATGGAGTCCCCTTTTTTTTTCTAAACAGAATTTTTCTGCCCGTTGGTCACTTGGACTGAATGCGCTTACACTTGGATCCCTTCCCCCCCCACCCAGGTTTGGGTTTGTTTTTTTTTTTGCTATGTGGGCTTGAGTGAAATGCAGCACTTGAGACAGGAACGGCGATAAGAGAGTTCTTGACGATCCTTGCAGCTTTTGGGTGTCGGAAGCCCTGAAAGCCAGACTTCAAAAGAGTTGTGGCTGGAGAATACAAGAAAGATGCGGGGCTGGAACTTCGTAAGGCTTTTGTGTTAGGTACGCAATTCAACACGGGTCTGCCTGCGGGTAATTCTTAATTTTGGGCTTTGTGCTGTGGTGAGGAGCAATTCTAGCTCTTATCTGGTGCTGCTGTGCTCATCTAGCGTATGGTAAGCAGTTTATGGTAAGTAATCTGGCCTCCCTTCTGGCTTATTGCACCTCGTATGCATAAGGCTGCCACCGTAGTTGGGTTTGCCTGAGGGCACGGGTCCAAAGGAGTTCGTGTCTGCACTGAACTACTTCCTTCTCAGAGAGCAATCATGAAACCAACTTAGCAAAGCAAATAGGGCAGGAACAGCTGCTTACTGGATCAGACGATAACAAACGGAGGTGATCCCAGAGAAGGGATGTCAATCGGGGAGGAATGCCAACCAGCAGGAGCAAGGAACCTCACTCTTCAAACTCTCTTCAGCTTCTTCCTCTGAGTTTTTCTTTTTTTTTTTTTTTTTAAACGCTGTTGCCCTGTTCCTGGCTGGATGAAGACGAGAACAGGAATGGGAGTGAGAATTCGGCAAAGCAAGCGCGGTTCTGGAAGCCCAAGTCGAAGCCAACAAGCCCCGTGCTGTGCAGAGAGACACCTGCAAGGGGGTTTCCCAGGAAGGGAGGCTGGATAAAGGCAGGGCTGGAAAGAGCCTCACGGGAGTGGTTTTGATGTCTTGTTTTCCTCTAGCTCCTCATCATATTACAAACTGCGTGCTGAGAGATTTAAGCAAATTTTCTAAATGTCAGGGGTGATGAAATACGGAGCGGGTCAGTTTTTCTTTTCTTTTGTTGTGCTCAGACCAGATCTTTGGTTGCTAATCGCAGTTTATAATATTTGTGTTGGCCCAGCCTGCTCAAAGTAGTGTTTAACCAGCCTCTGGCTGGATTGTGCTGAGGGGTGGCTGAACAGCACCTCGTGGAGTGCCTTTCCAAAGCATTTGCAGTCTGTTTTCCTTTGTCAATGAAAATGTTTGTACCCCGTCTGCCATCTGACTGAACGAGGCCAGTTGGATGCAAGTTGGTCTTGGTGCGTCAGCGTCTGCTAACACTTATGTGAGTATGGAACAAATCTATGTGATCTCCAGTTTTCAGCTTCACTCGGTTTCCTGTATTTGTGTGTTATTGCAATTATATATATATATATATTTTTGCCCCCCCAGATGGCTCTCCAGCTGCAGGACTTCAGGCCACGAGTTACTTATAACTCAGCACCTTTCCGTGCTGCTGGGGGGCCGGGGCGCTTGGCAGCGTGCAGCATCTCTGCGCTTGGAAGCACTGTGAAGGGAGGCCTCAAAACTTGCCCGCCTAAGTTTGTAGCCCAAGATTTTCTCTCTGGGTATGTCACCGCAAACCGGCGGGTAAAACTTTCTAAGACTCTAAATTTAAAGTTCCGAAAAGCAGGCGTTCTTTATTGCGGCGCCGGGTGCACCGGGGATCGCTCCTCCTGTTGTGTGCACCAAATGCTGTTGTCAAATTAAATTCATACACAACAGGTATGCATATGCTAATGTTTTCTTGGAATTACGTTGAAGATTCATTACATTTCTGAGAAATCATTTACATATTATAATAAGCTTTTGGGCATGCGTAGTCGTGCCTTCTGGTGGTCCTCATTTTGAGTGAGGGTTCTTCATCTTCTTCACCTGTGCTTTGGCTCACTTTTCGTGTTGGCAAAACATTCTAACTGCCTAATTGCTCATTAAAACTAATGATCTCTCTGCTACCACCTGTTTGTCAGACAGTGTCCGTACTTATTGCATCCCTGTCTTTGGTCACCATGTTCTCAGGGCCACAGACACCCTTTCTTACCTTACTAGGCCCTTGAAACCATTTGAGATGGTCGCTAAAATAGCTACGTTTCTCCGCTAAAAGAAGATTCTCTACAGTTTAACCATTTATAAACTACATAAGACCTGCCTTAGGTATCAGGTCAGCACTAGCGTGTCTGGTACGTGTTACAATCACAGGGGCCTGGCCAAGCGTCGCTCAAGTCTGGCCTCAGGTGTGTTGGGATGGCAGTTTTGTGGTGGCACAACGGGAACTTGCTTAGCACTGAAGGCCAAGGAAGAGATGGGATCTCTGCTTTTGGGAGAGTTGGGTTGAGTTCTGTAAAGTTACTGATCTTAGGCCCTTCTCTCTGTCTTGCCCTGCTCTCTTCTGAGAGGGGGGTTCACAGCAATACATACTGAATTGCCTGTCCAAGACTAATCAAGATAGAATTTTGCCCAATCTCAGATTTTTAGAGAGGGAAAACTCACAGCATCACAGAACGATACGGGGTTGGAAGGGGCCTCTGGAGATCATCTAGGCCAAACCCCTGCCAAAGCAGGTCCACCCAGAGCAGGTCCCACAGGAACGTGTCCAGGTGGGGTTTGAATGTCTCCAGAGAAGGAGACTCCACCACCTCCCTGGGCAGCCTCTTCCAGGGCTCTGCCACCATCAAAGTGAAGAAGTTCCTCCTCATGTTTAGGTGGAAGTTCTTATTTTCAAGTTTGTGCCCGTTTCCTCTTGTCCTGTCCCTGGGCACCACTGAAAGAAGACCGGCCCCATCTTCTTGACACCCTGCCTTTTAAGTATTTATAGGCGTTGATGAGATCCCCCCTCAGCCTTCTCTTCTCCAGACTGAAAAGACCCAAGTCCTCAGCCTCTCAGTCACTCTGCTCATTTCTAGGCTCCTTGACCTACCTCTGCTTCCTCGAGCAGTGACCTGCATCCCCTTTCCCGGGCTGGAACGGATGGATGTTCCCCTCCCAAGCAGATGGCTTTTAGTTCCCTCAGACAGAATAGTCTTTAAGGTACTTGGTTATTTTTTGTGGCTTCACGTTCAGTGAGAGACCCTTGGACTATGGAGGAAAGAGATAGATGGACTGTGTTCACTGGGAATTCAGCTTTTAAAGAAAAAAATAATTTCTGACTTCTGTCAGAGCCTGATTCAAACAGTTTCAAACAGTGGATTAAGGGGGGGGGGAGTGCTGAGCTGCAAATTGAGCTGTAAACTTTCTGATTTTGAAGTTAGCTTTTCTACTGTCACTGCCATTGTCATTTCTGTAAACAAAACTGCTCTGGGCAGATTTGGGGACAGTTTTCTGCAAAGGGTTAGAAATAATCCCTAAATATCCCGTGTTAGCTTTTAAAACCGAGAGCTACAGCTTAGAATTTGTTGCAGCTGTATTTTGTTGTTGTTGTTTCCTCTTCCCTTCTTCCTCCATCCCTCTGGCTAAATTTTGACTGAATTCTGCTTTTTGCTGTTTCTGCTGCGTGAGGGAGTTTGTTCATTTGTATGTGATTCATTCATTTGTGTTTCCTCGTGTGGCTGAAATGTGTCATCTGGTTGGGTGGTTTTTTTTCTTCTTCCATTACTCCTACCACCGCCGCTGATACTCCTCCTCCAGAAAAGTCATGACGGTCTGAATTTTGTCTTTATTTTTTGGGGACACCCCATTCTGCATGATGCTGGCAGACCATCAAGAACACACGTGTGGTGGGTGTTTGAAAGCCCCTCCCTAAAATCTATGGCTTCCTCTTAAGGACTCAAACTTTCACTTGTACAATAAATTTGAGTTGTAACTTCAAAAAACGGCATCATCCTTCAAGTTGCTTCTTCCCTCTTTTCTTAACTGTGGAATCGCTCGGTTTCTTAGTGTTTTTGTTACACTTTGTGCTCTCCCTGGTGTCCTGTAACATTCTTTTTTTAGCTGTTGTGATGGAGCTGGAAACAGCCGTGGGGTTTATGTTCAGTCTATATGGCTACTCAGCCGGGCAGAGAGGCGACTGGCAGCTCTTTCCTCACCTCAAACCTGAAAGCTCACCTTGAGTAGGCAAGACTAAAAATAACCAAATTTAGACTACAGTTTTCCTGAGAATTGGAATATTCTTCAATATCGTTATTGAAGAAAATAGAAGCATGTTTGTGTACCCAGAGACTCCAGTGTTTTCCTTTTTCAAAACTTTCATCCTGGTTTGCATTTCTTATTGTCCCATATTCAAGCATATACAAATGATTTTTTTTTTTTTAAAGGGGGGAACACAACAGAAATCCCCACTGCAGCCATCGCAAAAGCTTTCAGGTAAGCAATGTAGGTAGGGAAAGAATAGGCGACGCTGAAAGAACAAATGACCCCTTGTCATTGGAGAGGGATCCAATGTTATGCACAGTGTGAGGGAGTTTTGGTTTTTGGGTTTTTTTTGGAGATGTAAAACCAAAGGAATTTGTTTTCCTTTGCCCTCAATCTTCCTGGCACAGAAGGAAACAGACTCTTCTGCTGTGGACGTAGGTGAGAGAAAACGTCATCATCCTGTTCGTTGCTGACCACTTTGCTTATGCAAAAAAAAAAAACCCCACCAGAGGGGCCAGGAAATTGTGCTGTTTTTCTTAAATCTGTCTTACGTGGTTTTGCTCTGATCCCAGGTGCTCAGCCAGAAATATTAATGATGTTTACGTGAAGATAATGATGAATGTCACTATCAAAAAGAAGTCGAAACATAAGCCATGCTGTCTGATACCTGGAAGTTGAGTTTCCAGAGAGAGCCAAGCTGCGCAGCCTGGCTTTGCTTGTGCCCTTCAGATTTCAGAGAGGCTCCTCATTGGAACTAGCCTGAGAACTTGTTATTGGAGCTGTCTTCCATTCTCTGTATAAATATAACCTGGATTGTTCTAACTTGTACATGAGGAAGAGCTGTATTGGGCCAAAACTAGGCTAGACTGGTCCTTCAAGCCCCTCAGAAGAAGCACAAAATGTTTCTGGTAGCTCGGGAGAGCCTTTAATCGTGATTTGAAGTTGCTTTTAGACCATGGTGGTTAGTGACAAGCAACAAAAATATCTTCCAGGAATTTGTCTGGCTTCGGTTGAGGTTTGGTTTTTTTTTTTTTTTTTTTTTTTTATACTTCATTGCATGTTCTGGCAAAGAGCGCTGCAGCATAATTATGTGCTGTATGAAAAATTTGGGATCTGGAACTCCCGAGAATGAGAAAATCATTAGTCAGCTGTCTCCTCCCTCCCAGTTTGGAGCGGACACAAGTACTAACCCCCCCTTCCTTACCCAAACTGGTAATCTGTGTCTAAAAGCTTGAAGAATCGACTTGAGCAGCAGAAACTTGCACGGCAGGGAAATGTGCACCGAGGGAGGCGTTTTCCCCCGAGAATCCATATGGCACATGGGTTTAGCACGCGGGGGTTTCTTTGTTTTACTGTCTACCTCTATCTCTTTGGAACGAGCCATTGTCCCCAGTGGGCAGCCCAGCCATTGAACCCTCGTGATCTTTTAGTGTAACACGAAAAATGGCAAGTTTTATAGGTAGTCAGTTATCAGTTACATGATGCGTTGAACAGAGCTTTTTTTTTTTTTTTTCCCCCTCCGTGAAGCATACCTTCACGTGATGTGTGCTAGCAGATCTTATTCGGTGCCGAGTTATCCACTTATTCTCCTCTAGCTTCCTGGTATAGAATCATAGAATCATTCAGGTTGGAAGACAGACCCTTGGGATCATCAAGTCCAACCATCAGCCCCACTCTACAAAGTTCTCCCCTACACCATATCCCCCAACACCACATCTAAACGGCTCTTAAAGACATCCAGGGATGGTGACTCAACCACCTCCCTGGGCAGCCTATTCCAATGCCTGATCACTCTTGCTGTGAAGAATTCTTTCCTAATATTCAGTCTAAACCTACCCTGTTGGTGCTTGATCTTGGTCTTTAATTCCTGCCCTTTCTTCCTCACAGGAAAGCAAGATAAACCCCTTCAGCTACAAGTGAAAGAATATTAAGTGCGAGGAAAATTGGGTTCAAAGGTTCCGGGAGGTGGATGCCACAGTAGGGGCATTGTGGAGGAGTTGTCTGAGGACCTCTAACTGAAGCACTACAAACTTTTTCAAAATATTCACAGAATCCCATGGGGTTGGAAGCGACCTCTGGAGATCATCTAGTCCAAACCCCCTGCCAAAGCAGGTCCACCCAGGGCAGGTCCCACAGGAACGTGTCCAGGTGGGGTTTGAATGTCTCCAGAGAAGGAGACTCCACCACCTCCCTGGGCAGCCTCTTCCAGGGCTCTGACACCCTCACAGGAAAGAAGTTCCTCCTCATGTTTAGGTGCAACTTCCTATATTCAAGTTTGTGCCCATTTCCTCTTGTCCTAATTAATAGGATGGATAAATAATTCATGTTTGATCGAACTTTGGAAGGATTTCCTACTCGTTCTGCTACACCAGAATTGCATGTGCTAAAACTTGTCATATTTTCCAGCGCTCTCATGTGCTGCCCGAGCCGTGCCCTGCGCTGGAGCTGGCAGCTGCCTGCTAGAAGGGTTCCCTGCTCGAGGAGAAGTGAAAATATGTGCCTGTGCCTTGGGAGGAGGAACTGGCGTGGACCCAGCGTGGTGATCCTCCTGTGGTGCCTGCTCCTTGATCCCGCTTCCCAGGCGATTCCAGCACACGGGAGGGTCCTCGTTCCTCCTACTCTGAGCGTGGTTGAGGGCAGGAGGGAATGTGGTTCTGCCCTCGGTTGGGTGGCTGTGAGGGTAATACCCTTTCCCCTGGTTCATTTTCCCTTGTTCTCAAGCGGTCTGTTTTGGACTTTCCCTGGTTCGGGATGTTTTTTGCGTGTAGCTGGGGTTTAATGCCAGAGGGGTCTGAATCATTCACTCAGGGTAATTAATACTGACCCAATTACGCGGACGAGTTTTGCACTGAAATTTTTAATGGTACTTAATAACTAGAACAGTTCTTCGTTCCCCACCTCTATGATTCAGTCCTTTGCCTTTCCTGCTCTCCGTGAATAAGGGCACGTGATGAAATGAATTCCCTGTTTGCTTTGTGTTGAGTAACTCTCCCAGTCCCTGTGCCTCCTGCCCGGAGAAGCACGAGAAGGTGCTGCAGGTTGAGCTCTCCACAGAGAAAGCTGTGGTTGAACTCAGCGATGCTGTACTGTCCCTCATCTGAACCAGGAGAGGACACCAATGAACTTTGATCTCTGCAGGAGACTGCAGAGGTCAAATGGGGATCAGGAGACTTGCAGGCTGTGGCTTTGTTCAGCTCTCTGTGCAGGAAATCACAGAACCACAGAATGGTTTGGGTTGGAAGGGACCTTAAAGACCATCCAGTGCCACCCCCTGCCCTGGGCAGGGACACTTCCCACCAGCCCAGGTGGCTCCAAGCCCCCTCCAACCTGCCCTTGAACCCCTCCAGGGATGGGGCAGCCACAGCTTCTCGGGGCAACCTGGGCCAGGCTCTCACCACCCTCACAGTGAAGAATTTCTTCCCCAGATCTCATTTAAATCTCCCCTCTTTCAGTTTAAAACCATTACTCCTCATCCTATCGCTACATTCCCTGATCCAGAGTCCCTCCCCATCTCTCCTGTAGGCCCCTTTCAAGTACTGGAAGGCCATTATAAGGTCTCCCTGGAGCCTTCTCTTCTCCAGGCTGAAGAACCCCAACTCTCTCAGCCTGTCCTCACAGCAGAGGTGCCCCATCCCTCTGATCACTTTCATGGCCTTCTGCTGGACCTGCTCCAACAGGTCCACGTTCTTCCTGTGTTGAGGACTCCAAAGCTGGACACAGAGCTCCAGGTGGGGTCTCACAAGTGCAGAGCAGAGGGGTAGAATCACCTCCTGTGACCTGCTGGCCACACTTCTTTTGGTGCAGCCCAGGATGGGGTTGGCTTTCTGGGCTGCCAGTGCACATTGCTGGCTCATGTTGAGTTTCTCATCTACAAGCACCCCCAAGTCCTTCTCCTCAGGGCTGCTCTCCAGCCATTCTCCACCCAACCTGGATTTGTGCCTTGGATTGCCCTGACCCAGGTGCAGGACCAGGTGCTTAATCCTTAAGCCATGTTCGCTAAATGGGAAGAACGCTACAGAAGATACATCTTTATATGCCGTCCTATTTACATCCATCCCCAATGTGTTTGTCTTGGGAGGAGGCTCCTTCATAACCTGGTAGAGTTGTCCTTTACCTTCTTCACTGATGAGTGTGTAGGGTGGTGTCCTGAAGTCCAAATGATAAGGATGTCACCTCTCCTGGTTTCACCAGGCTTGGGGGGGAGGAGGGGGGGGAAAGCGTTGGAGGCCATGGTGGTTTTAGACCTGCATCGCACCTGCGGTGGAGCAGTTGCAGGCTTCCAGCAGCCATCCAGCTGGGTGAGCAGGGTGCTGCGCCCACCTGCCTTTCCATCAGCTGGGTGGCTTGAGAGCTGGGGTTGTTCAGCCTGGAGAATTGAAGGCTCCGGGGAGACCTCATAGCAGCCTTCCAATATCTGAAGGGGCTACAGGAGAGCTGGGGAGGGACTCTTTGTCAGGGAGTGTAGTGACAGGACAAGGGGGAGCAGTTTTAAATTGGAAGAGGGGAGATTTAGATTAGATATTAGGAAGCCTGTGAGGGTGGTGAGAGCCTGGCCCAGGTTGCCCAGAGAAGCTGTGGCTGCCCCATCCCTGGAGGGGTTCAAGGCCAGGTTGGAGGGGGCTTGGAGCAACCTGGTGTGGTGGGAGGTGTCCCTGCCCAGGGCAGGAGGGTGGAAAGAGATGCTCTTCAAGGTCTCTTCCAACTCTAATCATTCTATGATTTCACCCACCACACTCCTCTGGCTGAAACAGTTTCCCATCCATGTTCTCCTGTAGAGTTGGAGAGAGGAAGGAAGGTGTAGGAGCAAAAATGAGGTTGGCGGGGGGGGTGTGTGTGTTTGTAAATGGGTGGGGGATGGTCTGTGGTTTTCTCAGGGGCATCCGGGGTCATCAGCACTGGAAGGATTTCATGGCCAAACTGAGGGCTGCGAGCAGGAACCTTGGCCTGCTCCTGCATCTCAGGAAGAAACCTGATGAGAAACCTGCTGGAAAACTCATGCACAGAAATAACAGTGGCTCTTTTTTTTTTTTCCCCCCAGGTCTGTTCTCTCTCCCATGATTTCGAGTGAAGCCCAGTGGTTTCAAAAACACTGCGGATGGCTTATTTCTAGATACAATAGGTGTTTACACTTTGTGTGTCTCCAGGGGCTGAACAGCCACCGGAATACCCGAGTGGCTGTAGCTCTGTGAGGGTGAGGAGATAAACATCGTGCTTTGGGGCTGCTGTTATTGTTGTTTCCATCCCCAGAAGGCACATCCATGCAACAAAAGGGCCCCAATTGGGCAAAAGAAAAATGCTACAACTGGCATTTCATTTAGTCACTCCACGTTGGCTTAAATACAGGAGTGCTGCTTTAACGTTATATTAAAAATCCCTTCTGCCTACTTCTCTTTAAATTCCCCTTGTGGATTTTCCCTTTTATTTCTGGTCTGTTGCTAATATATCCCAGCGTCTGGAATTTGTCTTTTTTAATGATATATAGTGTGGCTTGACGCCAGCCTCTACTCCAGGGGATTTTTGTTCATGTTAAGATTTGAAAATCTTTATAAACACACCCTGGGAGGAGAAAGAGTCTGTTATTTAAGAAACAGGACAAAGAGTTAGAGGAGCTCAGTTCTCTTCACCAGCTGCATCATATCCTCCTGGGCTGGTGTTTGTGAAGAGAAAAAAGGATAACCTCTGAAACTCAGCTCCGGGATGCTTCTGCCCTGACTCATGGAGCTACTGTGGGGGAAAAGAGACTCCGGGATCTGCTGTACAAATACATCTCAAAATTCGGTGAACAGCTTCTTGTCCCCAACCATTTGGGCTCTTGGGAAAGATTCGAGGGAGACATATTTTGAGAAAAGCCAAACGCTCTGTAACAGAAATCAGACCTCTGTTATTTGGACCAGCCTTCCTCGCTCACTGCCTTGAGTCCTAGGCCTGTGAACTTTCTTACAGGAACCAAGATTGTAGAATCATAGACTAGTTGGAGTTGGAAGGGACCTTAAAGACCATCCAGTTCCCTCCCCCTGCCCTGGGCAGGGACACCTCCCACCAGACCAGTTTGCTCAAAGCCCCATCCAGCCTGGCCTTGAACCCCTCCAGGGATGGGGCAGCCACAGCTTCTCTGGGCAACCTGGACCAGGGTCTCACCACTCTCACAGCAAAGAATTTCTTCCTAAGACCTCATCTAAATTTCCCCTCTTCAACATATTCATGCTGAACTGGAGGTGAGCAGTAGGGTGGAACAGCTTGTTTGTGAGATGGTGTTTTTGAGGGTGGTGGTAAGGAGGACACGGGCAGCCTGAAGAGGAGTTCAGAAGGGCTGCAGGAGGCCAAGTTAAATGGGAGGTAGACATGACAGAAGATGGGTGAAAGATGAGACAGCTGGGGGAGAAGTTTGGGTCACCTGGTGCCTCTCTGGAGCAGGATCTTCGGGTTGCTGTAGGTAGTGGTGGGCGGTGGTCAGAGCCCATCACATATGGAACGTGGCACGGAAAGAGACTACTCTAAATCCATGGTCTGTCCACACCTTCACTAGTGAATATGGTTGGGATTTCCTCATCTAAAAGGGATGGAGGAGAACTGCAAAATGTGCAGATAGAGACAACAAGGATCCATGCTGAGCAACTCGGGAACAGTTGTGTGAGGTGCAACTCACCATTTGGAAAGAAATGACTGAAGAGAGGCACAACAGAGGTCTACCAAATCACGAGTGGCCTGGAAAAGCAAGAAGCAGGAGTCTTCAAAGGGAGCCAGTCGGAGCCAAAGGTACAACAAAAAACAGTGCTTTTTTTTAACAGCAGGCAGTGGATCTGTGGAGCTCCCTGCCTGAGGATTTTTGGATGCTCGAAATTTACATGAGCTCAAGGGGAAACTGGGCAAGTACTTGAAAATGGGAGTCTGCTTCAGGACGCTTCAGATATTTGTGTGACAAGTGTCACAGCAGAAACCACATCTGGCTCAGAAGACACGTCAGCTGAAGGCAGGAGACCACTTTGGGGCAAACACCTTCCATGGTGCTCTTGTTCTTACTCTTCCCTGGTCGCTTGTTCATGTGCACCGTTGGAGGTGAAGGCAGGGCTGGGTGGACCCTTGGTCTGACCTGGGGCCAGTTCTGATGTTCGCATTTCAGTAGCATTTTCAGGAGCTGGCCCAAAAAAAATATCTCTGTTTCCTTAATATACAAAATTCCTAGCAATTACCAGCAATATAACATGCGAGAACACCAACTCTGCAGTAATTGCGCAGAAGGTAATTATCTTCCTCATTTTCACAACAAGCCTTTGCACGTAGGTAGCGCTCATTTACGAAGTCTTTGTTGCCTCCCTTTTGATGAGGTTCCCCAGAACGACAGTCCTAAAGCTCAGGCTTTTGAAGCAAGAGTGGCTCTGGCTCTGTGGACAATTCGTCAACTTCTTGAGCGAGAAGAGCTGAGTGGAGAAGGGGAGGAAGCTGGTGTCACTTAGTGGTGGCTGTGCCCATTGCTCACGTGTCTACTATTGGCTCCATACTTGAGGTTTACATCAGTAATGCTTTGATTCTCGCTCCTTCCTTCCCCAGGAGACCGTACCCTTGGAGAAAACAGTAAATGCCATTTCTCAGCTGGTTTTCCTTGCTGTGAAACCACCTGAGAAGGAAAGGCCACCGGGAAATGGGTGGGTGTTTTGCCCCAGTGCTGGGATGGGATGGGCAAGCTGCCCTGCTGTACGGCAACACTTCTGTCTCCTCTCGCACAGGCTTTGTCTGCTCTGTCCCTCCGTGTCCACATCCATGGTCTGCTGGCTACAATAAGGGCTACAAAGATGATTAGGAGCCTGGAGCATCTCCCTTACGAGGAGAGGCTGAGGGACTTGGGTCTTTTCAGTCTGGAGAAGAGAAGACTGAGGAGGGATCTGATTGATGCTTATAAATACTTAAAGGGAGGGTGTCAAGAGGATGGGGCTGGTCTTTTTTCAGTGGTGCCCAGGGACAGGACAAGAGGAAATGGGCGCAAACTTGAAGATAAGAAGTTCCACCTAAACATGAGGAGGAGCTTCTTTCACTTTGACGGTGGCAGAGCCCTGGAAGAGGCTGCCCAGAGAGGTGGTGGAGTCTCCTTCTCTGGAGACATTCAGAGCCCACCTGGACACGTTCCTGTGGGACCTGCTCTGGGTGGACCTGCTTTGGCAGGGGGTTGGACTGGGTGATCTCCAGAGGTCCCTTCCAACCCCATGTGATTCTATGATTCTGAAGCACCTGCTGTTGTTCTGGATGGAGATGGTTGGGCTCAGGCAGATGCACAGCCCCGTCTTACACTCACTTTGCCTCACGAACACGTTTCCACAGGGGTGGTGAGTGCCAGCTCAGTGAAGAAGGATAAGCTGGGTTTGTCTGTGGCCACACAATGCAAACCCACTGGGGCTGAGCCACCAGCAAGAACCTGGGGAGGCCAACAAGGAGGGACCTGGCAGAGAAACCAGCCTGGGAGAGCAAGAAGGGGCTGGGAGTGAAGAGGTTTGCATGATATAAAGTGTCTCTCTCTTGCCAGAGGGATTCACGGGGTGGCTGGAGCAGGACAAGATAAATTTAAGGCTGTTTGAGGTAACTTGACAGCTCTGCGCTGAGGTTTTTTTTGCAGATGCTGGGTGTTCGGGTGCAGGTTGTCTTCTGAACCAGCACTGCCCTGACTGAGCACTTACCAGGGAAGGAATTTGTCCCCAGATGCCAGCGTGATGGCAGA
>QJSC01017374.1:377171-387301 GCA_003697955.1 Calidris pygmaea
TTTAAAGAATGGGGTGGACTCTCCCTGCTCCTCGGGCAGCCAGGGGGGCAGCAGGCAAGCCCTTCCCACCCAAAGTGGGGCTTGGAGTGGGACAAGGGGGCGTTTCTGATGGGTGCCACACCAGCCAGTCTCCTCACCGGGGGGATGTAAAGTCCTGTTCCATGGCAAACAGGCCTATTTGTTAAAAATAGATATATATGCGTTAGGGGATGAGTGGAGTCCTGCAGGGTTACCTCTGGCACAAGCTCGTCCCCATGGATGGCTGGTGGGAGCAGCCCAGTTGCATTGGGCAGAGACCTAGAGAAGAGGTGCTCAAGCTACTGTTTTACACCTACCTTTTCTAAGCACACCTTTTATTGACTTTTTTTTTTTTTTACCCTTAATTTTAATTTTTTCGAAGCCATGAAGAGCTGCAATGTGTGCTTGGTCTAATTGTTTTAATTTTTTTTTTTTTTTTTTTATATCTAACCATCATCCTGGTTTACTCCAGGATTCTGGGTGGGATTTTTCCGAGAGAAATCCCAGGGGATTCGGGGATTGCTGTGGCTGCTGGCAATCAGCCTGCATTAGCTGAACATTTCTCAGCTGAGTTTTTGCTCTGGAGCTCCTCCACAGCTCGGCTGGGAGAGCAGGGAAGAGTCACACACCGGACACAGGTTGGCTCTTTGTCCTGGCTGTCACTTCTAACATCTGGGTTCCTTCATGTGAAGTCATTAGCAGAGGTAAAAGAGAGTTCAGGCTGAAGGGAGGGGAAATTCCCCTGCCATGGCTCTTCCAGTCCGTCGTTGGAGGACGTTGGTGTTACTGGTGTGCTGAAGGTCCTGCTGGAGGAGTTGGACATGTTCCTGATTTGTTTTTTTTTTTTTTTTCTCTCAAAGCGCTGGCATGGAGGGGGTTGGCCTCTGCCAGCACCGACCCAGTTGTCACCCCTGCCAGCAGGCACCAAGCATCTGGCATCTTTCAGGCTGGGCTTTGTGTCTTGTGGCCTTGAAATCAGGCAGGGTTGTGCCACCAGCTTCATTGCAGGCTCTGGGGTTGCTCCAGAGCAGCCCATGTTCCCCAAGGGATTTCCACTGAAATGCCTGATTTCTGGCAGAAGCTGGAAGTGCCGTGGCTGGCGGCTGGACCCTTTCCAGAGAGGTGCTGTCAGACACAGTCTCTGGGAGCCGTTTGCTCCTTGTGCAGAGCAGTGAGAACCATAGAATCATTCAGGTTGGAAAAGACCCTTGGGATCATTGAGTCCAACCACCAACCCCACTCTACAAAGTTCTCCCCTAACACCTCATCAAAATGACTCTTAAACACATCCAGGGATGGTGACTCCACCACCTCCCTGGGCAGCCTATTCCAGTGTCTGACCACTCTTTCTGTGAAGAATTGTTTCCTAATGGCCGGTCTGAACCTACCCTGTTGCAGCTTGAAGCCATTCCCTCGTGTTCTATCACTAATTATAGAATCACAGAATCTTCTAGGTTGGAAGGGACCTTAAAGATCATCTCGTCCAACCGTCAACCTAATTTTGACAAAAATAAACACCCACACAACAAACAAAAAGCAACACCATCACTAAACCATATCTCCCAGCACTACATCAACCCATCTCTTGAATGCCTCCAGGGACGGTGCCTCAACCACCTCCTTGGGCAGCCCATTCCAATGTCTGATAACCCTTTCGGTGAAAAAATTCTTCCTAATATCCAGCCTGAACCTCCCCTGGGGCAACTTGAGGCCATTTCCTCTAGTCCTGTCGCTTGTGACCTGGGAGAAGCCAAAGACTTGGGAAGAACTACCTGTGAGAAGAGACCAGCACCAGCCTCTCTACAATGTTCTTTCAAGTAGTTGTAGAGAGTGATGAGGTCTCCCCTCGGCCTCCTCTTCCTCAAACTAGACAGTCCCAGCTCCTTCAGTCTCTCTCATTTCCTCTGGTGCCGCCATCCCTGGGTGGCTCCGTGGTGGGACCGTGCAGAGCAGCGTTTCCTGCAGCCTTTTCAGAGCTGGACTTTGGCCTTGTTTTTGTGATTTCTTTGTTGGATTTTCAGCGTTTCTCTTCGCTTCTCCTCCGTGTAAACGCCTGTAGCAAGGGCAGGAAGCGGTAGCCCTGTACCAGGAATAACATCGCTCCGAAGCACCGCGTGCAGTCAGCGGCCTTCAAGGGAAAAAAGCGGTGGCGTGCTCTCAATTTGAACTTTTGTGCTGTCTCTCAAACCACTTCCTGACGGCAGCATCCTCCTCAAAGCGCTGTTTTTTTTAATTTGCCAGCATGGCGGGGGATTTTCACGCCCCGGCAATCCCTCCTGCCTTTCTGCAGCACCTTCCCTTCCCAGCTTTCCTACCTGGCCCAGTGAAGCCGGTGGCAGCAGCAGCACGTTGGAAATGAAACCTTCTCCATGAAGAGAGTCTGGAGGGGACAGCACTGTTGGTCTCCTGGAGCGGCTGCTGGCTGTGGTGGGGTCAAAGGAGATGGGAAGAGAGGGGGTTACCAGCCTGGATAAAGTGAATTTGGATCCAGGGGCCTGGAGCATCTCCCTTACAAGGAGAGGCTGAGGGACTTGGGTCTTTTCAGTCTGGAGAAGAGAAGGCTGAGGGGGGATCTGATCAATGCTTATAAATACTTAAAGGGAGGGTGTCAAGAGGATGGGGCCGGTCTTTTTTCAGTGGTGCCCAGGGACAGGACAAGAGGAAATGGGCACAAACTTGAAGATAAGAAGTTCCACCTAAACATGAGGAAGAACTTCTTTCCTGTGAGGGTGGCAGAGCCCTGGAAGAGGCTGCCCAGGGAGGTGGTGGAGTCTCCTTCTCTGGAGACATTCAAACCCCACCTGGATGCGTTCCTGTGGGACCTGCCCTGGGTGGACCTGCTCTGGCAGGGTGGGGGCTTGGACTGGGTGATCTCCAGAGGTCCCTTCAACCCCATGTGATTCTGTGTAAGCATCTGGCGTAGGCAAGCCTGTGCCTCTGCATTCAAAGCCCTTTGGCCATGCACATCTGTGTGCAGGGTGACGAGCATCCCCTGCAGAGCCCTTGGTCACCACCACTAGCCCTTGGCCATCACCTCAGCGCCCACATCTGGTCAAGGTTTCAGCAACATGAGCCCATCCTGACCTACACGCCGCGAGCATCGGAAGCGAGCGCACCTGCAGCAGACCCTGCTGAGAAGATGGGGTGCGTATTAACCCCGGGTAGATGGGGAGCTTGTCTAACCAGGGCCATGCAGATCCACCCAGGGCTTCAGACAAGTATCTGCTGTAGGGCCTCACCTTCACGGGGAGGGGATTTTGCTATGACACCAGGCAGGCTCACCAGCCCTATGCCCAGCTATGGTGCGGCCAGTCTTTCAGCAGACCAGCACATCACCCTGGCCATGCTGGCTTGAAATGGGGGTAACCTGAAGCAAAGAGCATCAGTCTGGGTTTCCCTGGAGATCCCTGCAACCCCTCAGCACCCTATCGCCGAGCAGGTGGGGAGTAAAGCAAAGAATCATAGAATCATAGAATCTTCTAGGTTGGAAGGGACCTTAAAGATCATCTTGTCCAACCGTCAACCTAACTGACAAAAAATAGACACCCGCACAACAAACAAGGAGTAACCATCACTAAACCATACCTCCCAGCAGTACATCAACCTGTCTTTTGAAGACCTCCAGGGATGGTGCCTCAACCACCTCCTTGGGCAGCCCATTCCAATGCCTGATAACCCTTTCAGTGAAAAAATTTTTCCTAATATCCAGCCTGAACCTCCCCTGGCGTAACTTGAGGCCATTTCCTCTCGTCCTGTCGCCTGTGACTTGAGAGAAGAGACCGACCCCCACCTCTCTACACCCTCCTTTCAGGGAGTCGTAGAGAGCGATAAGGTCTCCCCTCAGCCTCCTCTTCTCCAGGCTGAATAACCCCAGCTCCCTCAGCCTCTCCTCATAAGACTTATTCTCCAGGCCTCTCACCATCTTTGTCGCCCTTCTCTGGACCCGCTCCAGCACCTCGAATCACTTAGGTTGGAAAAGACCTTTGAGATCATCAAGTCCAACTGTTAACCTAACACTGCCAAGCCCACCACTACACCGTCACAGAATGGTAGGGGTTGGAAGGAACCTCTGGAGATCATGTAGTCCTGCCAGAGCAGGGTCACCCAGAGCAGGTTGGACAGGATGGTGTCCGGTGGGGTTTGGATATCTCCAGAGGAGACGCCACACCCTCTCTGGGCAGCCTCTTGCAGGGCTCTGCCACCCTCACAGGAAAGAAGCTTTTCCTCATGTTCAGATGGAATGGAATTTCCCCTGTTCCAGTTTGTGCCTGTTGTCCCTTGTCCTGTCACCGGGCACCATTGAGAAGAGTCTGGCCCCATCATCTTCCCACCTGCCCTTTAGCTATTGCTCAGCATTGATGAGGTCCCCTCTCAGCCTTCTTTTCTCCAGGTGGAACAGCCCCAGGTCTCTCACCCTTTCCTCAGCAGAGAGATGCTCCAGGCCCCTCATCATCTCTGCAGCCCTCTGCTGTACCCTCTCCAGCAGTTCCCTGTCCTTCTTGAACTGGGCATCCCAGAACCAGACCCAGTGCTCCAGATGGGGCCTCCCCAGGGCAGAGCAGAGGGGGAGGATGACCTCCCTCAACCTGCTCACCGCGCTCTTTTTAATGCCCCCCAGGAGACTATTGGCCTTCTTGGCCACAGGGGCACATTGCTGGCTCCTGGGCAACTTGTTGTCCACCAGGACTCCCAGGTGGAGATACCCGTAAGCACCACAACCTAGCTACATCAATCTAGCCGAAGGCTGAGTGGCCTCTATTTTTTTTCCTCTTTTTTTGGGTGTTCCAGCTCTTTTTGTTTTGTTTTGTTTTTTTTTTTTTTTTAATAAGAGGTCAGGATTCTTTCCCCCCCCTCCCCAGCTTGGCAAGAACGAGTCAACACAAAGAGGAACGTGGCGGGGCCACCGTGGGAGAGCGGCGGGGAAGGAAACGTGGTGGGGGAGAGGGGATCCGGCCGCCGAAGGAGCACGTTTCTCAGCAGATGGATGTAGGTACAGTCATCACAAAAGTTTGGGCTGGGAGATAACGCCTTGGCTCGTCATGCAGGTATCACACCACCACCTTTAGGAGGCCACGGCCAGGCTGTTTTGGGGCAGAAGGGAGTAATATAGCTCTTTTTTTTTTATTTTTTTTTATTTTTTATTTTTTTGCCAGGCTGGGGAACAACCCAAGGCGCTGGGCTTTTCCTGCAGCAGCAACACCAACGTGGAGACGTGAGGCTGCATCTTCCCCTCCCTGGCCGGGGTGGGAGGCAGCACGGTGGCCGGCCCAGCTGGGAAGAGGGAATTTTTGTTACTGGTTCTTGAAACGTGGTCGCTGTGGAGGAACCGGGCCCTCGGCTTTGCTCTGGTCTCCTCTGGCGTTGCCACCCGCTCCTGGAGGCAAAACCGGAGAAAGGATGGACCCACCGGAGCATCCCACCCTCTGGGATGGGCGTTGGGATGGGAAGCTCCTCTGGCAACTGTTGTCACCCCGGGAAAACCCCAAACACATCCCTTCTGCTGCCTCCGTGGTGGCTGAAAGCAGAGATTACCAGCAGAATAACAACCACGGCTGCCTCCCCGGGGCTGGTGGCTCCCGAGGGCTTCGACTCGTGCTGGCTTGCAGAAAGCAGGGGGAGGAGGGGGGGAAAAACACCGCTCTCAACCCGGCCGCCTTCTTTTTATTTGATTTCTGCCCAGCAAAGCCTGGTGGCAGGAGGGGGGGGGGGGGGGGATGCGGGGAGCTCGTCCTGATGACACCCCCTCCCCCACCCCCCCTTCCTCCGACCGCATCCCTGGTGGTTGGGAGGTGATTTTCCACCGTGGCTGCTGGGAAACGTGGCCCCCGTGGGTGGTGTTTGTGCCTGGCCGGTATGCGAGTGAAAAATATGAGTCACGATCCCGCAGCCTGTAAAACTGTGTTGGTTCTCCCTCTTTTCGGACCCTCGTTATTGATTATTTTTAGCTGCGAAATGGGGGGGGGGGGGGGGGGGGGGGGGGGGGCAGGGAGGAATGAGCCAAGACACAGCTCCCCGCTGCTGTTCCAGGGGATTTGTTAGGTTTGCAGCTGACTGTTGGGAGATTAATAGACAAACCCCAACCACTTCGGTATTGTGCACTCTGTATTTTTAATATAAATCAGTTTTGCAGCAGTTTGCAGGACACAAAGCTGGCCGCAGCCTGGCTTTCCTCCCCCCAGCCGTGTGGGTCAGCAGCCGGGGCATCATCCCCCGTGGGGTGGTTGTTCCATCTTTCCTTCTTCCTGCTCCTCAGGATGCGTAGGAAGTGGAAATCGGTCCAGGGGTGACTTTGAGGTCCTCTCCCTTGGGAGGGAGAGCAGGAGGAACTGGAGAGTCCTGCCCATGCCCAGCTGGATGCAAGCCCTCCCAGGTCCTCCGGAGCTGGTCCTCCCAAGCCAGCCCTGGCTTGGGAACCTCCTGGGGCTGAAGAAATGGCTACCAGCCTTCTCACCCGCTGTCCTCCCCAGTATCTAGGGCAGAAGAGCAGTGTCTGCCTCTCCCAGGAGACAGGGGGGGACGACAAAAATTCCACTGGAGTAAGTGCAGGGAAAAGGCTCTGCCAGATGTTGCTTCTGGCATCTGTCTTGTCCCAGCCCTGGGTCTCCAGTCAAAGCAGAAATTACTGGTGCTGGGGAGATGCTGAGATGGGCTTTCTCCAATGCCCTCCCTTGCAGCCACTGGAGGAGAAACCTCCACGGGGGATCCTTCCTGAGCACAGGCTGGAATTTGGTCTTGGAACAAGAAGGTTAAGAGAGAGCTGTGCCGTCCTGCATCGTGGGTTAATGTGACCTGGTGTCTGAAAAGGGTTGCGGTGGCTTATGGGGCTAAGAGACGAGATCTGCACAGAGAGAGGAACTTCCTTCCCACCTCGGGAGAGGACTTCTTACGTTGCCTCCTCCGGATGTGCCATGAGGCGCTGCTGTTGAGCATCAGCATCCATGAAGGTGCTGACCTGGGGTCTACCCACGCTAGGATTGTCCCAAGGCGCTGGAGCCCTCTATGGCCAGGAGCTGCTGCTGGCTGCGGGGGGTCTTTGCTGTCCCCTGGCCAGGCTGCCTCAAAGGTGCTCTCGTGTCCCCTCCCCATCCAGTGCCCTGGCAGCCCCCTTTTTTCTGGGGACAGCCAGCCAAGCAATTTGGCTTTAGTCTCCTCTGATACATGAACACAGGGGAAAAGGCTGATCCAAACATCTTTGGAACTGAAGAGCACCCCCTGCATCCAGACATCCATCCTGGGAAGCCTTCAGCCCCCCCTGGGAGCCTCATCTTCCTCACAGGTCCTCCCCATCACCCTTTCTTCTGCTGGCCGGCTCTGCGGCGCCTCCCGTTCCCTTGGTGGTCCTCCCCAATTCGGGCTGGGGTTTTTTTTGGGTTGGTTTGTTTTGGTTTCCTGCCGAGGAGGGCAAACGCCCACAGGTCATCCATGGCCATAGGAATTCAGCAATGTGCTCCCTTCCTCCCTGTTCCTGGGTGTTCACCATCCCCTCGGTGGCTCCTGATGGGGATGGTGGCATTTTGGGGACCTCCACTGAAAACCTGGACTTAGGCTCAGGGAAGGAATGAAGGGCTTCACCAAATTTAGGGGTGAGTTTCCTGCCATGTCCTGTACAACAGGAGATGAGGAAACACCAGAGCCAAGCACCAACCCCCAGGGTTGCCGGAGAGGAAAGGCTCACAGGTGGAGTCGTGTTGGGCTCATACCCAAAATCAGGAACCATCAAAGAGGAGGGGAGGTGGCCTCTGCTGTAGTGGGGCGAGGGCTCCATGTTCTCCATCTTTTGGGATTTCCTGTGGACTCCAATTCCCTGTGTATTGCTGCAGACACAGGGACTCACTTATGAAGCTGCTTTCCTGGTGGTAAAACCAGCCTTGGGACCTATTATCAGGGAGATACTTCCTTTGGTTTTTGAAAATGATTCACCGGAGTGATGCTGAATTAAATGAGTGGAAAAAAAATACATCAGACTGAGTGCAACGAAGCAGTGGCTCCCACATTGTATGGGGACGGATAAGCTTCCCAATTTTAAAAATATTCTGTTGACATACATTTCTGCGGGTATTTATTTCCATCGTCTCTTTTAAAATGGGTTTCGCCGCGTGTTCTGGAGAGCAGCTCCTCTGCCATCGCGTTGCCCTGCTGAAAAAGCTGGAAACCCCTGCTGCCCGTGGGGCAGAGCCATGGTGGCACCCAACCTCCCCCACCAGCCCGAGGGAGACCGGCGGGAAGGGAACGTGAGCATCAGCCAGGGGCACTGGGGGGAGCGGCTGGGGAAAACCCCACCTCTTCCAAATAGAGCAATGAGGACATTTCCCAAAATCTGGGGTGGAGCTGCTCCTCTGGGAAAGCCCCGGCGTGGGTGGGAAAACCTCCCCCGTGGAGAGGCAAGAAGGGCGAGGGGTGCCTGTGCCCGGGCAGGGCGGCGAGTAACTGAGAGACCCTGGGAGGAGAAGGGTCTTTATTTGGTGACCACGGCGTGGCTTTCCCTCTGGCGCTGCCCCAGCTGCCAGGGAGGAAATCCAGGCAGGAGGTGCCACCTCACGCTCCCGCCCTGGCCTGAATTTGCAGCTGGAAGCGCCAGTGTCCTCCTCCTAGACATGGGCTTAGAAGTGTATTGCTTCTTCTCTTTACCTTTTTCATTTTCCTCCTCTTTTTCCCCTTTTTTCCCCTTTTTTCTCCTTCCCCCCCTCCCTTTTTATCCTTTTTTGCCCCTTTTTTCTCCCTTCCCCCCTTTTTCCTTTCTTCCTATTTCTCTTTTTTCCTTTCTTCGTTTTTTTTCCCCTTCTTAGCTTTTTCTCTTTTCCTTTTTCCTGTTATCCTTTTTCTTTTCCTTTTCCCTTGTCTTTTTTCTTCCTCTCTCTTTTTCTACTCCTTCTCTGCTTTTCCCTTTTCCATGTTTCCCTTTTTTCCTTTATTCCCTCCCCCCCTTTTTTCTTTTTTTTTCTTTTTTCTTTTTTCTTTCTTCTTTTTTTTCTTTTTTTTTTCTTTTTCTTTTTTTTTTTCTTTTCTTTTTTCTTTGTAGTACTTTGTACTTTGGGTGTTGGGGAAGGGGGATAAACCCTACCATGAAACACAGACAAGGGAGAGATGGGGTCAAAGACTTTGCTTCCCCCAAGCAAGGTGGGGCTGGGGCTGCAGGAACCCTGGGACAGCCTGGTTTTGGGTCGAGAGGTCAGCTGGTTGGTGAGGTTGGAGGCACATGTCCCACCACCTGGGCCTGTCTGCTGGGAAACTGCCTGTGAGCAATTGGTTTCTTGGCATGCAGCAGCATTTGTTTCCATTTCATCTCACAGACAGGTCAAAACTCCAAATTTTGTGGTCTTTCAAGCCAGGAGGGGTTTGAGTGTCCCCCCAGGTACCATCTGCAGGTCAACACTGAAACTTGGTCCTGGTGGTGTAGCTCCATCTGCTTACCAGGTACAAGAAGAGAGCTAGGGACTTGCTCACTTTATACGATTTATTGTCATCTTCAGGACCTCTTATGCTGTTCTACAGAGGCACATCTGGACTCCACCTCTGAACATAGCCACACTAACATCTGGACTCTACATCTGGACATAGGCAAACAGCTGGACACAAACATCTGGGCTCTAAGGGCTACAGAGATGGGCTCCATGCAAACGTGAGATGCTCTGCAATCAACGGTGGGCATCTTTAATGCAAGATCTGCATTGCACATGGTGGATCCTATAGATTTCTCCCACTGAGGTTAAATAATGGTGTCCATGGACTCCTAGGTCAGGATATAGAAGGAATAAGTGCCTTGAAAGCATCAGAAAGCCCAGAGAAAAATCACTTTGGCCCTCCCATGTTACACCATGATTTTCTTACGTAAATCTTCCAGGTGTGCGATTTATGCCATTAGAAATCCCACAAAACACCAAGTGTAAGCTATCTACTGGTTTTATTCATAGTATTAGAGTTCACCACCAACACGGGTGACACACTCACCGTGATAAGCTGGAGTGTGATGGCATTGCCTGCTTAAAACCTCCCTGAGCACAGTCCAGAGGATGAGCAGCCAAACCAACGAAAAGCAGCCGGTGATCAAGGGAAGCCAACTCCATATTTAAGGAAAACATCAGCTCCTGAGAAATCCCATACCTTTAATTGTA
>QJSC01017374.1:387401-460487 GCA_003697955.1 Calidris pygmaea
AAAAAAAAAAGAAAAAAAAAGAAAGTGTTTGGTTACTTTGATCTTCTAAGAAAGCAAATAAAAATACCTATTTGCCCTGCATGATTTTCACCCTCTCTCTTTCTGCAGCGATGCCAGCACTAGAGGGAGGCAGATGGTAAATTTATCTCCCAAAGCTCTCAGCTAGTTCACGTTGCCTTATAAGTGAGAGCAGGACACTTGTAAATAGGAGCTCCTGGGGTGTCGTGCTGCCTGGGGAGGGGGTAAATTTGAGCACTTGCTGAAACTAACTCAATTTTGGTGACTGCCCCTCCGATGGACACTAGTCTGATGGACCAGTGGTCCCCCAGTGGCTGCTGCCAGCCCAGGTGCCTCGGCAGCTTCCGAGCTCCTGAGGGTCCTGTCGGGTCCATCAGCTTGTCCTGGGAGAGATGCAACCCCATCCCGAGAAACGGGGAGGGCAGGAGCTGGTACAGGGGCGAAGACCCCCCAGTTTGGGTTTTTTTTGGCCCCTGTGGTGCAGTTTGCCTGCAGAGCTCAGCGCAGGACAGCTGTCTCTCCTCCAAAAGCACTTTTTGGGCCAGGTGACAAGTATTTAGTCAAAAAGGGCCAAACGTACTAATGGGCAATTTACAATTTTATGGAAATATGAAAAAAACTCAAAAAAAAAAAAAAATAGCTACCAAACAAGCAAAAAAAAAACAAACCCTACATGTGAAAATTCCTCACTTAAATGCTGATGTATTGGCAAATTAAAAATAAACTCAAGCTTACAATTTCTCTCACCATCTCCACTCTGCCATCTGCTAAGATCATGGAACTGTCAGAGTTGGAAGGGACCTCTAGAGATTATCTAGTCCAATAACTAGATCCAATAAGATAAAACCAAACGAACGCTCCTATCCTCCTGGCGAACTGAAGGCTACTGGGGGGGCCCCCACCCTGCATCTCAACGGGGTGTTCCAGCTGGGATGCTCCTCTTCCAGGGCTTACGCTGGGGTAGCACAACCCTGCCTGATGTTCCTGAAGGCAAACCCCATTTAGACAGAGAGGGTAGAGTGGCGTTTGCAGGTCCGTCCTCACCTGCTGTAGGACAGCGAGAGGGAATTTGGGGTCAGAGAATCACAGAGTGGTTTGGGTGGGAAGGGACCTTGAAGATCATCACTAGTTCCAACCCCCCTTACATGGGCAGGGACACCACGGGCTGCTGTGGACATGGGGAGTTACAGACACATGGCCATTGGAGGAGAAGGTTTGCGCTGCTGGAAGAATCACTGCCTTTTCTGGCCTTTTGGCCATCGGGGCTGCCCACGGGATGGGTGGAAAAGCTTCAAAATTGGGAGCTGGGATGCAGTTGCTCGCACCAATGCTGCTGGGAAGGTCTGACACGCCGCTTGTTTCCACCCAGGAAAAAAAATGGGTGTATTTGACCCTGAACATCCATCCGTCAGCCTGCCGAGCTGTGACGACTTAGAAGAGAAAAAAGGATTTTTTTAAATTCCGTTTCACTAAATGATGATTGACATTTTCAAAGGAATATTGTCAAAGCCACATGTCAAACAGCTTAACTGCCTTATCGGTGTGGCCCCTCATGGCAAGTCAGACTGATTACAGATGAAAGAATTTCAAGCATCTAGTAATTTACACATCGTCACCTGGGCTATTTGCTTTCAACACTTTACAAAGTGCAGACCAGGAGAGGAGCTGGTTGTGTTTCAAGGTGGTTTCACCTGTTTCACTCAGTCTTGCATGAGGATGGTGCAGCCCCCGGGGGGAAATCACAGCCTCCGGCAGAAACCGGTGAAAACGTTGTGATGAAAACACTCACTTTCACATTAGTGCCTGGTTTTGTTCCACACACACACACACACACACCCCGCCTCCAGTAATTGAATCTTTTAATTTTTTTTTAGGAGAACAAGCAACTTGGGCTCTGCTTTTGGGTCAGGTGGGGGTATCAGCATCGCTTTAATTCCAGTTTATGGCATTACACATTATAAACAGATAAGGAGGAGAGGAGGAACACTGGATGGCAAATTGAGAGAGCAGGTCCATGCCTAATGATAGGTGGCTTCATTTCATTGATTAGCTAATTGCTATCACAGGTGTAGCAGGGCAGTATATGAACGAATGGGCTCCCAGCCCAGACCCTTTGTGTTTGGGAGAAGGTCTGGGAAAGGTGGTGATCCTGCATTTGCTCTTCCTGGGGTGTTATTTTAGGGGGGAGGGAGGTTTTCTTTTCTTTTTCTTTTTCTTTTTTTTTTTTTTTTCCTTTTTGAGAGGGAGTTCGTTTTAATGCTGTGCCTCCAGTAAACCTTTGCCATGAAGCCTTTACCCTCCCCAATGCTTCTGGCCCTGCTCCTGGCACCCTGGGTGTGGGGACCAGCCTCTGGCAGACAGGCTCCTGGGAGGATGCTGAGGTCCCGCTGCAACGCTGCCGGCTGCGATGCTGCCCTGGGGGTGAGCGATGGGAAGTGGGGGCTCGGTTCCCTGTAGGAAAATCCCTTCCTGGGGTGTAGCAACCCCCCTGCTTGTGAATCCTGCTTTCCTCTGCACGGCTCCTATGGATTAAACCACAGCTGGGCTTCGCTTGCTCTGTTTTGGGGGTGGTTGTGGTTAACAGCATACATCAGGCAATGCTACTGGAGGCAGGGAGGGGTGAGTGTTTATTATCACAGGCAATAAATACTTATATGCTTATAAATACTTAAAGGGAGGGTGTCAAGAGGATGGGGCCGGTCTTCTTTCAGTGGTGCCCAGGGATAGGACAAGAGGAAATGGACACAAACTTGAAGATAAGAAGTTCCACCTAAATATGAGGAGGAACTTCTTCACTTTGAGAGTGGCAGAGCCCTGGAAGAGGCTGCCCAGGGAGGTGGGGGAGTCTCCTTCTCTGGAGACATTCAAACCCCACCTGGACACGTTCCTGTGCAACCTGCTCTGGATGGACCTGCTCTGGCAGGGGGTTTGGACTAGATGATCTCCAGAAGTCCCTTCCCACCCCATGCGATTCTGTGAAAAAATGAGGTAGCCTAGGGGGTAGGTTGAGGCACAGGGAAAACTCCCAGCTACGTGGTGAACTTGGTGCTCCTTTCCTATTGGGCTTGGGCTGGGATCTCTCTGAGCATCGTTACAAGCATGGGCAGTGGTCTGCAATAAGACTCGCTTTTCTTTACAGGCACGTGGGTTCTCTCAGGAATATCAGAAGGTTAAACCAGGTAAGAGTTAACTCTCAGACCAGTTTTTTTCATTTTTTTATTGTCCTGACTAAATCCTCCCAACAATTTGGTGGGTACTTCAAGCCATGGTGTGGAAAGCTGGGAGCAGCAACCTGGCCCCACGGTGGGGAGCCAGGGGAAAAGGAATGGAGACCAAGTCTTATGAGGAGAGGCTGAGGGAGCTGGGGGTGTTCAGCCTGGAGAAAAGGAGGCTGAGGGGAGACCTTCTTGCTCTCTACAACTCCCTGAAAGGAGGGTGTAGCCAGGGGGAAGTCCATCTCTTCTCCCAAGTCACAGGCGATAGGACAAGAGGAAACAGGCTCAAGTTGTGCCAGGGGAGGTTCAGGTTGGATATTAGGAACAATTTTTACACTAGAAGGGTTATTAAGCCTTGGAATGGACTGCCCAGGGAAGTGGTTGAGGCACCATCCCTGGAGGTGTTCAAAAGACAAGTTGACATGGTGCTGGGGGACAAGGTTTAGTAATGGTTTTTTTTGGTCAGAGTTGGGTTGATGGTTGGACTAGATGATCTTGAAGGTCCCTTCCAACCTAGATGATTCTAGGATTCTTATGGCTGATACTGAGTGTTGGGGAGGGAAATGTCGATGCTACTGTGGCAGATAACCTATGTCCCTGTCTTGGGCTGCCAAAACCTGACCGCAGAGCTGGACCCCGAAGGCAAGCGTGCTGTAGCAAATCACTGCTGGGCAGCAGTTAAAACAAGTAGCGAAATCTCAATCCAAACTTTAACTGTGCCCTTGTAGGGTAAACCCATTGCTGGTGTGTGGCTCTTCTAGCTTTGAGATAATGTTTTTAGAAAATACCCTATTTCTTCCTGCCTGAGGGAAGGTGGTTCCCACTTTGAGGGCTAAATTAGCTATGGTGAGATGCTGATGTTGCTCATTCCACTGAAGCTCTGAGGGCTTCTTGCTTGGTTGAACCCTTTAGAGTGAAAGGGGTGAAAATGCCTTCAGGAGAGCACTACCTCCCAACTTTTCCAGGTGTATAAACAAAAAACCTCCCCCATTTGCTGACACCAAGTGTATTAGCACATTGTTGCTTTTGTAGCTTGTCCTGATGTAGCAATTCCCTGAGCCCTAAATGGCCTGACCCTGTGGATGGGATCCCACCTCCCTGGGACAAGTGGCACCCACTGCCTGGCTGTGCTGGGACCTCTGTGCTCCTGTGTGACTGTGTTGGGGTTGGGGGGGGGTGTGTGTGTGACATGACTTAAATAATGAGCTTTAATTCTCAGTTGATAGCAGTGGGGGTATGGCCTGGCTCCCTGTGGGGCAGGAGGTGGTGGTGGTGGCCAGGGCTTCTTCAGCTGGAGCAAACAGGAGTGGGAGGTAGCAAAATGAGGAGATAAAGGAGCTTGAAAATAATTTCTGGAACTAAGGACTAGTAACTCTGGGAACTAGAGATGCAGAAGAACTTGAGGTTGTTGCTTCTTGTCTTCCAGGGTCAGAGTTTCCTTGGATATTGGCCTATGTGCCTATAAGAAGCTGCCACAGGGTCCTGAAGGACAAATATGGGGAGTTTTCTCCTCCAGCTTACCATGGTGATACCCCCCTAAACTTGTGGTGCAACTGGACAATCTGGGCAGGTTCCAGAAAGCATATAATAATTTATATTCAAGGATTTATCACTAAGGAGGGTTGCATCAAAAATGAGGACAAGATCCTATTTGAAGGAGTTTCTTCACTGGTGGAAGACAGTGTGGTTTATGCTTGCTGGAAAAAGAACATCCATGTTTTTGCCACCTTTGCTCAGGCTGTCCATGTTGTGTTGCTCAAGAGCTACTTGCCGAACTACAGGGAGACACAATTTAAAGGGAAGTACTACATCTTCCAAGACCAGGGAGGTGAATCTTCCTCCAAAGATGATGTGATTTCTGAAACTTCTGCTCCAAAACTGCAAAAGCAAGGGAGTTTTTCTCAGTCTGGATGGGCTGAAGACCTTAGAGATGTGCTGGGCTTTGGGACCACACGTAGCACTGTGAGCCTTGGCAAGACCAGCGTGTTGAGTGGTGGGTTACTGCAGGGAGGAGGGAGCACACTGGGTACTATGGCTGTTGGAAGTCCTGTTGAGCTTGTCCCGTCTGAAGGTGCAAGGACACTGCTCCTGGAAACAAAAGCTCCTTGTGTGCTGGGGTCTGAACTTCGAGGAGATCTGAGATGCTGCAAGGAACCTCAAGGCAGAGCGACATCTGGGGGCATAATCCCCACCACAGCACAGGATACCTGGGGGCAGAGTCTCTCTGTGAGTGGGGACATCACTGTGGGGATTGGTTATATGCACAGGCTTTCAAGTGTGCTTTTGGAAACTCCTTCGCTTGGTGCCTTGCAGGTAGTGGAGCCTTTTTTGCAGCCAGCAGGTGTGGGTCTGGAGAACAGGCAGTCTGTCCTGCACCCTACCCGGGGGCCAGAAGATCGAGGAGACCCACAGTTTACTATTAAACCAATGCACACAAGTTCCCTGGATCTGGCTGTGCCTTTGCACTCTTTGTCCCTTGATAGAAGAGAAAGCAAAGAGAGAGTAGATACCACCACATACCGAGGGCTCAGCACAGTCAGTTTAGAGGAGGATGAAAGCCACCCCCAGTTGAGCGTCTTGGCCGATGGTGCAGTGAGTGGTGATGCTGGTGGCCTTGCAAAGACCCTGATGCCCAGCCTGAGTAGCCCGTATGAAGTGGTAAACAGGGACCACTCACATCTGCTACCTGAGAGAAGTCAAAGGTACCAAAGCAGTTTGGGGCATTTGTCCATGACTCAACCTGAGTTGGGAACAGCTGGCCTCCAACATATAAAGCTCATGGGTATTTCATCCCCAGAATGCGTTTGGGGCGTTGTCAAGGGGAAAACAGTGCTGCATCCCACAGCACCATGGGACATCCTCCAAGAGCATCCTCAATTGTGTGGCCAGAGCAGTCATGTCCAGCATTCAGCCTCTGCAGACCCTGAGAGCCTTCCCCCAAATGCCCAAGCACACGATGGTCCAGCTGCTGAGAAGGCTCTTGCTTCTTCCTTGAGTGTAAAAGGCTGCCACCACCAGAGTGACAGAGCTGCACAGCCAAGGTTGGTCATACCCCCTTTGCCAACAAGGATGAAGCATCTTCCCACAACCACGTCCACCCTAGGGACAGAAACAACCCCCACACTGGTGGTCTCCTGCACAGAACCTGTCCCTGCAGATTTCAGCTCTGCTGATTTCACCCCTGAAGCACTTCTTCCCCCAGAAGTGGGGCCCATCTCCAGGGTTGTCTTTTCTTCACCAACTGCTTTGGATTTGGATTCTGTCAGCCTCAGGCAAAGGGCAAGCATCTCACCAGCTAGCCCAGGAGATCAGGACATGGTCTCACCTTCACCACCTTGCCATCTATCAGTAGCCCCTGGACATCTTGGCCCTGGGATGCAAAAGCTGGTGCTGGGGGAGGTGGGTGGCCAGCAAGGACAAACCTCAGCCTCTGTGGACTCAATGGCCAGGGGTCCCTCCCCAGCTTCTGTCACTGGCCCGAAGCATGGTGTGCAGCTTCCTCAGCCTGAGGACAACGTGAGCAGTGGCTCTGGGGTGGTACCAGCTTCTCTGCCCAGCACCTGGGAGGCTGGGAGAGAGGAGCACGTGGTGCCTGTGCAGCAGCAGGGCACGGCTGCGAGTGACAAACTGGCTTCTGCCTCCATCCCCAGGGGATTTAAAACAGAGAAAACAACTGAAGCTCTCCAAGTGGGTGCAGGAGAGCAGAGAAATGGCTCCTCCAGCACTGCTCCTGCTCACCCTGGTCCTCCTGTGGCCCAGCAGGGAGAAACAGCGTTGAGAGGCCAAAAGCCCCAGGAGCCCTCTGATGACCCTGCATCCAGAAACACCCGGATGCCAGGAGGACAGCAACAGAAACACGCTGGTAGGTCTCCCAGTATTTAATATATCACTGTAAACCATCTCTAGAAAGCAGAAGGAGTTGGGGGGTGGAGGGGGGAAGGACGAGGCTGTGTCTCTTGCCTGCATGCCAAACCTGGCAAGTGTAGTCCTTGCTGTCCAGGGAGGGAAAGACTTCCAACAAGTGGTCTTGTTGTCTCCAAACCTCTGTTGGAAGCAAAACCATGTAATTCCAGCTGCTGAAGGCTGGATGGGCTGCAGAGGCCCAGATCCCTGCAGAGAAGCTGAGGCTTGGGATCAGCTCCTGTTGGAGAGCTGAGATGTGGCTCTGGGGGCTCAAACGATAGAAATCTTGCAGCCAGAGAAGGTTTTAAATGTGGCCTCTTCTGTGGCAACTTGTAGTGCTTGTAGAAGGGTTGATGTCCATGTCCTGGTGCATACAATAACCGGTGACTATGCCTTTCCTTTCCGATGTGTCAGAGTTAGGACCTCCTTGGGCAATGGAATACTTCCCCATCAGCAGCTGCCACCTCATCTTTCAGAATGGGTCTGGGATGTTTTACCTGCCGCTGCATGCCGACGTTAAAACCAATATCTGGTGCAACTGGACCATCTGGGCAGGCCCCCAGAAGCACATTGTCATCTATATCCAGGGTTTCCAGGGGAGTGAAGGCTGTGGCAAGAACCAGGACAAAATAATCTTCCAGGGGGTCTCGTCAAGTGTGGAAACCAAAGTGGTGTATGCTTGTCACAACCAAGGTACTCTGATCTTTGCTACACAAGCTACTGCGGTCCATGTATTGTTTCTATCAGGGAGTGTTTCCCTAAGCCATGAATATGGACACTTTAAAGGATGGTATTATGTATTCAGAGACTCTGAAACTGTGGGCTCTTCAGATGATACCACAGATCCCCAAGAGCCTGACCAGGAGGTCTCCAAAAAGAGCTGGACCACAGTGGTAACAAAAGATTTATTGTCCATAGTGAGAACTTCTCCCAGCCCATTAGGTGTACTTGCTGGTGGCAGGATCCAGCCTGAACTTGTGAGCCCAGATGAAGAGACCCAACACCCTCCCAGTCTCATTGAAGGTGCTCAGGCTGGTGCTAACCTGAATGAGCTTGACCTCAATGAGTGTGATCAGCTGTGGGATGAAACAGAGCTGGAAAGGAGCCTTAAGGATGGTGGCACTGAAGGCAGAGAAACTACGGATGACATGTTGGTGGAGCCATCTCCAGCTGGGCAAAGTGCTGAGTGTAAAGATAAGCTGTCTGCTTTGGAGATTGCAAAGGGGGAAGTAGAGCTTGTGCCTGCTTTGGTCACCATAGCTCCATGTTCCTCAGAGGTGCCCAGCAGCAACATAGGTCTCTCTTCCAAATCATCTAGCTTGGATCAGACCAGCAGCAGCCTGTCAGAAGTGGTTGCTGCTGCACATCGCACACAGACACCACTGCTGGAAGAGCCACTAAACACAAATACAAAGCCTTCTCCTCCCTACCCCTCTGCTGGTGTGACTGCTGGAGGTGTGGTGTCTCCAGGAGAAAGCGATGAGGAGCTCTTTGGTAAGGTGTTTTTTGTGGCTGAACTGATGCCCGACGTTGAGCAATGTCCATTTCCAGTGATGCAATGCTCTTAAGAGAGGTTTTATTTGTAGGCATGGCTGTCACCTTCAGTTGGTCCGCCTGATAGCACTCTTGACTCCTCCTGTATCCAAAGAAGATGATACTTGAGAAGACACAGGGTTATCTGTTGTGCCATGGGCATCTATGGGCTGATGGCCTTCTTAACAGGGAGAGGATGGTTCCTGATCCAAGTGCTCTGAATTACCTGTGGAGGAGCTGGCCTCTCAGCTGTGACTTCACACCCGAAGCAGCCTGTGAAGGCCCGTCTTGGTGTTAAACAGCTCTGGCTTGTGATGATTCCCATGGCTATAGCCTGCCAGGGTGCTCCCACCCATGACAACTGAGTTTGAGCTCCAGAAGTTAGAGGGAGGAGGGGGAAAAAAAGGCTTTTGTCTCATAAGGAAGTTCAGGAGTTGATGGTAGACTACTTTCACAGAAATTTAGCCACTGATATGTATGAATTTCTGTCTGAAGGTGGAAACAAAGATGTTTTCAATTGGTTTTTCCTCCCCTCCAAGATGTTCTTGGCCCTTCATTAGAGATGTGGGAGGGAGTTTTAGCTCCTTCGCAGAGGCTGGCATCTGATACACAAACTGCTTTGCAGCAATGTTGTGGGAGCTCCGGCAGCCTCACTACACTTCATCCATTTTCAGAAACAGATGAGGTTTATGGGGGTGATTTCTTTCTAAAGAGTGCTTCCCGCTGTAGAGAAGAGTAGATTGTATTTAGAGCTTGATATTTAATTACAGTATAAGGAATATAGGAAGGAGCTGGTGCACATTGTCATTCTTGCAAAGTGACACATACCTGATGTATTTATTTATTTTTTTCCCCCTAACCATGGATGTTAGCATCCTGATTCTTTCCCTTGCTCTGACAGATCTGGTTTCTGCCCTGGCATCTCTGGAGAATGACACCACGCTGCAGTCCCAGCACCATCCGGGAGGTGAGCGATGCAAAGAGTCTTAAAACTCTGCCCTAAGTTCGGTGTGCGGGTTGGTGTGGTGCGTGGACATCACCTGCTCATTAATTCCAGAAGGCAGTGGAGGGTGCTTCTGAGTAGTAACCATTTTGAAGATTTTGATTTATTTTTTTTTTAAGCCTGCAGTTGTGCTTTGGCCACTTTGTCCTTATCCTGAGTTCAGGCACCAAACCTGACATAAAAGCTGGCTTGTTTGGGTTCAAGCATTACTTGTTGGCTCTTTAAAGGAGATTTTTTTTTTTTTTTCCTAAGGCGAATGAGAGTGAATGAGCCTCAGTTCCTCAAATGGCTGTCTCATGACTACCTGGCTCAGAAACCTGCAGGAGTCCTGCTCGTCAGGCTGAGGAGAGAAGCAAACCCCCCCTATGGGAGCATTAGCAATTAAGCAGCACAACGCTGGGCTTGTAGGGCAGAGCATGCTGCAGGAACAGCTCGCAGAGAGGAGTCGATACAGACGGAGCCTTAGCTTTGAGCAGGAGAAATACTGTTGAATAAATAGGCTTTAAACAGCAGGCTCTGGCAAATCTGTGCCAGCCTGGATTCAGCCAGACCACAGCGGTTTGTCTGAGCTGATCCCAAACAGAGACAGGTGAGAGAAATGGGCTTTTTAAACTCCATCAGAAATGATGATGATACTTTTGGGAAAGAGAATAGCTTAAAAAAAAAAATGTATGAGCAATCAGATGCACATTAATCTTTGTATACTTGTTGTTCCGAAATCAATTCCCATGTTCAGCACTGAGCGTTTCCTGAGGTTTGTTTCTACCTGGTGTTACCCAACAACCCGTTTGACCTGATGCACCACTTCTGGAAATACCCATGTGGCACTGACTTACACAAGCTCGTCCTCACGGGGCTGTTCTGCTAGTGTCAAAGTTTAAGGACTAGCTCATTTAAGGAGCCTGTTCGTGTTGTGATGACTTAAACATCTGTCTCTTGTCTCTTCTGGCAGATGTGCTGTTTGAAGTAGCTGTTGAAATCAAACCCAAGGACTGGATTCCTCACGGTGGAAGTGAGCTCCAAAAGGGTTTTCTTGAATCTGTGAAGAATCATGTAAGTCTGGCCACAAGGAGGAGGAGAAAAAACAAACCAACAAAAACCCAAATGTCATGCCCTGTATCTTCACCTAGAAGGGACCGTGTTGTGCCCTTCATTCTGGGGATTTTCTGTTAAAGCCACATGATGAACCAGCATCTGAGCAGCTTGTCCTGCTTGTCATCTGAGGCCGATGCTGATGCCCTGGCAGGGCATGGCAGAGGCTGAGACACAACCAGTCGAGGGCTGTAACTCGCCTCGGAAGATGGGGTGGCTTGTAGCCAGGGCCTGAAACCAGGGGCAAATGTGTGAGTGTCTGCTTTTAGGCTCCACCTAAACTTCTTTTCTGGGACGCACAATTGGAGCAGGGAGAGGGTCCAGCCTGCTGCCTAGCCTAGAAGGCTACTCTCCATCCTCTGCTGCTCTGCAATGGCTCAGCACCCAAACGCTTACCTGGGGCGACTATTGCTCTTCCTTTTCCCAAATTCGTGTGTTTGGGGAGGGGGGGGGTGAGCTGAAGCTAAGCAGATGGGAGCAATTGTTTTTCTCCTAGAGAAAAGGCTCAGAACAGTGATCTGTGGGGCATCTAAAATGTCCTGAGTGGTTTGTGAAGGGGAAAAAGAAGGCGGGGAGGTAGACTGAGAAAAGTTAGTGTTGGCTGCCATGCTCCTGCCCATCAGACCTCAAATCGGCACTGGTCACTCTCGTCCCCTGCAGATCCAGGAGAACCTGAAACTGTCTGCCCACAGAGCCAATGAAATAAAGTTCAGGGAGATCAAAAGGTAGGGTTGCTGCTGTGCTGCTGCCTTGGCAGGTAACTCTGCTATAATCTGTAATCTTTCTTGGATAGCAGTAGCTTGGATTCTCATTCTCCTTCCTCAGGCCAGGCTCAGCCTAGCTCCTCTCCTGTGATCTATAACTTGCCCTGAAAATAGAAAAAAAAAAATGTTTTTTAGAGGAAAGATGGTGAAAATTGTTGTTTAGTGCTGGGTAGGGCCTCTATAGGTCTAAGGTGGGTTTAAACTCTGGAGAAAATGAGGATCCTCACACATTGCTGTGGTATCTGCTGGAAAAAGGTGGGAGGTGCCAGCAAGGTCCCTGAGACACTTCACCAGGGCTCACCTGGGGCTGCAGATTGTGACTACGATTTGCTTTACACAAGTCCCTTCAGCCTAGCTCCAAGTGAGGAGGCATTACCGGGCTTTCCTTTTCCCCTTGGTCCAAGTGCAAGGCTGCCTCTTGTCACAAATAACCTCTGCAAGAGCCTTGAAGCACCATGGGCTGATACAAGTGGGTGGAAGGTCTAAGTGGGCTTTCAGAGCTGGGCTTGGGGGGGTGATGCTTTCCTCCCACCTCACCCTGGGCTCTCCCCTGCCCGCAGGACACGCGATGCCAACCTGCTGCTCACCTTCTGGCTGCACCTGAAGCCGGAGGAGAGAAACGTGTCTCTGCTCCTGCGCTCCCAGCTGGAGGAGCTGCTTGGCACCTCGGTGGGGGTGGAGAAGCTGCAGCTTGTGTCGCTGTTGGTAGAAGGTGGGTGCTTTGCTTTTCTCTGGGAGAAATTTTATTTTCTCTGTGTGTTTGGTTTTTTTTTTTCCCAAGCCTGATTTGACTAACAGCACCTATTTCAAAGAATCACATGGGGTTGGAAGGGACCTCTGGAGATCTAGTCCAACCCCCTGCCAAAGCAGGTCCACCCAGAGCAGGTCCCACAGGAACGTGTCCAGGTGGGGTTTGAATGCCTCCAGAGAAGGAGACTCCACCACCTCCCTGGGCAGCCTCTTCCAGGGCTCTGCCACCCTCAAAGTGAAGAAGTTCCTCCTCATGTTTAGGTGGAACTTCTTACATTCAAGTTTGTGTCCATTTCCTCTTGTCCTGTCCATGGGGACCACTGAAAAAAGATCGGCCTCATCCTCTTGACACCCTCGTTTTAAGTATTTATAGGCGTTGATCAGATCCCCCCTCAGCCTTCTCTTCTCCAAACTAAAAAGCCCCAAGTCCCTCAGCCTCTCCTTGTAAGAGAGATGCTCCAGGCCCCTCATCATCTCTGTAGCCCTCTGCTGTCCCCTCTCCAGCAGTTCCCTGTCCTTCTGGACCTGGGGAGCCCAGAACTGGACCCAGTGCTCCAGCTGGGGCCTCCCCAGGGCAGAGCAGAGGGGCAGGATGACCTCCCTCCACCTGCTGGTCACACTCTTCCTGATGCCCCCCAGGATGCCATTGGCCTTCTTGGCCACAAGGGCACATTGCTGGCTCATGGGCATCCTATTGTCCACCTCTTCCCCCATTACAGATGTGAATGAGTGCAGCGCTGGGGTTGACCTCTGCAAGGAGGGGGCAGAGTGCTTCAACGGCGTGGGCACGTACCTCTGCCGCTGCAAAAAGGACTATGAAGATCATTCTCCCACCAAGTCTGGCACCCTCTGCATCCCCGCTCCCCAATCAGGTAAAGGACAAAGTAGCTACTCTGCTTTTTCTGGCAGCTGGGGTGGGTTGTTGTGGGGGTGAGTAATTTATGCAGCATCGCTCCTGCCATGTGTGACTTGGAGACAGCACATCATGGTAAGGGGTTCTCTCCTTGGCCGGGGTCCTACCAGCTGTTCTTCTGTTGATGTGATGTGTTGCATGTGATGCTTAAAAATGGTGCTGCTGCTGGAGTGATGGCTTTAGAGGTCTGGGCCTGGTGTGGGAAGGAGATATGATATCTTCGCAAGGCAATTCCCAGCTGATTGTCCCCTTAGGTTTCCTCCTTTGGTGTTAGGAGCTTTTCTCTGGGAGTTGTGTTCAGACGTGAGCACGCTTTGAGGCACTCCTGGAAGTTGAGGAGAGGGAGAAAGAATGAGGTTTAAGCAGTTTAGGTATCTAAGTTAGGAGGAGAGTCCTGTACTCAAAGGAGAAAAAGCCCTTCCTGGACTCCAAAGGCTGCTTTTAACTCCCAGAGGCACCAGCTTTCAGAGGTTAGCCCATCCAAGGGGTGACCTGCATCCCTTAACTGTGTCAGGCTAAAGTGCTGTTGCTCATTGGGGGTAATTCAATGTGGCATCTGTGCTCCCAAAGGCTCTCCTGAGTGCTGCCTGGCAGATTCAGGGAGTGCTGCTACTTCTGGGCTCCTCAGTAGAAGAGAGACGTGGACATACTGGAGAGAGTCTAATGAAGGGCCAGGAGGATGATGAACTGAAGCATCTCTCCTGTGAGGAAAGGCTGAGGGACCTGGCATTGTTTAACCTGGAGAAGAGAAGTCTCAGGAAGATCTTACCAATGATTTTCAAAAACCTGCAGGGAGGGTAGAAGGAGGACAGAGGCAGGCTCTTCTCAGTGGTACCCACTGACAGAACTAGAGGCAGTGGGTACAAAGTGGAACTCGGGAGGTTCCCTCCAAACATCAGGAAACACTTATTTTGCTGTGAAAGTGACTGAGCACCCAGACAGGTTACCCGGGAAGGCTGTGGAGTCTCCATCCTTGAAGATACTCAAAAAACTGTCTAGACAACTGGCTTGAGCAGATGGGTTGGCCCAGATGACCTTCAGAGGTCCCTTACCATGTCAACCCCTTTGTGATTCCCCCTCCCTGCCTGAGGGAGGATGTGGATGGAAACCCTTGGTAAAGTGCATGCTCCCTGGGAGCAGTGAGCTGATGTGACAGCCACCACGAGAACCTGGAGCTCAGCCTGGAGCACTTACCAGGTGTTTAACTACTGGTAACAGCCTGTGGTGTTTGCTGCCCTGCTCTGCTCACTGGCTGTGTTGGCACTTCCAAGTATAACCTCTCCATGAGGCTTCACCTCTCTTTGCCCAGCCTGCTACTCCCCCTGCACCAGGGTTACCACTTGGCAGGTGTGAGCCTTTACTCCCCCAGACCTTCTCCATCTTCTGGCCTTGGCTGCTAGGAGCTTGTTGCTATAAGCAGAGTGTGGCCAAGGGTGACTTATGAGTTACCTCTGAGGTCAGCAAACTCGGTCCACTCCTTGGAGTGCCCTGTGGTCTCCTGGGACGCTGTGTAGTTCTTGGTGAGGAAGACATTGATGTTCCTGGTGTTTACCCCAGTGCTCCCCTGACATACTTGACACAAGGTTGAGCAGATGGCATGTGGTGCTTGACTACCATCAGAGCTGGCTAATCAAATCTCACAGAGTAATGAGGCCTTCCAGGCCTGAAAAACGCCAATGTTCTGCAACGTGCACTCAAAACACTGTTGCTACTTTACCAACACTGCTTCTCATCCCTGCAACACTGGAAGTGGCTTAAACCTGAAGGTGAGCTGGCAGCCAAACTTCATTTCTCATCCATCCTCTTGGCTCTAAATTCATTAACCACTTGTGCAGTTGAAGCCTGTCCAGATCAGCTGGATATGGTGTTATACTCACAGACAATTTTATAAATAGATATTTATCCTTTGGGACAAGGAGAGGGTCTCTTCAGGTCTGGATGGGAAGAGCAGCAGATCTTCTAGCCTCCACGTAGCTATGTGTGGGTTCAGCAATGGCTCTGCTCTATTGAGGCTCTCCTGGGGACTGACTCTTTGTGTAAATATTTCTTTGGGATGGAGGTGTGGGAGTGATGCTCTGCCCTGGAGGTGGCTGTGAGGGTTTCTGGAGGCAGTAAGCGAGATGTTTAAGGCAATGAAGCTGGTGAAGAGCCTGGAGCATAAATCTTATGAAGAGCAATTGAAGGAGCTGGGACTGTTTAGTTTGAGGAAGGGAAGGCTGAGGGGAGACCTCATCGCTCTCTACAACTACTTGAAAGGACATTGTAGAGAGGCTGGTGCTGGTCTCTTCTCACAGGTAGTTAGTGATAGAACAAGAGGGAATGGCTTCAAGCTGCAACAGGGTAGGTTTAGACTGGCCATTAGGAAACAATTCTTCACAGAGAGTGGTCAGAGACTGGAATAAGCTGCCCAGGGAGGTGGTGGAGTCACCATCCCTGGATGTGTTTAAGAGTTGTTTAAATGTGGTACTGAGGGATATGGTGTAGGGGAGAACTTTACTGTAGAGTGGGGTTGATGGTTGGACTCGATGATCCCAAGGGTCTTTTCCAACCTGAATGATTCTATGTTGACCCTCGTGGAGGAGCACCCACAGCTCCAGGCCTCACCCCTGAGTGCTGCAGTCATGATATAGGGGACTTTAAGCACAGTGGGGCCCACTGGGGCAAGTGAGATGAGGCCATGGCCCTTCTCTTGCAGGGATCGGCTTCTTCCTCCGCCACGCTGACATCCTGGTGGGGGCAGCCATCACAGCTGGCCTGGCCATGCTGGTGGTTGCCACCACCGCCCTGTGCAGGGCTGCCAGGAGGAGATGGCACCCCAGGAGGAACCCAAGCCCTGAGGAGCCACCGGTGAGGGCTGTGGAGGAGCCAGTAATGGAGCTGCACGACCTGGGGGAGTGCCTGCGCCTCGACCCCTTCCAGCTGAAGCTGCGGGCCAGGCCCCCCGAGTGGCTGTGGGCTGCCCGTGCCCATCCTGGCCAGGCGTACCAGGTCATCCTGGAGCAGTCCCCCCCACTCTGAGGGGGTGTCCCCCAAAGCCAGTGACATCCCCCCCCCCCCCCCAGTCAGGCCTCCCTTCCCTGGTCCACACAAGCCACTGGCTGTGCAGATGCTTCCCATGAGTTTTAGGGACTCACAAAAGTCCCACAGGCTCTCTTGTAATTTAAATTCCTTTTTTAATGCTTGCTCAGCTTGGGAAGCAGAGCTCTTGTTCCACACTGCAAAATGTCTTCTCAACATTTACCCCTTCAGTGCATTTGAAATGAAACTTTTTTCTTTTTTTTTTTTTTTAAGGAAAAAGGTAAATAAGCTATTTGATGTTTAATTTAAGAAATTAAAGACTATTCTTGCCTGTGCGTGGTGCTGTAGGGCTCTACANGGGGGGGACGACTCCTGCCTAGGTTATGGCGTGTGGATTCCTTGGCATTGAGTGATGGGGACAGCAATTCTTGGTGCTTGCCTGAGTGTTGGTCATTGAAATAGTGGCTGAAAAAAAGCATCACTGCCACCACCATCCTCCTGGCTGGCAGGGAAGCAGGGCTGTCTTCCCAGCTGCAGGCTTCTAACTTCTCAATCTGTTGACTGTAGGCATTTTAAAATTTAAATAACCTTTAAATAAATAACCCCCGGGAAGATGTGTGAATGTTGTGGTGGCAAATGTCCCACTGGAGGGCACTGTCTGCCACCAAAAAACCCAGCGAGGGATGCTGCAGAGCTGTACCCCTGCGCTGGCCGGGGCAGGGGCTGCCAGATGTGGGGCACAGCTGGACCTGGGGGGGTCCCTGGGTGAATTGGGACCGGGTGGCGCAGGTCATGGGTGGTCTCTTTGTGCTTTTTGGCCAAGCTGTGCCACGGAGGTGTGGGTTGAAGGAAGCAGCTGGCGCGTACCTGTGCCCAGTTTAGCTTTTGCTCTCCAGGGTGGGCTTAAACGGGGCTGGAAAAGGCCCTGCTGCCTTTCTCCGCAGGGAAGCGGTGAGGATGCCAGTGACGGAGGAAAAAGGGACCTCGGAGATGAAACCAGCATCCCCGGTGCTCGGCTGGCACCCAGAGGGGTGACCGGGTTGTTCCCCAATAGGAGGCTCATCCAAATTAGCTGATGCTGGTTGGACCCTCCTGCCTGTGGAGGTACCCCAGGCAGAACGAGCACCTCCCTGCTGCTTCGTGCCCCCCAGATGTGGGTACCGAGAGGGTTGGACAAAAATAGGTCTCCCCAAGACAACCCGATCGTTGCTTCCTTTGACGTATGTGGAGAAACTGGCTCTTACGAAGCGTTTTCTGTGCACGGTTCCCAAAGTATTTTGCAAATAGCAGAGAATTAAATGCAAACGTCTCCCTAGGAGGCAGATAAGTGTGTGTAATTTTCCATCATAAAGAGGAGGAAACCATTAATGGGTATGTGCAGAGTGTGCTTATTTCCCTGCCGAGGTCAAAGAAAAGTGGTGGGAGCTAAAATAATGCTGTCTTTGTCTTGGCCTTGGATTTGGCTGGCCACCTTCTTCCCTCTTCCTTCCTTGGCTCTGTGAAGGGGGCTTGGGGGCTCTTCAGGTTGCCAACTCCTCCCTCTCCCACTAAGGTAAGGTTTGGATCCTGAAGCTGTGCAACTCATGAGCAGATGGATGCTTCTGCTGACTCCCCAGCTTTTCCAGGAGTGTGGTGAGCCCCGCGTTGTGCTCCTGCCTGGAAACCAAGGTCCTGTAATACTTGGTGGGTTAGCAAAAGCTGTGGTGTTTCCCCAAGCTTGTGGTGCCACCCAGGAAGGAGTTAAAGGGACCAACTTCCCTTCCACAAACCTTCTTGAGCTGCCATCTCCTGGCCAGCTAGGAAACGAGCTCATCCCACTCTTTCCCGTAGCCCCAGCCTGTTTTGTCCCATCTTAAGAGACCTCCTCAGGTCTGATGGTCTCTATTCTGTAGCTGCTGGAAAGCATCAGAAGCTGGACGTTTAGCTACTCATCTTCACAATGTACTGGAAAAAGGGGGTGACGCACCGTGGAAATGCAGCTGGTGCTTTCAGGAGCTCACGGGCAGCTCCACGGCATTGCTGCTTCTGTAAATCACAGTGCTTCTCACCCAAAGGACTGCTTATATATTAAAATAAATAATTTATTTTATCTGGGCCGAGTCAAATAATTCCTCTCCGCGTCTTTCCCAGCAGCTTGACCTGAAAATGGCACTCGGGTTGACCCAGAGCCACCGCGGCACAGAGGGGCTTGGGGGTGACCCTGCCTGTTTGGGCACACTGGTGATGATGGGGGGGGGTCATCCTGCCTGTTTGGGCACCCTGGCAGTGATATCGGGGTGACCCTGCTTGTTTTGGGCACATGGGTGATGATGGAGGTGACCCTGCCTCTTTGGGCACACTGGCAGTGGTGAAGGGGGGGTAACCCTCCTGTTTTGGCACACTGGTGATGATGGGGGGTGACCCTGCCTATTTTGGCACGCTGGCAGTGCTGTGCCATTCCCTAGCTTGGCTTGTTTCAGCTGCAGAGCTGATCTGGCAGCACCTGGGCCCTGCTACTCAACAAGGAGCTCCATCAGTGCTTGTGTTGGGGGCTGGGAGAGGTGTTGGTTTCAAGCCTGTAAAAAGGTGATGTTTTGCTGCCTCTAGGCTTTTTCTTTTCTCTCTTGGGAGTGTGGGGCTCTGGAGGGAGGCAGCAAGGTGATCCGAGGTGGAGAGGGGCTCCTGCAAACCCCAGGTCCTCGGGGTTTCCAGTTCTACATCGCACTGTGGCTTCCTCTGTGATTTTTGGAGAAGACAACGTGGAGGTCGGGGAGAGGCTTTGGGAGAAAATGCTTTGAGCAACCTGGTCTGGTGGGCGGTGTCCCTGCCCAGGGCAGGGGGGGAACTGGATGGTCTTTAAGAACCAGATGAGGAGCTCTCTTCATGTTTAGATGGACCTTCCTATGTTCAAGTTTGTGCCCATTGCCTCTCGTCCTGTCGCTGGGAACCACTGAAAAAGGACTGGCCCCATCCTCCTTCAACCCATCCTATGAGATTCCCCCTCGGCCTTCTCTTCCCTAGACTAAGAAGACCCAAGTCCCTCAGCCTTTCCTCATCAGAGAGATCTTCTAGTCCTCTGATCATCCTCACAGCCCTTTGCTGTACCCTCTCCAGCAGTTCCCTCCCCCTCTTGAACCGGGTGCTGCACTTCTAGGTTGACTGGAAGCTCTGCTGCTTCTGACATCCAAAATTAATTTGTCACCTCGCTGTGCAGCGCTCTGCTCGCTCGCTGCCCTCGGCCATACCAAATGACACGCTGTGTTGATTTATGGGCCACCAGGTATGACTTTTTTTTTTTGCAGCAGGAACTGTGCTCTCGTGCATTTTTCGCTGAGTGACTGTGGTGTGCACAGAGGGACCATGATTTACTTGGAGAGCGGGAGATCTCCTGGGAGCTGCAGGGGAGGAACAGTATTTGAACATCAGCTGATTTTTTTTTAACATTTTTTTTTTCTAGCACATTTACTGAGCCCTGGTTGAACTCATTGTTCCAAGATACTTCAAGCTCATCTGAGTGTTTTTTCCCTGGGTTTTGAAGCAGGGAGGGCAAGCCTCATCTGCCCGCAGCACACTGTCCTTGGGCACCACTCATCAAGGCAGGGGAGAAGACGTGGAGGTAGTTCCCTGTGGGAGCAATGAAGAACTGGAGATACCTCATTTAACGTGTGGTGTCCATGGCTGGTGCCTCAGCCTGGGTAGTGAAAGCAAAAAATAACATGTGGGGAGAATTGCTGAGGTGGGAGATGCTGGAAAGGAGTTTGTTTTCCTTTCCCACACCCCAGAGAGAGGTTGGGGAGCTCTCTCTGCTCAAGTCTCTTTTCCCCCATCTCCTCAGAGCTATTTGAATGCCTCGCTGTGCTTCCTCTAAATGGACAGTGGATAAAAAAACACTCCTGGCCTTGCATTAAGCTTTGTGCTTCACTGAGCTGGCCAGCCCTGTGGCTATGTATTTCACAGAATCACAGAATGCCATGGGGTTGGAAGGGACCTCTGGAGATCATCTAGTCCAACCCCCTGCCAAAGCAGGTCCACCCAGAGCAGGTCCCACAGGAACATGTCCAGGTGGGGTTTGAATGTCTCCAGAGAAGGAGACTCCACCACCTCCCTGGGCAGCCTCTTCCAGGGCTCTGCCACCCTCACAGCAAAGAAGCTCCTCCTCATGTTTAGGTGGAACTTCTTACATTCAAGTTTGTGGCCATTTCCTCTTGTCCTGTCCCTGGGGACCACTGAAAAAAGACCGGCCTCATCCTCTTGACACCCTCGTTTTAAGTATTTATAAGCATTGATCAGATCCCCCCTCAGTCTTCTCTTCTCATTTGTTATGGTTTGAAGAACCCACAACAATTCATTGTCATTTAGACAATTATTCTCTCACCCGATGACCCCTCCCCACCAGGAAGGAGAATTGGGAAAAAACAAGGAAACCTGAGGGTAGATGTATAAGCAAATTTAGTAGAATAATACTAAATAATTAACTTTAATAATACTAAAGAAGCAGTATTGATCCTGATGATAGTATAAAACACACAAGGACTGTCCCCAGCCCATTCCCCCAGCAAGAAATCGTGCATTCCCAGCAGTGACAGCCAGTGTGGGACACTGTGAGCTTCGGGAGGAAGGGAAGGGCTCCAGCAGCAGGTCAAGGAGTTCTCAGGATGGCAGCCATCAAGGGGGAGAGAGAGAGAGAGAACTCTTTAGCAAACTTTCTAAATCACATTGAATATGCCATTCATGGTATGAAATAACCCTGTTGGCAGCTTGGGTCAAGTGCCCGGGTCTTGCTCCTCCTCATCCCTGCTCCTCAGGAGCTCGAAAACACTGAGACCTTGAAACCCACACCCCAGAGCTGGTGATAAAGTAAACATTCTCATAAATTCTGACACTAGAGTCTTCTAAAAGTGCAGTTTTCCCAGGCATTAGCAGAGACCTTACTGAAAAGTAAAATTACTGAAAGAGGAATTAATCCCGTGTCGCTCAAACCAGGAGACAGTACCTGTAGCACTGCCCTTGTGTGAGGAACCTCTGCCACGGCATGTCCACATGGGATCTCCGAAGCAAAGTAAAAGAGGGTGTGGATGCTCCAGCAAGGAACAAGCCCTCCCGCAGGCAGGCATGGCTCATGGAGAGTTGCCTCGGCTACAAAACCAAAGGCAGAAGCCCAAGAGAAACAGCAGAACAGCTTCAGCTTGTTGCCGTTGGTCAAAAACGCAGGCAGGCATGGGACTGGGCAGGTGACAAAAATGATTACGGTTTGGAGGGGTCCCCAGATGAAAAGCTTAGGGATTGGTGCAGCTTAGTTTAAAAGGGAAAGGACTCAAAGGCCGTGGTAGTGATATATATCCTAACGGGCTTCTCTCATGGCCGAGGAATGAGGGGACGCTCCCTGAGAGCAATCTGTGGAGGCAAAGTTTGAACTCATAAAGGAAATATTGTTTTTTAATAGTGTGAAATGGGGAAGTGGAGATCACTGACAGCAGATCATCGAATCATAGAATGGTTAGAGTTGGAAGGGACCTTAAAAATCATCGAGTTTCAAACTCCCTGCCTTGGGCAGGGACACCTCCCACCAGACCAGGTGGCTCCAAGCCCCCTCCAACCTGCCCTTGAACCCCTCCAGGGATGGGGCAGCCACAGCTTCTCGGGGCAACCTGGGCCAGGCTCTCACCACCCTCACACCAAACAAGTTCTTCCTGAGATCTCATCTAAATCTCCCCTCCTTCAGTTTAAAGCCATTGGCTCCCCTCCCTGATCCAGAGTCCCTCCCCAGCTTTCCTGGAGCCCCTTGAGGGACTGGAAGGGGCTGGAAGGTCTCCCCGGAGCCTTCTCTTCTCCAGGCTGAACCCCCCCAACTCTCTCAGCCCCCCCTCCCAGCAGAGGGGCTCCAGCCCTCCCAGCATCTCCGGGGCCTCCTCTGGCCCCACCAACAGCTCCATGTCCTTCTGCTGGTGGTGGCCCCAGAGCTGGAGGCAGCACTGGGGGGGTGTCTCCCCAGAGCGGAGCAGAGGGGCAGAATCCCCCCCTGGCCCTGCTGGCCACGCTGCTGGGGATGCAGCCCAGGATGGGGTTGGCTTTCTGGGCTGCCAGGGCACTTGCCATCTCGTGTTGAGCTTCTCACCCACCAACACCACCAAGCCCTTCTCCTCAGGGCTGCCCTCCATCCATTCTCCGCCCAACCTGGATTTGTACCTGGGAGTGCTTGGGCTTTTCCTACGACTTCAGAGGCAGCAGCTGAGGCTCCTGGCCCAGCCTTGGATATCTGAGGAGGCTTTGATTTCTGGGTGTGAGCTGCTGCCCCGTATGCAGTGGTTGCCTGCAGAGGTTCATGTCCCAGCCCGGGCTCTGCGGGGACACAGCAAAGGAGCTGGCTTTGCGGGGGTGAGGAGTGGTCTCTAAATAGCCAGATTTCCTGGAAGGGGGCAGCACATACTATGAATTGGGTCTGTTCCCAGAGCATCTTAACCGGCAAGTGACTAGTTGTTAATTATTATGCTATAAATTACTTAATAAATAAGTATTCTTCACAGCACCTATTGTACCGCTAAGCTGTGTGAGATACACATAACTACTGTGGCAGAAATGTAATTATAGCTCCTCCCCCTCCTCTTTCCTCCCCAAATTCTTGCACAGCCTCCTGTTCCTGGGCGATGTGCAGGCACTGCCACCCTGTCCCACCTCCAGGCTTGCTTTTGGCTTCAACCTACACAAGGCAAAAAGAACCATGCCCAGCTGCACATCACTGGTGTTTCAGCCTCAGCATCACCCTGAGGATAATATTAAGCCCTCTGTAGTTAGCTTAAAACAAAAAAATTCAAAAAAATCCTACTATACGTACTGATTTTATCCCACTTTTTTTTGTAAATGATAAATTTATAAAAGCTTTGTAAGGCTTTAATAGTTAAAACTCCAAGGAGGAGTGTGTTCTCCTGCTGGGGTACTTCAGTTCAACATGTTTTTCCAGTGACCTAACCTTGTTTATGGCCCTGAAGAGGGAGAGGTGGAGTCTCTTCACTGAGATCATCAAAATATTTGTGCTGGTACGTGTGTTTCAGACCTGCCCTTGAAATTTTTGCAGATTAGCTGTGGCTTGGCTTGTTTGGGGCATTTGAGCTTTAATTATTTCCCCCCAGTTCTTGTCAGTCTGACTTGTGGAAATTGGCCGGGGGACTGTGTAATCATGGCTTTGGATGTTTTCAGACGGTTTTTGGGGACGTGCAATGATGTGGGCTTGCCCCGATGTGGGAGGGGAAGTAGGGATGGAGAGTGCAGCAGGAAAGCATCTGCCTGTGCCTGAGGAAGCCCAACAGCTTGAACTTAAGAGGTTTTCTGACATATTGAGCCAAAGTGCCTCTCTTAAGGGCGGGCTGCACATGTGAACGATTGCAATAAAGATATGTTTCATAATAATGCTGACTGCAGCAGGATTTTGGTCTTAGCTTCTACAATTAAATTACACGGTCACAGTGATGATGGGCAATTTTATTTGAGGATTTCCATGCTCCTCTCTATGACCTCGTCATGCTCTCCGCCTCTCCTCTCTGGAGGTAGATCATGGAAGAGACCTGACAGGGCTTCAAAGCCATCAGATTTTAGTCATTTGAAGGGGATGCTGGGTGTTTTCTAGGATTTACATATCTTAAAGCAGATGGCTGAAGTCATTATACCCTGCAGAAGGAGCTGTGCCATGTCCCAGCCATGAAGCTGTGCTCCCACTGACACACCACGTGGCACACCAGAACCTTCACCAAGCGCTTTTTTGTCGCTGGTTCAATTTGCCACAACATGCACCGCATTAAAATCCGTGTCTCTTTGCTCGTGGTTTCTCCCAGTCGTAGAGGAGGAGGAAAATAACCATTTTTCTATTGTAACCAGCTGGCAGGGAGCTCCGCTGCACCCACTCACGCTCTCACCATGCCCGTGCCGAGGCAGGTGGTGGAGTCTCCTTCTCTGGAGACATTCAAAACCCGCCCGGACATAGAATCACGGAATCATCGAATGGTTAGAGTTGGAAGGGACCTTAAAGATCATCGAGTTCCACCCCCCCTGCCCTGGGCAGGGACACCTCCCACCAGACCAGGTTGCTCCAAGCCCCGTCCAGCCTGGCCTTGAACCGCTCCAGGGATGGGGCATCTATGACTTCTCTGGGCAACCTGTTCCAGTGCCTCACCACCCTCACAGTAAAGAATTTCTTTCTGGCATCTAATCTAAATCTCCCCTTTTCCAATTTAAAACTGTTACCCCTTGTCCTGTCACTTCGCTTACTGACAAAGAGTCCCTCCCCAGGTCTCCTGTAGCTCCCTTCAGATATTGGGAGGGACATGTTCCTGTACAACCTGCTCTAGTTGGACCTGCTTTGGCAGGGGGTTGGACTAAATGATCTCCAGAGGTCCCTTCCAACCCCACGTGCTTCTCCCCCAGTTATACTGTGTGTGCTGCATCTTCTCATTGACACATTCTGGTGCAGGATTAAGCATTTATTATTCCCACCTCCATTTTAAGGAGAATGAAGGCACCTGAGTGAGAGGGTTTAGTTGACTTGGGAGGGTTTTGGCAGTGAATAAAACCCTGTCCCCTGCAACTCTGTGCTTGCTCTCCTGCCACAGCTTCTTCTGACCTTGCAAGGGGACCTGGACAGGTTGGATAGATGGCCAAGGCCAATGGGATGAGGTTCAATAAGGCCAAGTGCTGGGTCCTGCATTTGGGTCACACCAACCCCCTGCAGCGCTCCAGGCTGGGGGCAGAGTGGCTGGAGAGGTGCCCAGCAGAAAAGGCCCTGGGGGTGTTGGTGGACAGCCGGCTGAACAGGAGCCAGCAGTGTGCCCAGGTGGCCAAGGAGGCCAAGGGCATCCTGGCCTGTGTCAGGAGCAGTGTGGCCAGCAGGAGCAGGGCAGTGATGGTGCCTCTGGACTGGGCACTGGTGAGGCCTCACCTCGAGGGCTGGGTTCAGTTCTGGGCCCCTCACTCCAAGAAGGACATTGAGGTGCTGGAGTGTGTCCAGAGGAGAGCCACCAAGCTGGGGAGGGGTCTGGAGAACAAGTCATAGGAGGAGAGGCTGAGGGAACTGGGCATGTTTGGTTTGGAGAAGAGGAGGCTGAGGGGAGACCTCCTTGCCCTCTCCAACTCCCTGACAGGAGGGTGTAGAGAGGTGGGGGTTGGCCTTTTCTCCCAAGGGAATGATGACAGGAGCAGAGGGAATGGTCTGAAGCTGGGGCAGGGGAGGTTTAGATGAGATCTTAGGAAGAATGACTTTCCTGAGAGGGTGGTCAAACAGCACCAGGATTTCAGCCTACATCCAGGGACTGGCTTTTCTGACCCCTGGGTACCTCCAAGTGGGAGCCTGCTGTCCGGGGAGCTGGGGGAGCTGTACTGCTGCTCCCCTGCCTTCCTGGACCAGCACCGGTCCTTTAGCGACACGTAATCGAAAGCTGTACAAGGAACGGGAACAGGGGAACATGTCCCATCCTACTTGGAGCTGTTGGGCCGCGTTGTTGCAGGTGATGTTTAGGACTGAACCAAATTACTCTATCAGCGCATCCTAAATAAACCCTTAAAGATTTTTCCTTGGTTGGGTTGGGTTGGTTTGGTTTGGGTTTTTTGTTTGTTTTTTTTTTTTTCTTTTCCAATCTCCGTTATCACTGTAATATTTCATGCTTCACGCTTCTGGAAGAAAAATTCAATATTCAAGAACAAAGCAATCCACAGCTTTCCTTCATTTCAGTCTTTTGTATCCTAGGGCTGTCCTAACTCAATAACAGACGTTTTATTGTGTCACATTTCTCCATTGCTGACTGCAACCAGCCTGGCTAATCCTTTCACTGCTGCCTTATCAGTATTTTTTTTTTTTTTAAATTCATTGTTTGTCTATTCCACTTTTTCAGCTTTTAGGGTTTTTTCTTGTTTCCCTCACCCTCCGGTTCTATGAAATTTGTGGCTGCCCTCTGTGATTGCTCGGTCTGGTAAGTGGTCAGACACAAAGACACGCAGGTAGTTAATATTGGGAGCCTGATGTGGTCACCTGCCATCACATTTTCTGCCGCTGGGGAAGAGGTAAAATTCAATATTCTTTTTTTAGAGAAACACAGATTGCACCTTTGGGATGCGCAGCTGCGAGGGTGCTCTCACATGGGAGCAAGCGCCTTTGTGGCAGAAGCACGTTGCTTCTGCTGTGTATCAATCAAAGCAGCTCTATGAACTAACTGGACAATCTGTGATTTATTTTCTTTTTTGCCAGAGGAGAATATTTTTGATTTTGAATAAATGAATATTTAATAGTCCCTTTGGGGAAAAAAAAAAAAAAAAAGGAAAGAAAATCATTGCCAAATGTCAAAACTGAGTGGTGTTTCTTTTTAGTGGGACACATCAGCTGGGCATACTTGCTCTCCTCTCTTGCTTTCCAATGTGGCACACCTGAGAGGTTCACCAGGACAGTCCCGCATCACCTGCTTGTTGCTGCTCCTCACCAAGCGCCCTTGTATCTCTTGGGCACGAGGAGACATCTGCTAATCAGCCAAAGTCCCACCCAGGGCATCCCAAACAGCTGTCCTCATTCAATCCATTAATTCTGGTTTTTAAGTGCTTTCAATCAGGGCTAGGAGATACTCCTGAGGTGGTTTTCCCAGCCAGGGCACAGCCTGAGGTTATTTAATCCTTTTCCCCCTCTGTAGGAAAGGATGCTCTTTCAGAGGTAACTTCTTAGGGCTGTGTTGGTGCTTCTAAACAGCTGTGGTTTCTATGTGAAGCCCAAGGTAAGTACCAATCAAACCAGGTACTCTTTCTTGGGAGTGTACCTTTGTCTTGGCTAAAAGATGCTAATAACTTTTGGAGGTTTGTTTCTAACAGCATGATAACTGATGATATTAGGAGGGCTGGCTGACACCCCAGAGGACTGTGCCGCTATCCAGTGCGACCTGAACAGGCTGGAGAGCTGGGCAGAGAAGAACCTAATGAGGTTCAACAAGGACAAATGTAGGGTCCTGCACCTGGGGAGGAAGAACCCCAGACACCAATACAGGTTAGGGGTGGACCTGCTGGAAAGCACTACTGAAGAGAAGGATCTGGGAGTCCTGGTGGATGGTAAACTATCCATGCACCAGCAATGTGCCCTTGTGGCCAAGAGGCCAATGGGATCCTGGGCTGCGTAGGGAAGAGTGTGGCCAGCAGGTCAAGGGAGGTCATTGTCCCCCTCTGCTCTGCACTGGTGAGGCCACAACTGGAATACTGTGTCCAGTTCTGGGCCCCCCAGTTCCAGAGGAACTGGGAACTACTGGAGAGAGTCCAGCGTAGGGCAACCAAGATGATTAAGAGATTGGAGCATCTCCCTTACAAGGAAAGGCTCAAGGAGCTGGGACTCTTTTAGCCTGAAGAAGCAAAGACTGAGGGGAGACCTTATTTATGTTTATAAATATCTAAAGGGTGAGTTGAAGGATGTTGGAGCTGGACGCTTCTCAGTGGTTTCCAGCGATGGGACAAGGGGCAACGGGCTCAAGCTGGAACATGGGAAGTTCCACTCAAATATGAGAAAAAACTTTTTTACGGTGAGGGTGACGGAGCACTGTAAGAGGCTGCCCAGGGAGGGTGTGGAGTCCCCTTCTCTGGAGATCTTCAAGCCCCACCTGGATGCCGTCCTGAGTGATGTGCTCTGGGCGTTCCTGCTTTAGCAGGGGAGTTGGACCAGATGATCTCTAGAGGTCCCTTCCAACTCTGACAATTCTGTGATTCCGTGATAACCTCACAGCTTTTCCATCGTGGCAGCCTCAGGGCACCCTTAGCCGCTGCTGTGGCATTTGAGGCACTCGGAATATCGGGGACACCTGCAGAAAGCCTCTGCCACGTGCTGATGATTTTCCTCTCCTGTCAGTTCTGGTATTTCCTCAGAGGCTGCTGGAATAAGCTCGTGTGACTGTTGGCAAAGCACTGTTATTTTTTTTTTTTTTCCCCTGCCTGTGTTTTTATATCTGCTCTGCTAACTATGCTGAATTATTTTGGGAGGGGGGGTGGGGAAAAAAGAGTGAGCTTTAGGTTTCTCCAGGATTTTCAAAGTGAAGGCATTGTTCAAAGACTTGCTGTTCAACTACTTCCAGATGCTTCACAGAGGGAGGATTTCTAGCATTTCTGGTTGCAGTATGATTTCACCTCAATCTGATGTGCTTTAAAAACAAACAAAAACATCAAATGTGGAATCCTTAAGCTGTATATTTCAAAGTTGACTCTTGCATGAATACCCTGCGGTTGTAAGTGTACTCTGGTATCTTCTGATGTGCTCTTGCAAGTTTTAATTATAGAATCATAGAATGGTTAGAGTTGGAAGGGACCTTAAAGATCATCTAGTTCCAACCCCCCTGCCCTGGGCAGGGACACCTCCCACTAGCCCAGGTTGCTCCAAGCCCCCTCCAACCTGGCCTTGAACCCCTCCAGGGATGGGGCAGCCACAGCTTCTCTGGGCAACCTGGGCCAGGCTCTCACCACCCTCACACCAAACAAGTTCTTCCCCAGATCTCATCTAAATCTCCCCTCTTTCAGTTTAAAACCATTACTCCTCATCCTATCGCTACATTCCCTGATCCAGAGTCCCTCCCCATCTCTCCTGTAGCCCCCTTTAAGTACTGGAAGGCCATTATAAGGTCTCCCTGGAGCCTTCTCTTCTCCAGGCTGAAGAACCCCAGCTCTCTCAGCCTGTCCTCACAGCAGAGGTGCTCCAGCCCTCTGATCACTTTCATGGCCTTCTGCTGGACCTGCTCCAACAGGTCCATGTTCTTCCTGTGTTGAGGACTCCAAAGCTGGACACAGAGCTCCAGGTGGGGTCTCACGAGAGCAGAGTAGAGGGGTAGAATCACCTTCTGTGGCTTGCTGGCCACACTTCTTTTGATGCAGCCCAGGATGGGGTTGGCTTTCTGGGCTGCCAGTGCACATTGCTGGCTCATGTTGAGTTTCTCATCTACAAGCACCCCCAAGTCCTTCTCCTCAGGGCTGCTCTCCAGCCATTCTCCACCCAACCTGTATTTGTGCCTGGGATTGCCATGTCCCAGGTGTGGGATGCTACACTTGGCTTGGTTGTACTTCATGAGGTTCACATGGGCTCACCTCTCAAGCCTGTCCAGGTCCCTCTGGATGGCATCCCTTCTCCCCAGCATATTGACCATGCCACACAGCTTTGTGGCAAACTTGCTGAGGGTGCACTCAATCCCACTGTCCATGTGTCCGACAAAGATGTTAAACAGCACTGATCCCAGTACCGACCCCTGAGGAACACCACTCATCACTGGCCACCACTTGGACATTGAGATATTGACCGCAACCCTTTGAATGCGGCCATCCAGCCAGTTCCTTATCCAATGAGTGGTCCACCCATCAAATCCATGACTATCCAATTTTGAGACCAGGATGTCATGTGGGACAGTGTCAAATGCTTTGCACAAATCCAAGTGATAATCCTGTGATAAGTAATCTCTTTCCTGTGCAGGAAGCTGTGGGGTCAAGGGGAAAAACAAAGACAGAATAGGTGTCCATGCTAAAATCCTTTCTGTAATTCAAATGGGAGATCAACCACATTGATAAGAATCATTCTGGACTGGCACAAGCCAGTAGGTTCCTCTTTAAGCAACTGCGGGCCAGTAGCCACAGGGGACGAGGTTCTGTTCAAAGCTTCATGCTGCCCTAAGCTTTCTTCATGAACACTTAGAGTGTTCGAGCATTTTTGCTTGATTTTTTTACTGGGGAACAGCCTGGTTCTACCAGGGCGAATAAAGAAAGGTCTCTTCTATCCCTTGAAGAACAACAGTAGCTCCTTTCACAGACTGCAGGAACTCCTTCCCTAGCACAGGATGCTCAAGGCAGCTCTCAAGGAAGTCACTAATACTTCCAAAATTCACCAGGGAAGCCACAGGTCTCGGCACGGTTGCGCTCGCAGCTGCCTGCCAGGCCTGGTCCTTTCTTTCTACGGTTTCTCTGTTGTGCTCATGTCTCTTGGCCAGTTACGTGCTTCCCAGGGACTGTATTTTTTTATTCTTTTCAAACCTTGGACCTAATGAAGAAGAGAGCGTGGGTTTTCTTACAACAAGCTGCAAAAGTTGCATGCGTTTAATGAATGTGGAACTGTGTCCTGCAGGCTGCAGCTTAGCAGAGGGGAATAACATTTCCTCTGAATCCCTGTAAGATTTCAAGCTAGTAACTTAGCACATTTATTTCCTTTTAATAAATCCTCTGCTTCATGTACCTAGGGGCTCCTTCAGTGGCAGCAATCAACATACTCATTTTCCCTCAGTGTTACACTTCTTGAACCTATTTATTCTGTTATAGTTTAAATTCTTCTTGGTCTTATCAGCTCACCCTTACACACTGCTTTGCCTGCCTCCTATGGAAGACCTCTTTCTTATCCTTGATTTATTCCAAGCACTGGATAAAATCCTTTTTAATTGCTGCCATCTGATCTGATTCTGCCCTGGAGAAATAAAATTTGTTTTTCCAAATAAATGATCTCTGCAGCCTTACCCAGCTGTCAAAAATTACTATTGACTATCCTACCAGACCATGTAATGATGCCACCTCTACCTGCTTCGTTAACTATTTAAAGATTAACGCTAGGTCTAGTCTAGTTTTTAGGAGACAAAGGCAAGAGTGAAATGTATTATCTCATTCCTCAGGGTGCAATTCTCTCAGCAATCTGAAAGAGTGAATTTTGATATAGAGAAGTTAATGCTGTACCCTCTTTTTTTTTTTCATCAATTGTCTGCTTTTTATCAAATCTCATGGCTGCTTTATCAGATCCGCTCGAGTAAGGTACTATAATTGAAGCATCTTCCAAATTTAATTTCCCCTTCTCGGAAGTCCTGCAACTATTAAAAAAAAAAAAAATATGAAAAAAGTTCTTCTACAAAGTCTATTTTAGACAAGGAACACGTGCCAAGTCCAGGTATTAACAACTTGGCAACTATGCCCTTGAACACAAAATCCTTCTCCTCATCAAATTGATCAGTAACCTAAAAAAGAGCATTTTAAGGTAATATGCCCATTCCTCGTTTCTTTTCTTCAGTTAAAGGAAGTACGTTGGTACAAATTTCCTTTCAAATTGGCTGTTGGCCTTTCCTAAGAGTAAACTTGGTGAAATACAGTAACTGAGTTCTGTACATACACTTTTGCCATTCAGAGATTTTGCTCGTGAATGTGTGTGTGGGGGCTACCAGGAGCTGTGTAGATAATAAAAAAGTTTGTGGTTTTATTTCTGCACAAAGCCCAGTGTGGCAAAAAGCTGTTGTTGCACAGCTGGTGTTCAAAACTGCCTGGATGCTGCTCAGTGAACTTCCACCCCTTCCCAATCACAGAATGATATGGGGTTGGAAGGGACCTCTGGAGATCATCTAGTCCAACCCCCTGCCAGAGCAGGTCCACCCAGAGCAGGTCACACAGGAATGTGTCCAGGTGGGGTTTGAATGTCTCCAGAGAAGGAGACTCCACCACCTCCCTGGGCAGCCTCTTCCAGGCTCTGCCACCCTCACAGGAAAGAAGTTCCTCCTCATGTTTAGGTGGAACTTCTTATATTCAAGTTTGTGTCCATTTCCTCTTGTCCTGTCCCTGGGCACCACTGGAAAAAGACCAGCCCCATCCTCTTGACACCCTCCCTTTAAGTATTTATAAGCATTGATCAGATCCCCCCTCAGCCTTCTCTTCTCCAGACTAAAAAGCCCCAAGTCCCTCAGCCTCTCCCTGTAAGGGAGATGCTCCAGGCCCCTCATCATCTTTGTAGCCCTCTGCTGTCCCCTCTCCAGCAGTTCCCCGTCCTTCTTGAACTGGGGAGCCCAGAACTGGTCCCAGTGCTCCAGATGGGGCCTCCCCAGGGCAGAGCAGAGGGGCAGGATGACCTCCCTCCACCTGATGGTCACACTCTTCCTGATGCCCCCCAGGATGCTGTTGGCCTTCTTGGCCACAAGGGCACATTGTTGGCTCATGGGCATCCTATTGTCCACCAGGACTCCCAGGTCTTTCTCCTCAGAGCTGCTCTCCAGCAGGTCAGCCCCAACCTGTCCTGGTGCAGGGGGTTATTCCTCCCCAGGTGCAGCACCCTACACTTGCCTTTATTGAAGTTCATCAGGTTCCTCTCTGCCCAGCTCTCCAGCCTGGCCAGGTCTCGCTGGATGGCGGCACAGCCTCCTGGTGTGTCAACCACCCCTCCCAGTTTTGTATCATCAGCAAACTTGCTGAGGGTACATTCCATCCTTTCATCCAGGTCATTGATGGATATATTGAAGACAACTGGACCCTGTACTGACCCCTGGGGAACACCACTTGTTATGGGCCTGTGTTCGTAAGTTCCCTCCTTTCACCTTTTTCCATCTATTCTGGGGTGGAGGTGGGTGGGGAGAACACCAAAGGCCCTCGCTCCCCAAACACCTGCTTTGCTGAATCTTAATTCTCAGATTCTACTCGTGAATACTTTGCATTGCAAGATGAGCGTATTCCTCCTAAATCGAAAGTGTATTTATGGGACACCATATCTGCGCACAGCTCTCTGGGTAACGGGAGGAGAAGGGTTTATGAAGGACTCCTCAGCTTTCTTGCTGACCCCCTTGGAAGTTCTCATGGACCTTTCACAGCTTCCAGTCTGTTCTGGCAATTATTCCTGAACTTTTTCATTAAAAACAAACCAAGCTTTCCTCTGTTTTTCTTTAAAAGATTAATGCCATTATTGTTGCTTTGAGCTCAAATTTAAGAACTTCCTCCATTTTTTAAATTTTTTTTTCCTGATTTGTTGATTGTACAGGTACCTTCTGTAGTGTTTCCCCCCTTTTCTTCTCCTCATGTATTTCACTTGATTCTTTCTTTTTTTTTTTCTTTTTCCCCCAACATGCTCATTGAAATTTCCTGTTCTGAAGTTTGCTTTTATGTGTCTGAAATTTGGCTGTTACAAGTGACTAGTATATTTTCTGCTTATTTGATGTTCTTGTGAAATTTGGAAACTGGAAGAAAGTTTCGGCGCAATTCTCCATTTGTCGTTCTGTTTTCCTGAGTGCTACTTGTAGTTTTCTTTTCTTGTCTCTGGGTACACGAGGAGTAGGAAACTCATGGAAAAACTGCAGCTGTAGGCACCGAAGTTCGAGGTGCTTCCAGGGCTTTCTTCATTATTAAATGCTTAAGCTGGTAACGCTGAAACTGAAAACAGACCAGCAGGTCTGTTAGGAAGCCTGCAGAGGGAGAACGCAGAAATCTTGCGTTTATCAAATAAGCTGCCAAAGCTTTACGTTGCAGACTGGTTTCTACATGAAGCACCTCTCCAGGCAACTCCATCTCTGACCGTGTTTCTCTGAATTTTATTCCCTCTATCGCCTCATTGATGCTTTCTCCCTCTCTCCAGCAGAGAGCTGTGTCCCCCTGTAGCTTTGCCTCCTGCTTCTGGTCTTGCATGGCAATTTGATCTCCCAAGCACATGACTTCCTTATCCCTAAAAGCAAGGATTTTGAAATCACATCCCATGGCCTGAGCCCGGAGGACAGTTCCTTGTTGCCAGCATTGATATATATAATTGACTTTTTTTTTTTTTCCAGCTTTATGTTGAACTTGATGTACTTGGTGTTAAAAAGTCTTCCCACCCATTACATTCTTCATCTCACAAAATGATTGAAGTTTTAAACTTTTTAAGATGATACAAGACAGAAACCCAAAGAGCGTGCCATTTTCTAGTTAGGGCAGGAGATGCAGGATCACCACAGGTAATCCCTCTCTCTCTTTGGAGCTTGCCTTGCTGGACCATCTCAGCATATGTCCCTGCTGAGCCCCCAGAGTGAGGGGAACGGGCAAGCTCCAGCAGAGCAGAAGAGATGGCCACTGCCCTGGTGTCTCTTCTAAGGTCTTTGGTGTTCCTCTTTGGCCTGGCAGGACCCATTATGCCGTTATCTCTAATTGTAACGGATGGTCCCCAGCTCATCAGCCCTGACCTGGGCACTCTCCAGGAGTGTAATTATGGTTGCCGCGAAAATACGCGCAATGTTCCCACTGCATCTGTTAAGAATGTTTTTACAAGGAGTTTCTAATGCTGTAAAAGTGTTTTGGAGATGACTTAACTTCTGCCTAAACCTCACTGTCTCTCTCGCAGGCTCTGAATAAAGGGCTCTAAATGTTTTATATGAACAGTGAAAGACACTCTTAGAGACTCTTTTGCAGAAAGCCTCTTTTTCTGTGCAATAGCAAATCCAAACCAGTAGTTTGTATAAAGACAAAGGGGTATGTGCTCTTACAACATATGCTTTGTAATAACAAAATGAAGAAGGAAGCTTAGTAGAATTAATTGTACTATTCACTTATGGATTAAAAAGAAAATGAACCATTTTGGTTTAAGACTAAGCTCACGCTTTATTTTCGCTGGAGGATCTATAAGCTTTAAATATACAGCAGCTTTAAGCACGCTGTGCCTTTTTCACATTAGACCCACCTTCTTTACATTCCTTTGGCAGTTTAGATGTCTGTGCCAGCTCTCAAAATTGATGACTCTTGCCCTGCTGAAGACTCAAAGGATTCAGATGAAAAAATTATTTCAACTTTTGATCTCCATCCCTCCTTGACAGACAAGGAGAACTTTTAGCCATTACTGAAACTGAAGAAGATAGTCTAGATGTTAATAAAAAGGAGAGAACACTGGTATATGCCCTGGCTTGTGAGGAACAGGCTCTGCCTTCCAGTGACATAAACCAATTTTTTTTAATGGCTGTAATTTTGCTACTGCTGATTTATCGAGTCCTCCATTGCGAAAATTGCACCACCCTCTTTGAATGGCTTGATAGTTAAAACTCAAGCTAAGTCAAAGAAGAGGAGTGTAAGAGATCTGAGGAAGGAATACTTCTAAAATTCCATCCCTAGTTTATTAGTAAGGAATTCCAAGTGCTGGAATTATCTGGAAGACCGCCTCTGAAACTGTAGTCTTTGTTCACTATCTAATCATTCATTGCCCTTTCTGGGCCTCAGGATTTTGTGGGGTTCTTTGTTTTGGTCTTTGTTTTGGTTTGGTTGGTCTGGGTTTGGTTGTTTTGGCTTAACTGAGGTACCAGACATTAAATATGTGCAACATATCTGGAAGAATAGAGAGAAAACTGCTACCAACACAAATAAAAATGTGTATAAAAGATTTATTGTAAACAAAACAGTTCTGTGCAAAGAGTGAGGAAAAAGGCTTCTGTTTTTCTAAACCACCACATGACTTGGTAAAAAGCCCACCAAACCTACTCTGTTGGCACTCTGCGCAGTAACAGTCCAACAACTCAAGCTAGTTGTGTAAAAGGCTTTGAGTGGAGCTCCAATCTCCCAGGTTGAAGGGAGCTTTTAAGATCTATTCTTTTAATATCTTTGAAGGTAAAGAATGACCCAACAAAAGGGAAACAGAGCTGTAGCAGCACAAGCTAACCTCTGTTAGCTCCTCAGTGTGTGATCCCCCCAGCCAGCGCCGGGGCCCCTACCAGCCAGAGGAACTGCCCTCTCTGCTTTACCCAGGCTGTAAAAATCTGGCCCGGGATGTTCCTCCAGCTGATCAAACTCGTTAAGGCGAAAGTGGGTTGCCAGTTTGTTCACCATTCTCTTCAGGGTGACAAAAGCCGCAATGACTTGGAAGGTGAGGAACAGGGCAAAGATGATATGGACCACTCGCTCCAGGGGCTGAATTTTCAGACCTTCATTAAACAGCAAGAAGAGAATTATAGGCAACTGCAGGAGGAGACTCAGGAGCCAAAACCCAGCCAGCTCGGGGACCTATAGTAGGGAGACACCACCTATTAAAAATTGGCATCTGGAGATGAAAAAAAAATTCTAAAATCTTGTGAAGAAAAAACATTTTTAATTTTCCAAAAGCCAGTATGTAATGTGAAATGGCAAAGTGAGGTGGCTTAACATTTCCGTATACTGTGGTTTTAGCCATACTATTTTTTTCTGACAAAACAGCTTTAGGGAGAGAGAGGGCTCCCTTCTGGGGGAAAATTTCTTGGAATGCACAAAATTAAGCGGAAGCTGATGCCAGAGGAAGAGAAGATGCAGACTGTAACTTAAAGAGAAATAACCTTCTCTTCAACTTAAATCTCTCAGATGAACAGTTAGACCACTTCATTTATGTTAAACTCCAAAAAGCAATCCTGCACAAAATAATACGTACGTGTGGTACCATACCTTCTCCTGCAGATTGCCCATGTATCCCAGGTAGAGTCGGATGATCTCTATCAGAGAGGTGAGGATCATGATTGTCACCAGGATGAACTTGTAGTAATCTGACAAGACCGGGTACTAGAGGGATAAAGAGAGTGAAAGTTTCTGCTGTCCTATTTCATTACATGCCGACTGTAATTAAGTGAATAAATGGAAAGGCTTTCAAATACTCTTGAACCTCCAGTTTCAAGGAATCACCAAATAAACCTAACAGCCTCTAACTCTGGTGAGCTCACTCTCAGGTGACACGTCACTTTCCTTCAGGACTCACCTTCAGATGGAGCATGACAACTGCGCTGAGCCACCAAAATGGGAAAAAATAAACGTTGAAATAGAGGGACATCTGCAGTGGTAAACTGGAAACTATTTCATTATCTGTAGATAGAGAGAAGTCTTTATCACTCCTAGTTTGTTCCATAAGTCCCTTCCATAAATACGACAGAAACATACTGCTTCATCTTGGCTTCAAGTAGAGCACTAACACTCCTCCCAGTCAAATTAAATGTTAAGAAAAACATTTTTGTATATCCAGCCGAAACCTTCTTACCCTATCTTGAGTCGCACCATTTCCTGAAATCTAATGCAACTTTCACTTCACAGGACGCGGAATTGTTATCACTTAGTCATGTATTCAAGCTGAGTGTCTGATCGTTGGTAACCTGGTGGCTTACGGCTTCCTCCACAATCTCTGACTGACAAGACTTAGCTCAAGTAGTGCAGTGTACTGTACATACTGTACTGTATAGTGCTGTATACTATTGCAGAGAGAGCTAGCAGTTATTTCATTGCTGTTCCTAAGAGGATGGCCAAAGTTTAAGTGGGTATGTATTTATTGTTATTTTGTAGATGTAGTAGACTTGTAAGTAGACTTACTGCTCGAGAGCAGGTTTGCATTGCCCACTCTTAATTTTCAATTTTTTTTAACTAGACATTTGGATGGAAGCGATGTTGCAAGAAACCAGTAATTCTTCTAAATCTTAAGAGCTAACAATTTCAAATATGTGTCAAATTAAAACTTAGCCTTTAAAGTTTGGAGAGAACAAAATGCTTTCCTACAATGTAGAGAAAAGCAAATATTGAACTCTAACATCTAGACAGTAAATTCTGTATTTAGGATTTAATAACAGACACAAAGATTAGACTCAAAAAAAGCAAAACCATCAAAGGCTATTCATTTTTAATGGATGAAGCTTTATTATCATATTCCAATTAACTGACATTGCATCCACTCGTGCTTCAATTACCAACAGTCTCTTTTCTCACGTTTGTCTCTGGGTACACCTTCACTTGGTACTACCTGAGCAAGTCACCTCGTTGTGACCTGCTGGTTTGTCTTCGAATGCTGTGATATTCAACTGGAAATCAGTCTGAACAGCCACATTGTCTCACTTTCGGCCTCAGAACCACCTCTTTTCTGACACTGACTTTTCTTTCCGTATCTTCCAACCACTCTCATACCTGTCCTTGTTCCATCTCAGTCTGGCATCCCTGTTTCCAGTCCGGCCACTCGCAGCCTGGGCCAAGTCTGTTCCAGAAGTCTTTATGCCAGTTGCAGAAGTATTCATGGTGGCTACTAGACTAGGTGGGAAGGGAGGAGGATTTGGGAACAGAGCTGGGACAAACCTTAAGGGTAGGGTGTGAGGGACAGGAATTTGTTATACTGAAATAAAAAGTGCAAGACAACTGATTTTTTTTTTTTTTTTTTTTTTACATCGCATTTTTAAGCATCAATGCCTTCTTACATCTGCGAAGGAGTGAAAATCTAAACATCTACTAAATCTAAACACTACCAAAACAGTTTCACTATCTACCTAAAATTGTCCCAGATGTGCTAGTGAATGAATCTCTTAAACAGATGAACTTTGGGGGGCACTGAGATGCAATTCTAAAACACTGCTTTATCTTTTGAGAAAACATGACCGTCCAATTACAAGTAACTCTGTTTCTGCCCTATATGCATTGGATGAAAATTTAATGGTGCATCGCCGTTTTACTTAAAAACAGAGAAGCCAAGAGCTCTAATTTCAATTGTGATGACAATGTTTTAGGCATGTTAAAGGCTTCAAGTACATAGCATTGGTATTTGTAACTTCTACTTAAGTTTTCAAACTGTGTTTTGGGTGCATGTTTAGCAATGTAACCCAATTCTAATTCATCTTTCTATCACTAAATTGAACTAATGCTTATTTTCTGGGATTGCTAAAATTCATGGAAAAGCCAGACACTATTGCGATGGCCAATTCTTTGACACTCGAGCAAGTCACTAAGGTAGATATGTGTAAATTTAATTTTTGAAATCCTGATCTCCAAGAATTTAATGGTGCACTTGCAATTGGTTTCAGTAGGTTGGATGTTCACACAGGAGTTTTCATAATGGGAAATGGAAAAGAAATTACTACAGAAACTATTCCTGGCGTTAAGAAAAATATTTCAGTGTTGTTTGAGAAATGGAATGAAGAATTAGTAACTAGTAAAGTGTTAGCAGTGTAACTGCAGAGAGAATATGAGTACTCCTGTCTTCTGGAAATAAGAATGACTTTTTGGTCAATTTTATCAGCTTGGAATGGATTTATCAGTTGAAATTAACATAACAGTCTGTCTACATAGTAGGGTTTATTTTCATGGCTACTCTCCCTCTAAAGATACAAAAAAGGGGGTATGTTGGCTGGCAAGTTTCACTGGCAATATGATGAAGGAACAGTTATCAGTCGTGACGATAAGCTTGGAAAAATAAAGAGAAAGCTGGCATATGGCAAGCTTGAGTTTTTGCGACCTAACTCTAGCTTAGTACAGCACTTCATGCTTCATGGGTCTGGTGTCCTAACTGTGCAGGACTACTGAGTCTAACACGATAGCTCGGCTCTTTTATTTGTTCTGCGTTCTCCATAAATCATTTTTACTCGGGCACAGGCAGGGTGCCTGCTGCGTGCGTAATGGATTTTATCTGCAGTATTTTACGCAAACTCACTTAACTGTAAAGGTAAGCGTAAACTTTCTCCGTACCCGCTTTTAAATCAAGACTGTTCCCTGCTTAAATATTTTAGGGGAGCCTGTCTCCGGCCTGCAACACCACAGCAGCGTGAGCTGCAGGGGGATGGAGCTGCCGCTTGTGGCTTCACCCCGCACCCCGTCCATGAAGCCACATTCCATGACTGAGGGTGAAACCAAGTCTCACCCGAAAGACAACTCCGCTCGTCGCCGCCGGGCCGGCTACCGGGCCCCTCTATGTGGCGACGGCGACGGGGCTCCGGGAGGCCGCCACCTCAGCGCCCCTGCCCCACCACGATGGGCGGGAGACCGCCATCTTCCTTTCCTGGGGGCTCCCCCCCCCCCCCGCCCTCCCACCTTCCCGCCGCCGCCATTTTTGTTGCTGGCGAGCCACCACCCCGCTTTACCTGGGCGGTCGCCCGGGTACTGCGGGCCGGTGCGGCGGCTGTCGGTGAAGACGGTGCGGCTGAAGGAGCTCAGCCGCCTCCTCAGGGGCTGGGGCAGCGACATGCTGCGGCGCCGCGGTTCGCCGTTGCTGTGGGGACGGGGCGCGCAGGCGCCGTGGCGGCGGGGTCCCGGCGGCCGGGCCGCCCGCTCCCTCAGGGTGAGGCCGGTCCCCGCGCTGCGGAGAGCGGTGCTGCCGCCCCGGGGGCAGTGTTGTAGTGGAGCTCTCTGGAGGAGAAACCGAGAAACGTAAGGAATGGCAGAATGGTTCGGGTTGGAAGGGACCTTAAAGACCACCCAGTGCCACCCCCTGCCCTGGGCAGGGACACCTCCCACCAGACCAGGTGGCTCGAAGCCCCCTCCAACCTGGCCTTGAACCCCTCCAGGGATGGGGCAGCCACAGCTTCTCGGGGCAACCTGGGCCAGGCTCTCACCACCCTCACACCAAAGAAGTTCTTCCCCACATCTCAGCTCCATCTCCCCTCTTTCAGGGGCAAACCCTTCCCCCTCCTCCTAGGGCTCCCCTCCCTCATCCAGAGTCCCTCCCCATCTCTCCTGGAGCCCCTTGAGGGGCTGGAAGGGGCTCCAAGGTCTCCCTGGAGCCTTCTCTTCTCCAGGCTGAACCCCCATAACTCTGTCAGCCCCCCCTCCCAGCAGAGGGGCTCCAGCACTCCCAGCATCTCCGGGGCTTCCTCTGGCCCCGCTCCAACAGCTCCATGTCCTTCTGCTGGTGGTGGCCCCAGAGCTGGAGGCAGCACTGGGGGGGTGTCTCCCCAGAGCGGGGCAGAGGGGCAGAATCCCCCCCTGGCCCTGCTGGCCACGCTGCTGGGGATGCAGCCCAGGATGGGGTTGGCTTTCTGGGCTGCCAGGGCACGTTGCCGGCTCGTGTNTCCTCTGGCCCCGCTCCAACAGCTCCATGTCCTTCTGCTGGTGGTGGCCCCAGAGCTGGAGGCAGCACTGGGGGGGTGTCTCCCCAGAGCGGGGCAGAGGGGCAGAATCCCCCCCTGGCCCTGCTGGCCACGCTGCTGGGGATGCAGCCCAGGATGGGGTTGGCTTTCTGGGCTGCCAGGGCACGTTGCCGGCTCGTGTTGAGCTTCTCGTCCACCAACACCCCCAAGTCCTCCTCAGGGCTGCTCTCAATCCATTCTCTGCCCAGCCTGGATTTGTGCTTGTGATTGCCTGGACCCGTGATGGCTAGTATGATGTAAAAGCATGTTTATTCATATTGTGTGCATGAGAGCGGTCGCTGCTGCCTTGTCGTGTGCTTACATGTGCGCAGAGGTGCTTTCCCACCTCTGTCATGTGTATATATGTGCACAGAGGAGAATACATTTGCTTGTCATGGTCACTGTGCAAGTGTGGTGCTTTGCTGCCTGATTGGGAATGCCCATCGTCCCTGGAAAATGAAAAAGCAGCACCCCAGGCCATTCACGGCAGAGCCCAGTGTGTGAGAGTTACCCAAAACAGAGCCCTTTTTCCTCAAAAGTGCTGCTGTGTGCCAGCCCTGAGTGTCATGCCTCATCTCCTACATCATTTTGGTTCCTTTCTAATCAGTTGGAGTGGATTTTTTTTTTTTTTCTAAGGCTGTTAGGGCAGGGTTTGGGTTTTTCTGAAAAGGTAATTATGAAATACTGGTCTCAGGAAAGCAGTTGCAGGACTCCTCTGCTTCTGTCAGGATAAATCCAGGGGAATGATGGTGCTGGATGATGGCTAGAGAGAGGGGGGAGTAAAGTAAGGATGGGTATTGACAGAGCTAGTTTATTACATAAGGTGAAGACAAATTTGTTTTATGATATATTCAGATATCGCTAGACTAGAAAATACCTTTTCCTCGAGGAAACTTGTCTGTGTCACTGTTGAGTTAAAAGCAGTAGTGAAATTATAGCTTTTTTATTCTAGTTAGCTTTTGTCCCTTGTAGGACACTCTCATGGCATCATGCAAAGTTAATAATGTAAATACAAGTTCTGTTTGGTTTTCTTTTATTTGGAAAACATAGTCCCCCTAAAAATGAAGTAAGCTGTTTGCCAGGTTTTTCAGCCGCCTTAGGGCCTGATTCCTTCTGAGGAGAAAGGATGTTGTCCTTAAGTGTGCAGGAAATTATTTTCTGTACGATCAGAATGAAAGAGCAGCTTGTGTCTTTTACTATGAGAAGTGGTAACACTTGGACCTGCCCCCTCTCCCAAAATCATATTTAGTTACTTCCCTGGGTGATCATTCTCTAGTATGACTTTCCAAACTCAATTATCTCTGACTAAATAATTTAAAGCCTAGTTTAAATTTAATTTCATTCTGTCCCACTGGGAGAACTACAGAGAAAGATGGCTAAACAAGGTGGAGTTCTGAGAAAACCATTTGGCTTGTGGACTGATGACTGCTGTGGGATTGACAACAGATACTTTTCAAAGAATTTGGCTGAACTAGGGTGTGCCAGCAGGAATCTGCATATAAAAAAACCTCCTGGACACCTACACAAGAAATGAAGAGGAAATGATTTTTAAATAATGGCAGCAGATTGGAAGGGAGGAGGAATTAAAGGCATCTCAGAATTTCAAGGGATGCTATGCATGTCCCTTTAGAGGCGGGGAGGGCTTTGCTGCGTAAGTGCTCCTGGAAAATGAAGTTTTAAACACAGGCAAGGTTTATCCCTATTTTACAGATAAGACAGAACAAGAGAAGTTGAGTCATGTGACATGCTGTTTGCAGTTTGTGTTGAAACTTAGAGGAAAAATGTACAGAATTCATCATGTCCTGGACATAAGCAGACAGATAAGTCATTCGGTAAAAATACTCCTTACAAAGTATCAAAACATAAGGCCAAAGAAAAGAGGTGGTTTAGGTTTTGTTGTGTAAGATGTGTCTGTGCAGCAGTGACTGCAGCTCAGCCCAGTTTACGTTTGAACTAAGTAGCTCAGCCTTGCTGGCAAGACAGCTCTACAAGCAAATAGCTGAGTAAAGGTAAAAAGTCAAGAGTATTATTCAGTTTTTTTGACCTGATGCTGAGCCGTTAAGGCACTAGAGGTGTGCTGCAGTTCCAATGATAAAAATCTGTGAGTGGATGCCTGATAATTGGCTAACTACCCAATAAATAATAGGAGAGTTTAAAGATCACTTTTGTATTTGAGGAAACATCATGAAAAACAGCATTAATGTTAGACAGGTTGCTGAAAAGGGGCAGTCTGTATTTGTTATTTTGCCTGTTGCCCACAGGTTCTACAAATGTGTTTCGCATTGGGCTCACCAGCCACAAAGGTAACTTTTGCACTATCTAGCAGATCTCGTCAGAAAGTTCTCTGCTATAGACAGTGGCAAGATGATGAATCTGTGCAAGATTTCCAGTGAGGTTGCCTGAAACCTTCTTGCCCAGGGATAGGACAAGAGGAAATGGCCACAAACTTGAAGATAAGAAGTTCCACCTAAACCTGAGGAGGAACTTCTTTGCTGTGAGGGTGGCAGAGCCCTGGAAGAGGCTGCCCAGGGAGGTGGTGGAGTCTCCTTCTCTGGAGACATTCAAACCCCACCTGGACACATTCCTGTGCAACTGTGGACCTGCTTTGGCAGGGGGTTGGACTAGATGATCTCCAGAGGTCCCTTCCAACCCCATGTGATTCTGTGATTCTTTTGCTGTTGTTGCCTTGCTCTGATCTGGTTAGCCACCCTTTAAGTTAGGGAAACACCAGTCCCATGCTCTCAGCTAATTAGACTCAAGGAACATGTTTATATGGATTAAAAGTATGGCAGGTTTTTAAGTCAGATACTCATGGAAGTCTCAGGTTTTTTTTCTTAGTATAAACTGGTGGCCTGTAAAAGTTCAGCCTCTAAGGGTTTTCCTTTTGATTACTTTTTCAGAATGAAAGAATGGAAGAATTTTCCCTGAACTGTCTTTTCCTGACTTTGAGCGAGGGCCCTAATCTCCCAAACACTTTGATTTTTCTGTGTTCCCCAATTCTGAAAACCTGTCAAGCATACAGTCGGGTATCCTGCCGGCAGCTCTGTGGCAGTCAGTGGGACTCTGCAAAACCAGGCTCTGCTCATTCAAAAGCCATGAAGCAGTCCAGCTCGGCAGTCAGTGAAGCGTAAAACTGAGTAGTGGGTAAAGGAAAGGCCGGTGGAATGCAGACACCACCAGAATCGCATGGATTTGCCATGTGAACTCAATTTCCAGACTCAAGGTGTGAATCTGTGATATTTGGCAGCCTTACATTTTTCAGCAGATGGCCAACCATCCTACATGTCCCCACCAAATAAAATTGTGCATGCTTTTCTTTAATATTTTTGTCTACACAGATGCTTAAAATATTCCCTGAAGATGGACTATATGCTCTTTGTTTTTACAAATCCTGTTTTGTTTTTATTTTTTTTTACTGAGGCATACTTATTTTTTGATCAATTTAATGAACAGAATTCTGATTTTCTGTAGGGAGGGTTGGAAAGCACCTACTCCAGCTTCAAGCAGAAGAGAATCTTAAAAATTCAAGGATCAGAACACCACGTCGTCTTCATTGACAGGTCAGAGCTTCCTGTAACAGAGGGCTATAAATCTGTGCCATAAGGAGCAGGAGAAGGAAAAACATTTAGCTGTTATATGACTGTAACGGTTACAATGACCGTCTGCATAAATAACATGCGTCCAGCTTTTGTGATTAAACTGTATTTGGCCCTTTCCTTTTTTTAATGAAAAGATATTCCATTACTGAATTTCTTTGTGTCTCTCCACGTGTGAATGGTTAAGGTGGGAATACCCAGATTTCCAATTCGCTGCTCTTCAAAATAAGCTACTGAAATGCGAAACTGGGAGAATAGGCCCATAATTGCACAGCATATTAAATGACTGTTTTATTTCTCTCTGCACATGCTAGCTATAAATAAAACAAAAGCCTCTGAAAATCTGCCTGAAAGCTTTAAATCAGAGGAATATTGGATCTCCGTGTATCCACAGTAGTCCAACTAAGTTGGTAGACACTGGCTTGGCTCCCGGACCGAAGCTCCTGGGGCTCTCTGGCAACAGCACTAAGCCATAAACACCAGATGCAGTCTATCTAATGAAATTAAGGATCAGCAGGGGTTTTTTTTGGGGGGGGGGGTTGTTGTTTTTTTTTTTTTTTTACAGTTGGCATTTCAGAAACACAGAGTTCATTTAAACGGTGCCAGTGGTTTATCTTTGCACCTGAATCGCAAGTGCTGTCTTTCTGAATGTGCTGGTGTGGAATCTCATTCCCTGGCACGCCTGTGCTGCCGTCCCTTGTGTAGCCCTGAGCGTGCAAGCAGCACAAATCGCTCTTCTCCTTGCTTTTCCCTTACTGCCCACCCGGTGTGTTGGCAGAAGTGCTGTAAAACACGTAAAAAGTGCTTGTGAGCAGGGCTGCGTACAAGCGAGCAAGAGTCCGGGCTTGCTTTCGCCTCGTGTCCGTAGAATGAAGTGACAGATTGGGATTTTTAACAAATTACAAATGCCGCGAAGGCTCCAACGCGTGTCTTTGAAAGGATCGTGTTTTTAGCTGTGACAGTGTCTGCCAGAGCAATTTCACAGCTGTGCTCCTGGCTTGCAATACCCCAGGACAATCCTTTCTCTGTGTCACTTGTGCACTAGTCCCTGGTGTTCATTTAACACCTAGAGAATATTTGTGTCTGGTAAACAATTATTGTTGCTGATGAGACTTAGCCCAGGCCCCTGGTTCAAGTATCACATATTGCTGCTGTCATTCCATGTGTTAAATATATCTTGGCTATTTTAGTCTTAAGCATAAAGACAGCACACACACACACACACACAAAACAAACAAAAAACCCCACCAAAACCCCAAAGGGCTATTACTTGCTCCTGTGGATTGATTTTCTTCTTCTTGTACTTGGCATTTAGTTAGACCCACTCGCTAGCATGTTTTATTTTGTTGATTTGTAGTTTGTCAAGCACGCTGGAAACCTTTCAAGGCTGGCACAGCTATTAAACGAGTTTTACAGTTTGTGTTGCAAACGTACGCAAGAATTTTGTAATGAACAAGGAGTTTACTGTGAACAGATGGATTTTGAGTCAGATTCTCAGTTCTGTGAAGATCCTTGACATGCCCTTAAAGGACTCCCTGCGTGACCTGGCCAGTGCAGAGGCCCCTTGCTTTCAAAAGGTGGATTTGGAATAGGGAGCAAACACTGCAAACGGGCCAGGTACCTTTTTTCATTAGTCTGAAAAGCTTCGATGGCCAGCGTTGTCAGCAAAAGGATGTTCTTCCTTTGCTTCCAGACCTCGGCGGGGATGAATTCTGCCCCAGTCACACCTGCAAGTCTGAGGAGGACTTGAAGCTTGTTCAGACCTGAGACTCGTTCTTTCAGGAGGCGCTCAGGGCTGTGGTGGTGGCCCTGGGCACGTGGGGTTTTGTTTGGGGTGTGGTGGCAATAGCTGCACTGCTCTGTTTGTGCAGAAATGCGCACTGAGAATTCTGCTTTGGCTCGGGGATCGCTGTGCAGACCTCTGCAGCTTGTGGGGTGTATGCGTGGGAGGACCCTTGTTGCAGAGGATCTGATGGCTTCAGCCTTGGCCCCGTCTTCACTTGTACAGACAGGCGGGGTGATCTTTCCTGTGCTAATTTTAGCTGTCTAAATGTTACTTGTACAACCCAAACTAGTTAGAAAGGTGTCATCTCTATGGTGGTTTCCCCCAGACGGCTGTTCAGGGGAAGGAGTAATGTGCTTGCTGCATGTGTCTGTCCTTCCCTTACTTTTAGATTACTGGTAGAGTTGAGCTGTTTTGCTGAATCAAGGTGCCCAGCTGTTGGAAAACGGAACACTTGACAGAGATCCAAACTCTCTCAGAGGCTGTTGTGTGGATCTGAGCCCCCCCCAGATGGGCTCCCTCCCCTGTAGGGCTATGTGTGTTCGCTGGGCGTCACGCCAGATGCTTTGCCTGCTCTCTTCCTGGGACATGGGCCCTGACAGTGCCAGTGCTTTCTCTTTTTATTGCAGAATCCAACGAGGGCACAGTGTTTAGCGATCTACCTCCAGGACGATCATAAACCCATGCAAAGGCAGAATTTATTTTGCTATTGCATGCTGCTGACAGTTCCCTGTAATAGCTTTTGTTCGTCCTTTGCAATCAATTTGAGCCCAAACCCTGAGTGAGTGATGGAGAAACAATGCTAGTAATTTGATCATTTAAGAAAACAAAAAAAAAAAAAGCCACAGGGCAGAGAGGACTGTTGTTTAGTGAAGAAATTAATTGCAGAGTTATTTTATTTTTATTTTCTAAATTCCTATTTGGACAGTTGCATAAATGCATAATTTTGGGAGCGTGAGTATGTCAAAACTTCAATGCAACTCAAGTGGGGTCAGCAGCAGCGCCCTAAATTGAGGTCAGAGATTTGGATTCTCTGATATCTATTTGGGTGCCTAAATTTGGATTTCTAAACAAGAGCAAACTCTCTGCTTTGAATCTTTGCTGAATGTAAAGGTATGTGTTGTGTTGTCAGTTAAGTGTTTCTCCTTTATCTGTTCCTCATGTCCAGGCCAACACTTCCTCCTCGGGAGCGTAAAGGATTGTGAGAATGACTGGAAATCCCACAAGTCTCACCACCTAAGATTAAGGCACAGAAGCAGAGTTCTGGTTCAAGGCCTTTAGCTTCAAACATCATGGGTTATGCTTTTGGGGATGTTAGTTCAACACCACTGCAATCTCTCTGTTGGCACGCAGGTTTGGCTCCATATTTATTTTTGTTCCATAATCTGTTAGCTTTAGGCTCCTTGTGTCTCCAGACAAAACAAACTTGGCTCAGGTTCTCTTCAAGTAATAAGAAGAAAGAGTGCTGCAACTCTCCTAGGTTCCAAAGACCACTTAATTCTTTCTTTATTACTTTTTCAATTATTTAAGGCAGGGGCTTCTTATTAGTGGCTACTTGCACCATTGTACCCCAGCCTTAGCTGTGACACTAATTGCTCCTGTAGCGATGACCGATCATTTTGAACTGTGCAGCCTGCTGTCTTTGAAATGTAAAATTTCTGTTTGTCATTTGAAGATGGGGTTTCTCTTGTAACCAGAATCTATAAAGCGGTTCTTAAGACTGGAGGAAGTCTAAAAGGATTTTTACTATAAAGATGTTCCTTAAAATCAAGGAGTTCCTTTCCTGCACAGCGCGTTGTTCCCATTCATGGTGGAGGCAGGTCTGAGGGATCAAATCCAGCGTGCTTGCTTGTCCTATCTCTCCCTGAGATGCCTTATTACAGGACTCAATTAAGAACAATTTTTTTTCCTCAGACTCTATCTACAAGGTCTTCCCTGCCTTTATGAAATATTGAATTTACAGGTGCTGGATTTATTACAACAGTATTTTAAATCATAAAATGCTGGTACAATGCAGCTCTAATTAGAAATGCACGGAGTTCACTGTGCAGGGGAAGTGTTGTTTTTACACTACAGCATCCACAGCAAGAGGGAAATGCAGACTGCATTCATACACATTTAAAGGCCAACCAGAGGTACTTGTGAGAAATGCTCGAGTCTGCTGTGAAGTGCCACTGCACTGTGGTTTCTTTCCTCTTTAATTTGAATTAGGAGAGCTTGGGCCAGATGTCTGCCTCTGGAGCACCACTGAGTTGCAGGGGTTTGTTGTGAGGGAAGACCTGTGCTGAGGTGCTGTAGGCTCCGTGTTACAGCGTGACAAATGACATACCTTGTCACCATGGTCAGTAAGAAGTAATTAAAATGGGAGATGGAAATCAACAAAGTTGATTTTTTTGACTAGTTGATTTCTACTCAGCTAGTTGCTTTTGCTTTTAAAAAATCATGGCTATCCACTAGGTCTTGTCTGGTGTAATCTGGCATATCTGTGGCTTCCCTAAAATCCTCCATATAAATTAGCAAGGCCCTGGAGAGGGAACTTCATCCTCTGGTCTCAAAGCCAGGTCAACCATGTCCAAACCACACCTCTCCAATGACAGGGACTACCCAGCCTGCTTGGGCAAACCTGTCCTGGTGCTCAACTGTCTGTATCATTGTGAAATACAGTCCTAAAAGTCACGCTTTTTTCAATTAGTCCTTTACTTCTCATCCTACCCACTGTGCACGTGCAGCTACTTCACTGCTTCTTTCTGCGGCTACCTTTCCATTTCTGTATTTTATGTTCCCCCACCTGCTCTTCTATAAGTAAGACAAATCTAACTGAACGGATGGGTGTGTGTTTATGCCAGTTGTTTATCACATTGGTCTCCCCTGATTTTCTTGAGAGGAAACCTAACGGGCAGAGAGGGGAAAAGATTTGGGAGATGAATACACAAGAAGAGTTTTGGTGTACCTTGCAAATTGCCCAGACAGCCCTCATTGATCACGCCTAAAGAACGTGTTCTTTCTTTGAACATTAAACGTAGCAACCCACTATGCTAGGACTCAGGATTTATATTGCTGTCCTGCAAGGATAATTAGGAATTTACCAGCCCAGATTAACAGACGCCTTGAGAGACATGAGTATGATTAACTTCATAAATACATATTATGAAATCATGGGCAGTGTTCTAACTGTAATATATTTCCCCTGAAGGAAAATATGCCTGAGTAAAGAAATCATAAAGAACTTGATGCCAAATGCAGAATGGAGGGAAATTCCTATAAGGCTGGCGTCTATGCACTTTATTTTTTTTTTTTTCTGAGCAGTCTTTTCCTTTGAAGAATTAGATGAGGAGTTATTTCTCTTTGTTTCATTATCCCCTAATCTTCAAACTATCGCTTTCCTAAAACACACTGGCATGTATCATGTGCACACATAACATAACATTCCCTGGGAGACTTATTACTGCTTTATAGTCACTGCAGGTGAATTTGCGTATAAAAAGGCAGAGACAGAGGGAGTATAAGTCAGTATTTGCTCCTGTGCTGAAAGGGGATTTCTGAGTGTGTTACAGTATAAAGGGAGATGGTTTTTCTACAAAGATGTAAGACCAGAGAACCCTGGAGGTGAATTCAAGCAGTCCTTGTAAAGATTGTTTACTGTAAAAGTCTCAGTTATCAGCTGTTAAGGGCCTTTAACGTCAGATCTGGGTGAGCTGCTGCTTGAGTTTGCAAATTAGTCTTAAAGCTGTTGGTACCTCCAACTTGATACTCAGCCGTGCCTCAAGGAGCCCTCGTTTAAGAGCAACTGGAAAAAAATCCCTTCTCAGCAGTCTGTCCTGGCAGAGGGTGACGCCTTGGGATTGTTCCTGAATCCCGCTCACCCTTGCTCCTGGGAACGCCTTTTGGCAGCAGACGCGGCGTGGAAGAGCTTACAGATTGCCCCCAGCTTGCAGGGGCCACTGGACCTCAGAGCCAGTGGCTGTAGATTAGAGGTAGACAAAGCTGCCTGACGCCGAGGGTGCATTCTGCAATGCCCAGAGGGAGAGTTTCAGCCTTAGAGCCTGGACTGACAGTGCTTTATTCCAGCCATTATGCCCCCAGATCTCATCCTTGGTGAAGGGTGGAGTCTATCAGCTGAATAATTTATCCTCCTCTTATTTCCATTCTGTTCTCAGAGTTGCTTGACTCTGCGAGAGTGAACTTCTGCTGGACAACTATTTCAGAGCAGCTTTCTGCTGTATGCCTTTTGAAGGACAGAGAAGTGTCAAATTAAACTAAACTTCAGAACGTCATATTATTTGAGGGAGGAAGCTCGTCAACTAGAGTTTCTGGTGGAACTGGTAAAAAGCTGTAATTCCTTGGGGCTGGCTTAGTTTTGCTAAGAACAGAAAAATAGCCTTGCTGTATTTTCAGTCCTGTGTGTGATCAGGGTCCTGACAGCACCAGGCACCCTGTTGAAGTGGATTAAAGATGTAGTTTAGTTTTTTTCAGGTAAGGAAGAGCTTTAACCTTTCAGACCAAACAAGCCATGCAACTTCACTAGGCATGCCTGCAGTGAGCTTTGTAACTCCTGATGTAACGAGAGCTTGTTTCTTGCCCGGTCTTGATTTAATGGGGTTCACCATGTGCTTAAGAGCTTTGCAGACTGTAGGCTGAGAAATACTCTTCATGTGGGAATATTGCAGAAAGGATAATGACTACAGGAGTCTGGGTAGCAGCAAAGGAGGCTTCATCCTGCTCTCTTTGTGCCCCAGCTGGTCTCGCTTTGATGTTATCAGGATGTCAAAATGTAGACTTCAGCTGAAGCAGAATTTTTCATCTAACAGATTTATTTACTTGTTTCTTGCCCCTCAACCCCATCCCCTGCTTTTTTATACGGCTATATTTTGCCTATGTGGGTGCTTTTCTAGTCCAGGACATTTCAGAGAAATTGTCATTTAAAAATCCTTTGCTATCTACACCTGAATTTTCAGTCAGAACTTCCATCACATTTAAGTGCTGTTTGGTTTGTAAGTGTTGGCTGATATTTAGGCATTTGGTCTGATTAATTTCACATACTGCTTTCTGGAAACTGCAGTCCTCCACTGCACAGGCAAACATTGGCCCGGCATGTGGAAAATGATCATGTGGCTAGTGATCTAGCTGCTTTGGGGGTCCCAAGTAGAGATGCGTTATAAAGAGCTGGTTTTCAGAGTGCCTCCACGTTCTGAAATGTGAGTTATTCTTGGGTTTTACCAAGGCACCGAGGCCTTTAACATTACTACTGAATTTAGAAGACTCATTGATCACAAACGCAGTTCCACAGTACTATTCATCTTTATAATCAAGTAGTGGTGGAATAAATGTCGCCATGTAGATGCAGCTTGAGGCTTGCAGAAGGTACATGAGACAGCCCCAGCCCGTGGTGCTCAGTGTGGCTCAGCTGGCAGTGCTGTCCCTGCTATGCCTCTATCTTAGTGTGTGCTGGAGGCGTTCCTTAACCAACATCAATCTTTGTGCTTTTGCAGTAACCCTTATGCACACCACCAGTGTGCTCAGAGGTGTTTCCTTCCTGGTGGACTATGGTTGAAGTCATGTAGGGGTTCTCCTCATGGGAACCAGCTTGTGTTGTGAGCCTCTGGCAGTTAGTGTACTGCTTAGGCATTACCAACATTGCCAAGCCACCTTCAAAGGACACTTCCTCTCTTCTTTGTGGAAGAGGTGAGGACTTCCTCAACCTCACGGTGAGAAGCCAAGAATCAAAATCGGTGGCTTTATTTTTTGCTCTTTGGATGGAGTTTGTTCTCGCTGGATAATTCATTGTAGCCCTAGGGAAATTTTTTGGTAAATGTTATGACTTGGTGGCCTGAAACATAAAGTCTGAGCAATGTGGGGTTTGAAACGTAAGAGACAAAGCAGTTGCTTAAAATTTTGCTCTATGAGAAAATTGGTAAATTTTTCTCTCTGATCATGTAACTTGTAGGAGGAGAGAAGGAAATAGAAGTTAACTGGTAAACATTTTAATGCAGAAATTACTCAATGCTTGTTTTTCTAAGCTTGAAACCAGAAAAGCAGTGTTCTGTTCAGTGTTCCCACCATATCTACGGACGGGGTGAAATGTCTACAGTCTTGAGAGGAAGCTAGGAAATTTGGCAGGTTACCAGTCTCTGCTAAGGCTCACATCTCCATTGCTTGCGATTCCCCAGGCACTTCTATACACGGTCATTTGGACCATCACTCTTTTCACCAGCGAGGCACAATCACATGTAAAGGTCACATGGGAAATTCACATTTTTTTCCCATTTGATCTTGCAGATTGACCCTGGCAACCTTGCCAAACAGAGGACAACAGCATTTTTAGTGCCATAGAAAAATAGCGTTTTCCAGATAGTCCCAGATGCAAATTAGGACAGCTTCCTGAACTGTAAAGGAATGATGCCAGTTAATACCAGTATAGAGATGGGTGTTACTGTAACTTCTAATTCTGAAGTACTTTACTGTCCTTGCTGTGATTGTAGTGAGGATCCAGTAAGACTCTACTACTTTGATTTGTGCGAATAGGAGCAGACTGAAGTACTGAGTTCTCATCTCTGCAGCTACTAAATTAATAGAAATACAGTTTCTTGTATGTAGAGTTGACAGTCTCTGACATATTAGGATGTCTCTAAAACTCAAGACTGATATATGTAACATCTGTGTCTTGTCTCATTTTCCAGGTATGTTTCAGGAGCTGCCTTATCATCTATTTGTCATGCACCAAGCCAAAGTAGGAGCAACGGTTCATTCTAAGGTAAAATTCCAAACCTGCTGAGAACAGGAGAAGTTTTGTTTGTGGAAGCCAGATTTTTGGCGAGTTTCTTACAGCTGTTTTCTACAGCATGCTTGGCAGTTTGTTTTTTGGATGTATCCCTGAGATTCCTCAGTAAGAGGTGGTAATTTATACAGCTGGATCTTGAGTGTGCCTTTGTCACTACCTGTGGTCACTATTTCTGTCTCTTATGCATGACTTCAGACACGAGTGGTCAATGTAACCAGTAGATCCAAAGACCGTTTCCTCTTGTGGAGGCAGTGTAACCTAATGGTCAGCATGCAGGACTAGAAGCATACTGTTTTCCACACACGGGATTAAATTGGGATTGTTTTGTGATTAGCATTTTGTGGGATGAAAAGTGAATGAGATTGCATTTGCAGTAAATAGAAAAGTTCATCCTGAAATATAAGCACGTACACAGTCTAGGTGGCTTTTAAACTCAGTCCAATAAAACAGAGTTGGTCTCCCGTCTGATACTTCTAACAGAAATGAGTCAAAAATACTGTTTGTTTGTTTTAGACAACCCTGTGATTCTTCACTCTTGCCACTCCAGGAATTGGATAGGCTTGTTGATTTGTGCAGCTGAATATTTCATTGCCAGAGTTCAAAGGCTCCTACGGAATGCTCTGGCCAGCGTCAAAACTGGAATCCTCCATTAGAAATTCAGAGTAACTTCACTGGCGTAAAAAATATCTGCTGCTGCATCTGACCTGGGGGCTTTTCACTTCAAGCTACATGATTTTTCTCAGGTGTTTGTCTTAAGTTGGGTGTTTTGTAATTGTTGGGCTCATCCCACGGTGATCTTGTCCCTATTCTAAAGGGCGGATATAATTTGTGTCCCTCTGCAGTGACAGCTGTGTAAAGATTAATTCCATATTCTTGTTGGGAGCTCAGTTACTTTGTTGGCCCGTGCATTGAGAAAGCTGTTGTCAGACCAGCTGATTCATTTCAATGGGATATCTTGATTTTTCCCAGTGCTCCTCTTATTTATTTTATTTCTGCATGTTGGCTAGTGTCTCAGCATAGACAGTGACCTCCAGAATAGCAATTTCTTCTACCTTATTCTAATGCAAATCATACTCCAGTGTGAACAGTGATTGCAAAGGCATTGTTTGGCTTGGTTGCAACCTTCATATTTGGTTGCTCCCTCTGCTTGCTGGGGCTGTCAGAGATCTGCTGTTTCTCTAGGCATCTCCCTCCCGATACACTTAAGGCACGTTACATTATTTCCTCTGGCAATTTGCTCTCCTGGATTTTTTCTTTAATGTTTCTTTTTCGTTTTGCCTGTTAAAATCTGTTCCGTTGTATTAGAGACACTTGAACTGGATTTACAGTGCCTGAAATATTGTTTTGGCCCTAAAACTCACCCCCTGCCATACCAGTGGAAATTACTGCAACTTTTCTGTACCTTTACTTTAAAAATTGCCTTGAAATCAGGCAGGCACGTGTGGCCTTTTTTTTCTAGCAGAAGAATATTTATTTAATCCCTGCGTAGAGAAGCAGGGAGTGAAATCCTAGATCCATTTGGGTCAGTGGGGCTTTGGGTCAGCTGGGCTCCGGCTGGGCTGTGCCTTAATAGTCAGGTTTGTGGTCTGCAGGGGAGGTGGAAAGCACAAAGCAGGATTTTCACTCCCATTTTCTGGGATGAGAGGCTGAGCTGCAGCTTGGGACAGCTGGCTACAGCAAGAGGTGGTAGAAGACCAAGTTTTCTTCCTGGGTCTTCCACTGTCCTCCTAAAAGACACTTATGTTTTAGCATTTGGCTGGCTGGGAAATGATAAAGTTCCTCAGCAGCACAGTACTGTTGGGACGCGTCGTCTTGCTGGTGTGTTGCAATTGTATTTGAGGTTCTGGAGACGCGTGTCCGCCTGGGACATGCTAAGCCCATAAAGCAACAGATAAGCTTAAACTGCAGGTTTATTCAGGTGCTTGAGCGTGTTGCCTGCATGGGGCCTTAATTTATTCCCTGTGAGTTGTAGTGATGTGTCCCAGAGGAAGTCGTCTGGTTTGGTGACAAGCTTATTCTCCCAGCAGGGAAGTTTGCTGAAATAAGGTGGGTTAAAACGGTTTCCCCCCTATTCCCAGCCCCAGCTGAAGAGCAGTTTAAGCAGCGGAAACTGTCAAGAGTGCTTATTCAGAGAAGCAGTGTTGGAAGCTGAAGATAAGAGCCTTTATCTTCACGTCAAAACTACTCAGTGTCTTTGATGGACTCCCAACACGCTTTAACAAGGAGCTTAGGCTGGAGTCGCTGGAATGCAAGGCGTCCAGGGGGTGGTGTTTATCCCGCTGGAACATGGCATACATCAAATCAATTACACGGAGCCAGCCTGTTTCCCCCTGCCACCAGCTAGCATTGCGAGCTCCAAGAAAACACGTTCTAGGCAGTAGAGGAGCCTTCCTCCCTTTAGATGCTGATTTAATGTGAAGTGTGTATTAAAGGGGAGAGAGAAAGAGGGGGAGAAGGGGGAACGGCGTGTGTTCTGCGGCAGATTGCCGCGTTGATCTTGTCAGCCAGGCAAACACAGTGGGACCTGAGGCGATGAGTCTGTGGGAGATGCTGTGTCTCTGTCATGAATTGTCAGCCTCGGAGAAGCACGGGAGAAAGAGAGGCACCGTAACAGAGTAGAAAATGCAGTAATAAAAGGGACCAGCAAGCCATTTAAGAGCAAATCAAAGCCATTGCCATTTTGGATTGTACTCGCCTTTGACAGCTAGAAATGTGCTCTGTCCTCGCCTCCTCCCCCAGGGAAGCGGTGATGGGAAGAGGCAAGGTATGATGGAAAAACTGGTGTTTCTGTCGGGGCTGCCCCCACTCGGGGGCAGGAGTTAAGCTGTTCTGTGTGGCTCGTGGTACCTGTGGGTCCTGGAGGAGCCCGCAGCCTGCCCTGTGCCTTACCAAGCCCTCCCTGGTGCCGTCTCTGGGCGTTTCTCCTCTGAGCTCGCACCCTGAAATTACAACCCGTGTTACGCAGCGCCGATGGCCAGTTTGGGAGCTGACGGGAGCATGCTCAGGTTCTGCAGGGACCTAATCTGAGATCAGAAACTTCCCTGGAGTAGTTCCCTCCGTCAGGAGTGCGGCTTCAAATCCTGTTTCTGTTTAAATGACTGCTCTGGGAGGCGTCGCACTGCTGGTGGGGGCCACAGGGAGATAGCTGGAGCGGCTTCCACCAGAAGGTTTGACCAAACAGATATGCTGGCAAACTCTTCCTAATTAATAGCAGGCCTTGGGCATCCCTCAGCCTGCTTGTTTACACCATGCTGTCCTGAATGATGTCAGCGCCGAGCAGAGTAAAGACACTAGAGAGCGCCATGGATTTGCAGATTTTTGACTTGGGAAGAGCAATTTGAGGCTGTGAGTGCTCCCTGAGGGGAGGAGGTGGGACCCAGCCAGGGCTTGCTCCTGTGTGCCGCTCAGGAGGACTGGTGTATGGAGAGGAGGTTTCCCTCTAGAAGCGTGTAGCTGCGGATGCAATGCAACTCTGCGTCCCTAATAGCGAGCTCTGTGTCTTTGGCAGAGAAAAGGCAATTTTGGTGCCAGGAGGAAATCTCCTTAGTCTCATTGCTAGTAGAGGAGATGCATTTGAACCAGCAGACCTTCTGTGCAAACTTTGACACGTCATCTTGAACGTAGCAGCCAAGAGAGGGTACCAGGAGGGGCTTGTTCAGCAGTGTCCCATCCGAAGGGAATTCTCAGGGCAGACCAGGGTGAAATGTCTCAGCAGGTGCCCTTGAGGCAGCTTGACAGGAGGACTGCCATTGCTCTTGAGCTCAAACTCTCCAGTCCTCATGAGGAAACCATTTAATTTCCAAGTACATCAATACCTAAACAACGTTCAATATTTTAGTATATCTGAAGGCTGAGTCATTTCTTTAAGAGCAGACTGGAGTCGCATTTTTTTGCTCTCTCTTATTCCCGCATTCCCCCAAGTGGCATGAGTTCCATGTGGGCTCTACCCTCCTCTTCCTCACGGGAGGGTGGGAAGCTCATGCCCATTCCAGCAGTGTTGGACAATAACTGTCCTTGCTGTTACATCACACACTGTCCTGTATCTTCTCCCATCACCCAAGGCCTCCTGAAGCTTCTCTCTACCCTAAATTGGTAGGGAAGCGATCTACATGGCATCATGCTCCTCTTAATCACTGCTCAAGCGACGGTGATGACTAAACTTTCATTATGATGAGCTGGCTTTTCCTTGTTAGAATCATAGAATCATAGAATGGTTAGGGTTGGAAGGGACCTCAAAGATCATCGAGTTCCAACCCCCCTGCCATGGGCAGGGACACCTCCCACTAGAGCAGGTTGCTCAAGGCCCCATCCAGCCTGGCCTTGAACACTTCCAGGGATGGGGCATCCACAACTTCCCTGGGCAACCTGTTCCAGTGTCTCACCACCCTCATAGTAAAAAATTTCTTCCTGATATCTAATCTGAATCTTTTTTCTTCCAATTTAAAACCATTTCCCCTTGTCCTATCATTGCACTTCCTGTCAAAGAGTCCTTCTCCAGCTCTTCCATAGGCACCCTTCAGGTATTGAAAGGTCGCTATAAGGTCTCCCCGGAGCCTTCTCTTCTCCAGGCTGAACAGTCCCAGCTCCCTCAGTCTGTCTTCATAGGAGAGGTGCTCCATCCCTCTGATCATCTTTGTGGCCCTCCACTGCACCTGTTCCAGCCAGTCCATGTCCTTTCTGTGTTGAGGACTCCAAAGCTGGACACAGTATTCCAGGTGGGGTCTCATGAGTGCAGAGTAGAGGGGCAGAAGCACCTCCCGAGACCTGCTGGCCACACTTCTCCTGATGCAGCCCAGGACACGGTTGGCTCTCTGGGCTGCCAGTGCGCACTGCCGGCTCATGTTGAGCTTCTCGTCCATAAGCACTCCTAAGTCCTTCTCCTCAGGGCTGCTCTCCAGCCATTCTCCACCCAACCTGTATTTGTGCCTGGGGTTACCACGTCCCAGGTGCAGGACCCTGCACTTGGCTTGGTTGAACCTCATGCAATTTGCACGAGCCCACCTCTCCAGCCTGTCCAGGTCCCTCTGGATGGCATCCCTTCCCTCCAGCGTGTCAACTGCGCCACCAAGCTTGGTGTCATCAGCAAACTTGCTGAGGGTGCACTCTATCCCACTGTCCATGTCTCCAACAAAGATGTTAAATAGTACTGGTCCCAATACCGACCCCTGTGGAACACCACTCGTTACTGGCCGCCACCTGGACATTGAGCCATTGACTGCCACCCTTTGGGTGCGGCCAGCCAGCCAGCTCCTTATCCACCGAGTGGTCCATCCATCGAATCCATGAGTTTCCAATTTTGAGACCAGTATGTCGTGTGGGACAGTGTCAAATGCTTTGCATAAGTCCAGGTAGATGACGTCAGTTGCTCTGCCCTTGTCTACCAAGTCTGTGGCAGTATCATAAAAGGCCACCAGATTTGTCAGGCACGATTTGCCCTTGGTGGGCAAAGTGAAATGTTTCCTGCAGGAAAGAAAATGAGGCTTGACCAAAGCCTGACATATGTTTCAGAAGGTGCCCATCTCCATGTATCCAGAAGTACTTTTTCAAAGAAAAACTTCCACCTTTTTTTAAGAGAGGTGATACGTAGGTATTTTAGAATTTTAAGCTTGCTATTTTTCACCTCCTCTTCTTGTGCTACTAAATCTAGAAGGCTGAATGAAGTCTTGCAGTTATTTTTCGTATCATCTCATCTCTTTTATTTTTTGGTGGGTGTTCTTATTATCTTGCCATTTCCGAAAACATTTCACACTGGGAAAGCTCCAAAATAGCAGAAGAGAAAGAAAATGGCAGAAAGGGAAAAAAAGATGGTAGTGAAAAGATGTTTTTATTGCAGTTGTCAGCAAGAGGAAAAAGAGGATTACTTTTTTTTCCTGATCAGAATTCTTAATGATGTAGATGTTTAGAAGTTTAATTGGAAAAAAAATAAATCATATTTGGGCACATCTGAATAGGTACAATTTTTCCCATCCTGTTTTGACCTTCCTCAGTTCTCCTTGGCATTACTGCCGGTCACCCCTTCCCCTGAGGCTGTGTCAGAGATATCTGGAAATAGTAGATAAGGAGCCTCCGGAGCAGCTTGGGAGCAGCAGCCACGGGCTGGAGGGCAGGAGGCATCTGCCTGCTTTGGGGCCCAGAAATACATTAGAGTTCGGTGGAGGTGTTGGAAGTAGTTTTGAAGATTCCCTCCCATTCCTTAGTGCAGTGGCTGAGACGCATTGGGGAAGCATGAAGTGCCTCTCTGAATACTCAGTATCCTGTTAAGTGCCCTGCATTATCTGTGCAATATCAGCAAATAATTGCTAATTAGACAGACCCACACTCAGCACATGGCAGATGGTTTGCTGGATGCTCCTTTGCACTTACACATAGCAGATAAAAGTGTAGATATGAATTGCACTTACATGTAGCAGATGATATGAATTGTGTACGTCTGATCTCTTATACCGTCCATCCGTTCTTCACCCTAGAAACCTTTGGTAAGTGTTGTTGAGTTTTAATCAAATTTGGCCAAGGGGGAAAGGTCTGAAAAATATTATTTCCTGAAAATCAGGAGTCAGAGTGGGAGAGGCCCATAGGAGAGCAGTCCCTAAGGAAGGGCAGCCCTGTGTCTGGCTTGAGAAGGAGGTAGTTTCTAGGACCCTGCAGCTTCCAGCTTCTTTACCCGAGGAGCAGTAATAGGAATAAAGATAATAGGAAGGAGCTGGAGGGTTTTGTGATGGGCATATTGCCAAACTGCATATATTCTGCAAATGTAACAGCTGGGGGAGTAAGGCACATGAGATATAAACCTCCGGAAAACCTGATTTCATGGCTCTGCTGCTCAGCGAACAGCGTGTTTACTGGGAATGGTGGTTTTAAAACTGGGTTTCTCCGTCAACAACTGTGATCAGCATGTGCTGTGTTGTAAGTGGGCAGGTTGTTGTAAGTTTTGCCTGCATTAAATTAAGGAGTGCAGTGTTATGAATAGTTTTCTTACTTGGGATGGCATTACTCCAAGCCTCAAGGTAATTTATATGTCAGGTACGCATGCTGTTGTTTAACAAGGCTAAATATGGAGAAATGAGAGCCTGATGCGGGACCATATGCTCTGCAAGCAACAGCAGAATTTATGAAGGGTAGTTCAATATTCTTCATATTGTAGGAACAAGCATAAGCAGATTTATATTTTTTTTTAATTGGATTTTGGGACAAAGCACAGCTGGTACAAAGCTTTAGCAGGAATTCAAATGCTGCTGCTTATTAATGCAGTAAGTGATCATTTACAAGTCCTAGTTTTTTCATTGCTGCTTAATGCTCTGACAGCCCTAGACCCACGTGGCATTTTGCAAACGTAAGGTTTTTAGAGAAGATCAGCTGCTTGTTCTTACCTTAGAATGAAGGTATTTCACCAAGCCTCTGGAAGGTACTTGGCAAGGCAGGAGAATTTAGCCACAACTTGCTAGAGGCAATCTGGCATCTTCCTCGGCAAAGAAAGGGTGGGAACCAAGAGATGGAGAGTGTAAGTATCCTTCTGGTCAGCGTAAAAATAGCAAGTTGGAAAAAAGTCACACACATGACTTAACCATTCTTTTTCTCTCTGCTTAGAGGGCTGGGAAAAAGTGTGTTTGAAAAATGAGTTATCATCTCAGCCCCTCAGCAAAAGAAAACCTTTTTGAGCAAGAAGAGAAACATCCTTTCCCTGTTACTTTGTAGTTCTTATTTTAGTGTTTGGGGAATAATGGTAGCTTGCAATTTTTTTTTTTTCAAGTTTATGTGGGGGTTTTTGGTTGTTTTGGGCAGGTTTTTTGGGTTGTTGTTGGGTTGTTTTTTTTTCAACAGAGAAGAAAGGAGGCAGCACGTAGAGAAATTAATTGCTTGCTCCTTCCCTGCTTCAAGATTGCTGGTGGAAAAAGAAAACCCAGTGATCATCCCTAGTGCACATGGGCTTCGTAGTATTTGGCACAAGGCAGCACGCAAGATGAAAGTGTGTCTCTTGACAGCCAGCTTCGTACTGGCAGCCTTTTCTCCAGGCAACAAATTAATCCACTCAACTGTGTTCTGCATAATTGTTGATACTGTCTTAATTGGTACCATACGTTTCTCCGTGTCGACATGTCCATCATGTTAATGTCTAGGGACTGTTGCTCGCTGCCAGCTCGGGAACAGCACAGCCTGCTCCGTCCTAACTGAACTCCTACCTAAAATGCCTTAGTGAGAAATTTGACTTTACGGCAAAGGGAAAACGTAGAGCAATGTTAGGGCATGACTCAAAATTCAAGGGGAAAAAACCGGGAGTCCCGAATTCAGTAGCATTTGGAGGTGAGCCAGCTCTTCCAGGGCTCTCTCTAAAGGCAATCTGGTTCAGCCAAAGTCAAGTCCGAAGGCAAAGGAGCTTATTCTCCTGCTCCCAGGAAATCTGTGGCGGGGGCTGGCAAACACTTTCCAAGCCTGTCACGGTGGGGTGTTCAGGGCAAGGCAGCTGCAAGAGCTAATTGACCCCAGTGCACCGGTGGCTTTGTGGATTAGGATTAGCGTTTTGAATTGCATCCACTAATGAACTGGCAGCCAAGGCAGAGCCTGGAGTGCAAGCGCGGTCTGCTCTCCCTCCGTGTGCTGTGGAAATAGGGACAAGGAGGATGCTGGGGAGGTGGAGAGCTGGGGGCAGCCCGGGCTGAGGTGACCACACCTGGGTATCAATAGTGCCAGCTCCCGAGAGGAGACAGCCGTATCCCATCACCAGGCAAAGGTGATGCAAAGGCATCGTTGATCCTTTCCTCCCTGGCCAGGTGGTGCGCAGGCACTAGAAAGCATTACTGGATGCAGTTGCCTCTGAAGAAGCAGCCTCTAAAATCCCCAAATTAGGCACTGGAATAAAAGGGTACTTCTGCCTGTCTCTGTGGCCACTTCCTCATCTCCGAAAAATAAGAAGCGCCACCATTCCTTTGTTTCAACAAGGAGCTGCAGGCTTTATGGATCAGGATCTATACAATAGGTGTCTCACTGAGAACCAGAGGAAAATGAATAGTTCTGTGTTCAGAGAAGCTCTGGAACCACAGGCAGTATGTAAGGCACGAGCCATCCACCTGAGCAATGGGGATCAGAAAGGTGAATAGCTTTTTATTCAGTTAGTGCCACCCCTGCCAAGCACCGAGTTATCTGGGATGGAAAAAATGGCCTGTGATGGGGAAAGGCAAGGCTCTGACGTGAGGTGAATGAGCAGGGAGGGCAAATAGTGTTTGCCCAAGTGACCCCACGTCAGACACCCCCAGGTGCTAGGCTACTAGACTTCACTTCTGCAATGACATTGTTTACTGTATTATTGCCTGTGCACATAACACACACGTTTTCTCATTTCCTCTCTCCGCTCCTACCGTTAATTGATATGAGCTAGACTTACATCATTTTATGTGCCATCTCTAGTTCGAGCTGCTGTCCGGTTTTAAGCAAAAATCTTCACGTAGAAATGAGAAAAAGAAGGCTTCTTCCCTATCCTTTTGTAAAGTCATCCCTGAATATTTAGGCTACTACCAGTGTATGGGTGAAAAATCTCATGGAGAAGAGTAGCAAAACACACAGAAACATGTTTTATGGAGGTTTTAAATTCTAACGTTGACATTTGGATCTGGAGAAGAGAAAAGCAGGAGGGGAATAAGGAAGAAGTTTTGCATGGATTTTTTTCAAGTGTAGCTAGAAAATAAAAGTCTACTGAGCTGTGGTGGTTTATTTAAGAGTCCTGGCATTCTCAGAAAATTCTCAGTCAGCGCAGTGGTAGTACTGGTAATCAATACGCCAAGAGAAATGTCATTCTTTTGAAAGCTGTGGGCTGCCTTGCCCTTTGTGGTTCCCAGGACTTGGTATTGGGAAATAAAATATTAAAAATAAAAATAAAAATAAAAAGCTGCTGCAGCAAATTGACATGAGAGACAAATGAAATGGTTGAACTAAAGGAAAAGCTTTATGCAAAAAAAAAAAAAAAAAAAAGCAAAGTGAGACCTCCAAGCTATTTCTGGCATTTCTCCGTACACCTTTGGTGTGCCAAAGCACATTTGCAGTGCTGAGAGCGTGCTGTCTGATGCAACTTCAGGCTCAGAAACGTTCAATCCCACAGCTCCCACCCCAAATCTTTTCCACTCTCGGAGCTCCAAAGTTTCAGGTAACAGCTGGATGAGCTTTTTCTTTCCTAAGCATCTCGTGAAGCCTTCCGTCACCTTAGTCACTGCAGATGGGTGCAGCTGAGAAACACAACATTTCTGGGTGTCAGAGCTTCTGTGCGCAGAGGGATTATAGTCACTAAACTGTCTTAATGAAAGGAATGGCTCGAGAGTTGGTTTGAGACCTCACACAGAGGGTGAGCAGACCCAGCAGCTCATCTCCTGCCTGGGAGCTTCCCCTGCTCCACAATTCCTTCAAATGACTTTCTTTAGCAGCTGATGGAATTGTGGCATAAAGCAGTTCAAAACAGGGATCAAACTCTTGGTCCTTGAGCTGCTGCTAGCAGGGACAAGGTGTTTCTGAAGGGAAAGAAAGGTATAGATTTATGACTGTTTTAAGACAGCTCCTCCCTGCAGTGACTCAAGTTGAGGCCCTTGTGTGCTTCAACCTGTGAAGAAATCATCTTAGCTAGGCTTTCTAGAGAGCTCTGAAGCATTTTTCCTGCACTCACACTGTAGCAACAACACTGTAAAGAATCCTCCAAGATGTGATTATAAGTGTGTTTTGTCAGCACTTGAAGTGGAGATTACATCATCTTGTAATGCATGTATATAAAACCAAGTCTTCCATTTCATAACGTCTATCACCGCGAGGGAGACCTGAACGCCTCGTCTGCTGATCAGACGCACAGTGCTGTGCTGCCTCATTCCCCTGCTGCTTTTAATTGCATGTGGTAGCTGGTTTTTAGGACAGGAAGTTTCTATTTTCTTTTCCAGTTGAAACTTTATTGAAGTTGAGTGAGGAATTTGAATTTGGATAGGATATTGTGTCTGATGCAGTTACTTGAGCGTTTGGAAAGATCACTCAGGGACCTCGAATGATAACAGCCTGGGCTACCTGATGCATCTAAATTAAATGTTGCTTTTCATAAGAATTCTCTTTTAAAATATACTTCTATTATAAAATCGTCAGGTGGTGGTTTTCTGTACTATTCATTTTAACCAAAATGCTGTTGCTTTCTCCATTCCTTCCGTGTTTCTAGTAGCATTTCTTGCAAGTTTCTGGGGGTAGAAAAGGTCACAAACAGATTTGTGCCTTTGTGGCTTTTGGCTGCTTCTGCTTTTGGCCAAGTCTAAGCCTTGCTTATCCCCAGCAGATGCCGCTTCTGGGAAGGGGGATGCTCTTCAGGGGCTAATGCTGGCTGAGGGAGGAACGGTGTCGTGTCCTTATCGCCTCTCATCCAACACGGTGGTGGATGCCGGATCTGCCAGTGACCCTAGAGCCTGTTGGCTCCCACCTTGCCCCCCATAAACACCTCCAGCCAGTCCACCCTTGCTTAGCTTGTAAGGGGAACAGTTTCAGTGCAAGCCAGAACCCTCGTAAATCACGTATTGAAAATGTTTTACAAGCGTTGTGCACTAAATGGGGCACACGCACACAAGGGTGCATTGTTCACGTCGGGCGGCAACTGAAGCCAGAAACAGCAGGAAAAGCGGGGTGAGACCGTGTAAAAAAGCCTGAGGGAAACAGTCCCCACACGTGCAACTGCACGACCATGGGCCTCTTCGCGGGTCGCCAGCTGGCTGCTGTGGCTGCATTCAGCTCTTAGAAGCCTCTTTTAATTCAGAAATGCCCAAAAAGCACCTAGAAGCTAGGCAAATGCCAGCAAAGAGGCTGTTGCTGGTAACAAAGGGGAAAGGATCAGTGTCCCCCGGTGCCCTGGGGCAGAGAAGGGTCCCAGCGGAGGGCAGCGAGGAGAAAAGGCAGCAGGGCACCTGGAGGGACGAGGTGGGCTGTCTCCCCGAGTTGGAAGGATGGGAATGTTCATCAGGGAGCAACAAATCAGCCCCCGCTCCAGAGTCAAGGGGAAAACGTCCCGAGGACTGGCTCCCTCAGCAGGGTTGGGGACGGGAAGCCTGGGGCTGGGTTTCCCAGCGGCTGCAGGTGTGGAGGCGAGGAGCCGGGCTGCTCTTCCCGCGGGGCCGGAGACCTTGCAGGCTGCAACTGAACTTCAGCTGCCACGGGCCTCGGTGAATTTGTGTTTTCATCCTGCCCCAGCTGAACCTTGTCTGCTTGCCTTTTTTTTTTTTTTCAAGCGTGCAGACAAGACCAGGGACTTGTTAAATGGGGCGAAATAATCTTACACTTAAAGTAATTATAGTATTTATATTTGAAGTAACAACTTGAAATAGTTTTAATATTTAGCTGTAAAAAATGGCTTTAATATTTTAGATGGTATTTTATCCATCCGCATGAGTCTCTCTTTTTCCCCCCAGGTTAAAGTTGAACTTCGTAAGCACTGATGATACGAAAAGATACAATTAAATAAATGTATCTAAAGAAATTAAGTGCCTTAGGATGCTGCCAAGCTTTGTGCAGGGCTTACCTCTCTTACCTCTTCCTTGCTGATGCATCTAGGCTCTCTTCCAAAAGCTTTTACACCTTGTGTAGCTTTGTTAGCCCTCCCCAAAGCTGTGTCCCAGCGTAGAGCACTCCCAGGTGTATCCGTGGGAGCTGAACTGGGTGATCCCTGTCCCAGAGGCTGCGCCTCGCTGGGCTGGGAAAATCTAAAAAGACAAGGAGGAATAACATAAGTTACGACTTTTCAGAGCTGATTTGAACATTGTGTTGAAAGACAGGGCAGGGTGAGGGAGATGTAGGCTGCCTTTGATATTTTTTTTGTCTGCTAGTGGTGATGCTGGCCACCCGTGACCTTGCTGCCAGAGCACGTTGCTGGCAAGCAGTGATTCTCCTGCCGTAGCTGGCAGCTGGAGGCTGCGCGTCCCACCAGGAAGGGTCTTTATTAAGAGCTGTGCTGAGAGAGGCGACTTTGAGAGGTGTCACCTGCAGTTACGGGAGACTCTCCGCGGTGACAGCTTGGGGACCTCAGCTCAGCGTTTTCATTGACTTTGTTTTATGAATGTGGTTTTTTGGGTGGTTAAATGGGTGTTCAAGCTCTGCTGTTCCCTAGGTGAGTGCAGATCAGCAGGAGCACACTCCACGACCAGGCTGCCCACGCTGGGCTGTGAGGGGTGATTTAGATTAGATATTAGGAAGAACTTGTTTGGTGTGAGGGTGGTGAGAGCCTGGCCCAGGTTGCCCAGAGAAGCTGTGGCTGCCCCATCCCTGGAGGGGTTCAAGGGCAGGTTGGAGGGGGCTTGGAGCAACCTGGTCTGGTGGGAGGTGTCCCTGCCCAGGGCAGGGGGATTGGAACTGCATGATCTTTAAGGTCCCTTCCAACCCAAACCATTCTATGATTCTATGATTTCTAGGCAGCACTGCTGAGCTGTTCTACACCCTGACATCAAACTGCTGCTGTCCCATGTTTGCAGCTGCCCGGAGCTGGGAGGGAAGTCAGAAAGCCAACTTCTTGGATCTAAACCCTCCCAGCCTGGAAGGTCCATGGCGTTGGTGTGACCCAAGGGCAGGGCACGGAACTTGGCCTTGTTGAACCTCACACCGTTGGCCTTAGCCCATCCATCCAGCCTGTCCAGACCTCACTGCAGAGCCTTTCCACTCTCACTGAGATCAACCCAACTTGGTGTCGTCTGCTAACTGACTGAGGGTGCACTCGATCCCCTCGTCCAGATAGTTGAAATTAAAGAGAACTGTCCCCAGTACCAACCCCTGGGGCACACCACTCGTGACTGGCCACCAACTGGATTTAACTCCATCGACCACCACTCTCTGGGCCCAGCCTCCAGCCAGTTTTTTACCCAGTGAAGAGCACTCCCATCCAAGCCATGGGCAGTCAGTTTCTTCAGGAGAATGCTGCGGGATTCTCCGAAAACAGAGATCCCATCACCTCTCTGCACCCTGCTCCAGGTGAAAACACTTTTCCTAATATCTAAGTGGATTTTCCCATCTTCTGTCTTGTGCACGTTGCCCCTTGCCCTTGCCCTGCACACCTCCGAGAGGAGCCTGGCTCTGTCTCCACCATAACCCTCCACCAGCAGGGAGTGAACTGAGCCCTTGGCCGGTTTCTCAAAAGGAAGACAAGAGGAGTGACTAGCTCTGTAAAGCCAGCCTATGCTCCGTGCACGAGGAGAGTGAGGTCATGCAGATGGCGACAGTACTTGTGTTGGAGAGTTCATTATTAATTGTGTTATCTAGGCTTTAATGCTCTCTTTGTGGTGCACTAAACAACTGCTGTTTAACAACGCAAAGCGCTCCGTCTCTGGGTTAAAGGATACCTCTGGGATCTGTTCTTTCTTAAATTTGCTCTGCTGTGCGTGCACAGCATTCCTTTCCACTTAGCCAGCCATCCTCCTAGGCTTTTAAGCAAGCCAGGCCATAAAAATATTTACATTTTTCTATAGCACTCGGTCTGTACACAGTCGAAGAAGCATGGCACTCGCTCAGAAGTGGTGGGGCTTGGATTTGGTGGGAGTGGGCCGTCTTCAGCTGCAGCAGGCTGGCTTGCCTGCTCCTCTCCCTGCAGCCAGGAGACCTTCTCATGCAGAAGTGTCTCCGTTGCAGTGCAGCCTCTTTGCAGCCCACAGAAAGCGTGTTAGAACTCCTTATCTAGACATAATTCCAAGCAGAAGACTGTTAACATCACTGTGCTTATAGGAAAAGCTCTTCTCTGTTTTAAAGACAGATGTGGTGTTTGTTCAAGACGTTGGACACAGTTAAAGCCCCCTGTGTAGCAAGGGTTATTTAGAGTAGATGCCCCTACCACTGCTTCAGGCTGTTGGGGTCGTGCTAGAGGTGTCTTCTCCCTGGAGTCAGTCATCTTTCCTCTGTCCCCCTGCACGCTCCTTACACCAGCTCTCTGATGGATGGTGCAGAAGCTGACCTTTGGGGCTTATCTGGCCGAGCAAAGGTCTGTGGCTTCTACATTCCCTGTTCTTTGTAGCCTGGTCTCGGAGCAATTGTGGCAGCTAAAGGGAGAAGTGAGCTCACAGCCCAGGGCACATCCTCCAGTCCCCCAGCCCTGCGAGCGCTCGCCGCTGCCAGGTTTTACTGGAGCTTACTGGGTCCGGGTGTCCCGGTTCCACTGAAATTCGGTGGGATCCTGGCTCCAGGCACTTCGCCACGTGCGCCACGCTCTTACGAGTGAGGCTTAAGCAGCCACAGGGATTTTCCAGCGTGCCTGGGCACCTCGCTCCTGCTAATGTCAATGTAAGGTAGCAGCCTTGGAGGGTTTGAAAATCCCACTAGACGTTTACCACAACCCTGCCCAGCCACAGCCCTCAGCCAGGCTTCTCGTCCTTATGGCCCCACTGGAGATAGAGGGATTGCAGGAGTCGGGCCCCAAAACTGCTGAACCGTTACCTAGCTGCCCTGAAAGACAGCGAATCCTTTCCAGATGTTAAGAAAAGTAGCTTAGTTCTCTTCCTCTGTTATGAGGAAAAAGCCTTGGACTGAATTTACAGCAATTGTTGTATTTTCATATGTATCTATTTGTATGTTGCTGTAGCACAGTACACATTGCACTGTCTGGTGTGCCCACTGAACATCAAGAAAGTGGCTTTTCTGTAAAAGCCACGATGTGTTGCCCTGTTCTGCTGAATGGATGTATGAATTTGATTTTATATATTCTTTCACATATGTATGTGTGTATAAATATGAAAAGATGGCTCTTTAGACTATTATCTATCACTCCTATAGACTCTCATCTGTCATTTCTATATATACTGTATTCAGGGTCCCATCATATGATCTAGATCTCTCTCTGTGTGCAGTGTAGCTCTACATTCATCTGGTCTTTATCATGGCAAAGTGTTTGTGGGTTTTACAGAAATATTTCCTTGGGTTTTGTTTTGACATAGATGCATGAAGTGACTTTCTGAGACAGCTCTCCGAGGAGTGCACTGAAGAGCTCTGGAGGGTGGTAGGTACAGAGGGGGGGGTACACCCCCGAGCTGCTCTTGAGTGCTCCGAGACATCCCGCTGAAGCTGGCATTTATGTTAAGTGACTTCGTGCTGATCCCATTATTGCAGTAAATGCTAAATGAATCTGATGTTGAACGCTTACAGTCTTACCTTTCTTGATAACTCTATGTTAATATTACATTAATTATTCCTGACTTACAATGCTGTTGAATGTTGATAAAGGCTGAATTGCTACTTGAAATGCTGATCCTGACAGTCCTGTGGCAGGCGCTAAAATGTGATTTCCAAGTCTTAGGGGAAGAGAGGGAATACATTACTACTTCTGATTAGGGGACTTCAGAAGAAACGTATTCTAGTCACATCTCGTGGAGCACTCGCCTGAATCCCTCTTGCTTTCAGTAGCCGGTGCCTTTGCACAAGACATAAAAGGAATAGACGCTTCCCTTTTTTTTTTTTTATTTAAAATTTTATGGTGATTGCTGATGTGGGATCAGTTCAGCACTTATGAACAGTCCCCCACAAGAAAGATGCTGTGTGTACATGGAGCAGTGGGCATGTCCTGCACCTCTGAGAGCTGACACGCGGGAATAAAGCCCGTGGAGCAAACACAGAGAGGCCACTTCTCACTGGTATCACCTTCCCTGCAGTTTTGGATCTGAAGTTTTTGACTCTCAACTCTCTTCTTACTCGTTTGTGCGCACCTACCATTTATCTCGGGTATCTCTTGTGTTAACACTGCAATTTACATGATGTAAAGAACATGGGAACTGGGCAGCAAAGTTGAAGACTGCAAATCACAGTGCTTAATTTCCTGGTGAATTGAGTGAAATATTGGAAGGAAAAGGGTTTGCAACAAAATTAACAAAAGCCCCTGAGCAGCTTAGGAAGCCTCAACCATAAATCATTGAGAAAACCCTCTGTGGTGACCTCAGGTATGGCCTCTTTCAGCTGTGGGTTCCTGCACGGGCAGATGCTCTGACGAACACCCATCAAAGGCTGCATTAATGCAGAGTCCCATCAGCTGGCTGAGGTCCTCCAAACTCCCTTCTTACGTGCTGCGGGAGGAAATAAGCAGCTGTGACATCTCTTGGTACCTCCACCCCTCCCCAAAGCCTGGATGACCTGTGTGGCAGGGGAGGGGATGAGGAAGGGAGGAGAAATGTTCATAAAGTGGGGTTTTAGGGAGGAGAGGGTCCTGCACAAACAACTGGTCTGGCCTTCACTGTTAGGAAAGATGTTCCACCTCCCAGAGGGTGACTGAGGATTCTGTTTGTTTGTTTGTTTATTAAGAAAGAAAGCATCTGGCGTATGTATGCAAACATTAATGAGTCATTTAAAAATATTCTCCGCGCTGCACTGCTGGGGCCGGGTTCTTCCAGCTACGAGAAGAAACGTGAGGGAAGGGAGCAGGCAGACCCTGAGGGGCCGCTTTGCAAGCACGGGGAGGGAAGGAATAATCTGATTTTTTACCTCCCTTCTCTTCCCCCCTCACTACCACTCCCAGGAGCGTTTTCAGCTCTCTAAAACCCCTTGGTGAGGAGACTTTGAAAGGCGAGTTAAAATGGCTCTCCTTGAGGCTGCTGTGGCCTCCGTAGAGAGCCTAATGTTTGCTAGTGGGTATCTCCAAGAAAAGCAGTTTATTTCCAGCACTGCGCAGGGCCACAAATAGACTTGCCGGTGGGGAGGGAGAAGTGTGGGTTGGTCTGACTCTGTCCTTTCTGCAGTGTCAGCTGGCAGCTGGAACCAGTCGAATCAATTCAAACTCATAAATATAGGAGAAGCAGAGCTCTTGGAAGACTCAGCCGCTCTCTCAGAGGGTTCTGAGCAGCAGCAGCAGCACGGCAGGGTGGGGAGCTCCGGCTGGAGCAACGTTTGAAGGCCAGCAGACGTGGGGATCCATTGCAACGTTGGAATTAGAGGAACTTCTGGAGTTTCTTTCTTTACAGGAGGCAACTTCTTAGTATGAGAAGTTGAACATTAAAATCTTTGGCAGTGTAACGCTCGGGGAATTCCAGTTTTGGGAGCAAGAACTCTTTCTGCTTTAGATTTAGTTTTGGGAAGGAGGTTTAAGCTAAATCTTCCAACAGGAAAAGATACTTTTATATAGGGTTATGCTTTCAACTTACCAGTGGCAGTGTGCTTATATTGCATTGGATGTGGCAGGCGTTTTCCTCCTGTACTAGCTCAAAGGCTGTTAGAATGGAACTGCTCTGCCGTATATGAATACTTGATTTTTATTTACTGCTTGGTTTTGTCTGTTCCCGCTTCTCAGGGCTTTACAACAGAGAGGTTAACAAGAAGGGAAGCAACTCTGGGACCTGGGACCTGGTACATGGAGGGAAGACCCGTGTGATCCAAGCACCAACCAAAATGTCCTCACTCACCCAGTAAGATGCTCTCTCCTGGCTCTTCCCTCTGTCCTAGTGAACTCATCCATCTTCCCAGTTTCTTTTTTTGTAGAGAGCTGCTGAATCACGCACAGAAACATTCACGGGAGAGGGAGAAAAGGGACGTCCTCAGGCAGTACTCAGCAGCAAAGGGTGCCTGGAAAGTCTCCGACAGGCTTTCCTGGCTGCCCCTGCAGAGAAGCCTCTGGGCATTGCGCACAGGTCCAGCACCCCTGTTTGTAGAAGTAGTTCGCATTTGAGTAAAACCAATCTACTTTTTATTTATTCTCACTTTAGATGCTTTAGGTTGATACAGCTTATTTCCTGTAGCCTTCAGAAAAAGCCCTGCCTTATGTTGCGGGGAACAGCTTTGCTGTGGCACAAACTGCCTCGGCTCCAGTGTGCACAGACGCTTAGAGCTGCCATGTGCAGACAGACCTCTGTGTCCCTCCATCTTCTAGCGGTGTCAGGTCCCTGCAGACACCCGGGTCCAGGCTCCAGAATGCAAAGAAAAAGCATATTTTGGTCTGTCAGGCCTCTTTCAAAGAAGTGATGCAGCTGCTTCATCTGCCGTGGTAGAGCTCAGATGCCTCCTGGAGACTGCTCCTGGGTTTTGGTCATCATCCCACAGGCCACTTGTCCTGCATCCACTTGTTTCATCCCACATCCAAAGATGGAGAACGGCTTAATTTTGTCCAGGATGTTTCGTACTTCTAAACACTGCATGTACCAGAGTGCTGTGTTGGCTGGGAGGTTAGAATGGACCCGTACAAAGGTGTATATGAAGGAGAGAGGAGGCTCCTTCTCAACGTGGTTAAGGAAGAGACAACCAGAGTGCCCGGAGTGGGCCATTGCTGCAGGGAAGGATTTTGGTGGGCCTCTCTTTTAGCGCTGCTCAGGAGGCTGAAAAAGCGCCGATGCTGGAGCCAGAGGGAGCAGATATGGAGCCCCAGAGCTAGAAATACAGGAGGGGTGAACGAAAGAGTGGAAGAAGGGGTGAATTGTTCTGCAGATGGTAGTGATTGCTGAAGGGGCCACAAAGTGTCCAATGAGGAGTGCATCTGCGGAGAGGGTCTGCGTTTCCATAGCCAGGCTGGTGCGATAATTAATCTTTTGTGATTCTGACAGATGCCTGCAGAGGAGTAGAAACAAAAGATCACAGCCTGACAGTGATTAATGCATCGTTAGCTGTCAGACTAAGAATTTTGGAAGCGGGCAAATAAGCCAGAGGCCAGGCTGTTGATTGCATTTGAGAAAACTGCAGAGGATTACGGTGTGGGGGGAGCCGGGGTTCACCACTTATTCACCTCAGGCATTTACTATGTTTTGTCACTTGTCTTAAACCACCCTGTTCATACAACAGCAGGAGGAATGGGCATACGATTTCTGAAACAAAGCTCTGCCTAGAGCCTGGGTGATACTGAAAAAGTGGCAAAAGACACAGCCAACCCCTACCTGTGTCTCCCTGGCATCTTTGCAGGAGAAGGAGGAGGCAGGACAATGGCTGCAGATTTATACCATCCTCCAGGACACTGCGATGCTGCAGAGTGCCTACCAACGAGGGAAACAGAGCTCTTGCTGCACACACTCGCTGCTGTGGATGGCTTTAAGGTAACTGATGGTTCTCCAGCGCTGGGTGGTCTGCTGGAGTCCGCTTCAGCCTCCATCCAAGCAAGGTCTGGTACCTGCTGAAGTCCTGGCATCCCTCGCCAGGCGCCAGGGCTGCTGCGGCGCCGGAGCCGTGTGCCCTGGGCGAAGGGCAAGGCCTGGCTTGCTGCGTGGGAACTGCCTGGGGGCAGCCCATCCCTTGGCTGGGCACCTTCCCCACCAGGGCAGG
>QJSC01017374.1:460961-490841 GCA_003697955.1 Calidris pygmaea
GCCCTAGGAGGAGGGGGAAGGGTTTGACCCTGAAAGAGGGGAGATGGAGCTGAGATGTGGGGAAGAACTTGTTTGGTGTGAGGGTGGTGAGAGCCTGGCCCAGGTTGCCCCGAGAAGCTGTGGCTGCCCCATCCCTGGAGGGGTTGAAGGGCAGGTTGGAGGGGGCTTGGAGCAACCTGGTCTGGTGGGAGGTGTCCCTCGTCCTGGCAGGGGGTTGGAACTAGATGATCTTCTAGTTCCCTTCCAACCCGAACCATTCTGTGATTCTGTGATTTCTCTGGGGGTGGTAGTGCTTATCACGGTGTTTCACCCGCAGGCTGTGTCGCAGTGTGCTCCCGCTGCAGCTCCCAGGCTGGTCCCTGCCGGGTTTGGGGACAGCAATGCCAGCCCCACGCAGGAGGAGGGCCAGACCCTGGCAGCACTCAGGTGCGAGCTGGAGTGGAGTCGTTGGCACTGGAGCAGCTTGGGAGCAGGTTAACAGCTGCCTACAGAGGCTGGGAGCCGAACCAGGAGGCACTGGGCAAGTTCAGGCACCTCCAGGGCTAGGCAGCACCTGAACGGGAGCATGGAGCTCCCAGGTTGCAGCTTTTAACCAAGGTGCCCAAATTCTGCCAAAATCTTGCTTAAGGTGCCTACGGTATTTGCAGGTTTTGTTTTTATTTTAATGCTCGCAGCCTTTAATCTCTGTGACTCACGTTCTGCTTGCGTAAGATGGGGTTACTTATGCTCGACCCTCTTTGGCAAAGAGTGCTGCTGCCTGTGGGTGAGTGTTCCTGTAGACAACCACAATATTCAACATTTAGCATTGCTCTGTGGCTCTGCCGAGCTCTCACAGCAGTTTCCAAGCTCCTTAATACATGTGCCTTAGGTCTGAGGCGTTTGTCAGTGAGTTTTCGGAAGAGGGATTTGCCCAGAAGTAAATCTTCACGAAGGGCTGGAGAAAGAGGCTGGGCGTAAGCCCTCCTTTACCTCACATGGCATGAACAGGGTGGGGGTTGTCCACGTGCCTTCACCTCAGGCGTCTCGCAGTGCGCAGGACCCACCGCTCGGCACTTTGCACAGAACCAGTGTTGAAGTATTGGTCATAGCTGCAGAGGGCCATCCTGGGTTTGCGGATTTTCTTCTGGGTGTCTGAATGGAAGAGGTTTAATCTTTTCAGTTCTTGGCATGAAAAGGTGTTGAGAACCTCTGTCTGTCCCACAGAATCACAGAAGGGTTTGGGTTGGAAGGGACCTTAAAGACCATCCAGTTCCCTCCCCCTGCCCTGGGCAGGGACACCTCCCACCAGACCAGGTTGCTCCAAGCCCCCTCCAACCTGGCCTTGAACCCCTCCAGGGATGGGGCAGCCACAGCTTCTCGGGGCAACCTGGGCCAGGCTCTCACCACCCTCACAGCAAAGAACTTCTTCCCCACATCTCAGCTCCATCTCCCCTCTTTCAGGGTCAAACCCTTCCCCCTCCTCCTAGGGCTCCCCTCCCTCATCCAGAGTCCCTCCCCATCTCTCCTGGAGCCCCTTGAGGGACTGGAAGGTCTCCCTGGAGGCTTCTTTTCTCCAGGCTGAACCCCCCCAACTCTCTCAGCCCCCCCTCCCAGCAGAGGGGCTCCAGCCCTCCCAGCATCTCCGGGGCCTCCTCTGGTCCCGCTCCAACAGCTCCATGTCCTTCTGCTGGTGGTGGCCCCAGAGCTGGAGGCAGCACTGGGGGGGTGTCTCCCCAGAGCGGAGCAGAGGGGCAGAATCCCCCCCTGGCCCTGCTGGCCACGCTGCTGGGGATGCAGCCCAGGATGGGGTTGGCTTTCTGGGCTGCCAGGGCACGTTGCTGACTTGTGTTGAGCTTCTCATCCACCATCACCATGGAGGTGATGAGTGTCACTGTCCAATCCTGCTCTCCTGACTGCCCACAGTGGGGGTTCTCTTGGACCTGTGGCAGCTCTTCTCTAGCCCCAGCTCCCAGTTTCAGTCCCAAAGTGGTTTTTTTTGTTTGCCGGAGATTTCCTCTGGTACTCGTGGTGGTACTTCTCCAGACTCACACAAAATAAACCAGCCTCCCCAACTTCTCCTTCTCCCAGGCAGGGCTCGATGCCCACAGGGACATCCAACACCACTGAGAGGCTGCTCAAAACCTTCTAGGACTGAGCTCCATGCCATGAAAATGGGGAGCCACCTTCTTGGGCTGATGTAAAACTGGTGTAACTCCATTGATGTCAATCCAGCTTGTACCAACCGAAGTCGGCTTAGAGTAAATGAATCATTCTGCTGAAGCGTAGTGAGCTCTGAAACATACCTGTCCCATGGGGATGCTGAGCAGTGAAAGTTGCTCCCACCCTTTTTGGCTGATAATCCACAAACGAGCCACAAATCTGTCCCGGAAGATATTCTGCATCATAATGCACTGGTCACTTAATTATAAAATGCCACCGGTTATGGAGAGAGGTGCCGCAACTACGTAGGAGAACGTAGCCCAGGTGGCAGAGATGGTCCTGGTATTTATACTGCTCCATAGACCAACCCGGTGCTTTGTAAAATAACGGTCCTTCCTCCAGCAGTTTCCAACGTGACTCGCTCCGGAGCAAAGCAGGACCAGGCTGCCCAGACCCCCATGGTGTTCAAGGAAAGTCCCAGCTGCTCCAAGGGCCGCAGGAGCAAGCCCTGTGAGAAAGGCAGCACCGTGTCACCAGTGGGGCCACCAACACATGGCAGCGCGTCAGAGAGGAGACAGGTAAGTGCCAGGCAGGGGGAAGAAGTTACCCTCGATGCTGCTCCATCCCCTTAAAGCCTCTTCCCTTTCTGTCGTCGGTGGCTTTGCAAAATGTGTCTGGAGGGCAAAGCTGGCCTTGCCTTTTGTTTTCTTGCAGGAAAGGCCAGGAAAAGAAGAATTGCTCCATCTCGCAGCTGCAGGCGTGAGGCATGAAGGTTAAAGGCCAGATCTGAAACAGATTTAGGCCCGTGCAAAAGGAGATGCCCCAAGACAGGTCTCCTCACGAGGGCCAGGGCTGGCATGGCTGAGTAGCTCTCCCAGAGGGATTTGCCGTGCCACAGGAAGATGCTGGAGCTGAGGTAGCATTTTTCACGTTCCCCTAGATTTAAGGGTTTGTGACATCTGGTCACATCCATCTTATGTCTTTTTCCTTTTTTTTCTTTTTTGAAAATCCCTCTTTTCTCAGGGGAAGCCCAACTTGCAGGTTCCAGGAGGCTTTTCTCACGGTTAAGGGGTAGGGCTGCAGGACCGCGGGCTCCCAACTCCCCACCGAAAGGGAGAAGGAGGTGGAGCAAGAGGGATTAAACAGCGGGAACCTGGGCTTTCCCCGGGGTTGTCTGCGTGTGCCATCAACAGGGTTTTCCCGACGTGAAATGCATCAACGGCCGTGCCAGCTGCCGGGGCAGGAGCGAGCGTTGCCAGCGCTACAAAGCTGCGCCCTGGAAAGAGCTGCCATGATCTGAAAGTGGAGTTTATTAACTCCAGATTTTTCCAGCCCAGCTGGCACGCCGACAATACGGTCCCGGACACAAAGAACCGCTGGCAGATATAAATCAGGGGAAGGCGTCTGCAAAGGCTCCTGCAAGCCAGAGTCACCCACAGCCATCGTGCCCAGTGCCAGCTGCCGAACGACAGTGGCCCCGCAGCTGGGTCATGGGCACCCAGCTCGGGGAGGGGGCATTGCTGATGGCCTGGTTAGCAAAACCACTAAGAATGGCAACTGATTTGCTGGCCATGGAGCACAGGGGCCTTAAAAACTGGGCTTGCCCCTTACTTAGGTAAGTGGTTGTGGGTACTTAGGTAGGTACTAGGTGGGAGTGTTGATCTGCTTGAGGGTCAGAAGGCTCTACAGAGGGACCTGGACAGGTTGGATCAATGGGCCAAGGCCAATGGGATGAAGTTCAATAAGTGCTGGGTCCTGCATTTGGGTCACACCAACCCCCTGCAGCGCTCCAGGCTGGGGGCAGAGTGGCTGGAGCTGCCCAGCAGAAAAGGCCCTGGGGGTGTTGGTGGACAGCCGGCTGAACATGAGCCAGCAGTGTGCCCAGGTGGCCAAGAAGGCCAAGGGCATCCTGGCCTGTGTCAGGAGCAGCGTGGCCAGCAGGAGCAGGGCAGTGATGGTGCCTCTGGACTGGGCACTGGTGAGGCCTCACCTCGAGGGCTGGGTTCAGTTCTGGGCCCCTCACCACAAGAAGGACATTGAGGTGCTGGAGCGTGTCCAGAGGAGAGCCACCAAGCTGGGGAGGGGTCTGGAGACCAAGTCAAATGGGGAGAGGCTGAGGGAACTGGGCATGTTTAGTTTGGAGAAGAGGAGGCTGAGGGGACACCTCCTTGCCCTCTCCAACTCCCTGACAGGAGGGTGTAGAGAGGTGGGGGTTGGCCTCTTCTCCCAAGAGAATGATGACAGGAGCAGAGGAAATGGTCTGAAGTTGGGGCAGGGGAGGTTTAGATGAGATCTTAGGAAGAATGACTTTTCTGAGAGGGTGGTCAGGCACTGGCACGGCCTGCCCAGGGAGGTGGTGGAGTCACCATCCCTGGAGGTATTGAAGAAACGTGTAGAGGTGACACTTCAGGGCATGCTCTAGTGCCCGAGATTGTTGGGTTGTGTCTGTTTGTGGGGTTGTGTTTGTTTGTGGGTTTTGGTTTGGGTTTTGTTTGTTTGTTGGGCTTTTTTTTTGTGGTTGGACTCCATGATCTCAAAGGTCCTTCAAAGGTGATTCTGTGATTATAGGCAAAGGGAGGTGGGGCTAGCTGGTCAGACAACAGGGGAAAAGGAGGAGGTGAGATCTAGGTCCTGCGCTGGCTCAGCTGGGGAGAGGCCTTAAGGAAAAGTTGTGAGATTTACCCCTGGAGAAGGAGGAAATAGGGCAATAGTTGTCACCGTCTCAGCCATCATTACCTGGTGACAGGACAAGGGACAATGGGCACAAGCTGGAATATGGGAAGTTCTGTCTGAACATGAGGAGGAACTTCTTTGTGAGGGTGGCAGAGCCCTGGAACAGGCTGCCCAGAGAGGGTGTGGAGTCCCCTTCTCTGGAGATATTCCAAACCCACCTGGATGAGTTCCTGTCCAACCTGCTCTGGGTGGACCTGCTCTGGCAGGGGGTTGGACTGGATGATCTCCAGAGGTCCCTTCCAACCCTTGCCTTTCTGTGATTCTGCGTGATCATGACTATCGACCTGCTTTGAGACGTCAAGAAATGCCTTCAGCGTGTCGTTTTTGTCTACAGGAACAGATGGAAGGGCTGGGAAGGTTACCTCCTCCTGCTGCTCAGTGCTGTCCCTCAGCTGGAAATAACCACCCCTGGAGATGAGCCGGGAGGGTGAAAGGTGTGTGCACCCTTGGTCTGGCGGAGCATCAACCTGGGAAGGGCTGGAGTGGGAGCCTCCCACGGGGGTGCCGCTGTGGGCTTGCTCTTGCCCTGCTGCCTGGAAGCCCTTCTAGCTCTACTTGGAGGGCAACCCTCCGTTTTGTACTATGTCCTTGAGAAAGGCTTAGGAGAGGGTCAGATGCAGCAATAACGACTGGCAGGTTTGCTGTGCTCCTCCTGGGTGACAGAATATCTCTCGCTCTTCAAAGTGCTGCCTGATCTCATCAGTGTGTGCTGATTTTCTTGGGAGGCAAATGAATAATTATGTCCCTTTTTTTTTTTTTTTTTTTTTTCACAGGGGAAAGAACATCCCCGGGGTCTGATCTTAGGTCAGAATTGGAACTGGAACTTTGAAAACAAAGCTTTTTTTTTCCCCCTAAAATGGTATTCCTCAGTCTTGTACTCAGGTAAGGGGTCTAAGACTGTTGAGCACCGAAAAAAAATTTCTTCATGTTGCTAAATATAGTAGGATTTATAGTGGGATTTATAGTAGGATAGTAGGATTCAGGTGAATGTTTTTTGCAGTTCAAGCCTGTCCTGTATGTGCTGCTTTCACCTCCTTTTTAATATCTGATCATCTTGAACCTTCCCATTTTGCTTGGAGTATGAGGTTTTCGTGGAGGCACTTTCCTGTTTGCTCCCACCCTGTAGCTCATGGTGTTAATCTCTGATCGGGACTTTGCTGGTATTTCAGCAGAGTAAACAGAATTATCAAATGTATTCAGAACTTAAAATTCAAGTGAGAGCAGGGATGTGCATAGCAGGAAGAGGCAGAATAAAAGTTTAGTTATTTTTCTTTTCATGTTGCAGGAGGAACCTTCCCAAAAAATGAAGGCTTTGCCACATGTTTTCTATAACCGGCCAAATAAAATACTGTGTTTTAAGGCATTCAGGGTCAGAGAAATAACTCAGGCTCCAGGCTTAGCATTTTTTCTTCCTCACAATAGCTTCTGCTGAATGATAATCTTTAAAAATATGCATGGGAGGGGGGCGTAGATCCTGACCCCAAATTGCATCTGCTCTGCACCGCTGCGAAAAACGCAGAGCAGGCAGAAAGTCAGCTTAGCTGGATCCCTGGAGATCACCCACTTTGCCAGCAGTCGTGCAGGAGACTGGGCGCCGGGGCCAGAGTATGGCAGAAGGAGGAGGATTTGTTGTGATGCTGGTATATTTGGGTTCGTGTCGGGTGGTGGTGTGGACGTCCCCCCGTTAGCACCTCGAGGGGGAGGTGGTCCCTCGCCGCTCTCGCAACGGGGCTCTGGTGCTTGGCTCTGGCGTTGACTGCTTTCTGCATAGACGTGTCGTTGCCATATGAGAAATGCAGGCGTGATGCGAAGCGCGGCTTTTACAGCTTTTTTTCCCCGTGTATGTTTATGGATGGAAACCCCCAAAGAGTGTTTTGTTGCTAAAGAGTGATCCAGGGCGAGCACAGCAGCCGGGGTTATCCCTCTGCCGCCTTCCCGGTGACCAAGCCCGGGTACAACCACACACGCTTCTGTCCCGAAGCCATCCCCTGTAAATGTTTCCTGGCCCGTCTTTTCCTGTCGGCAGCAAGCGTGGGCATTTGCCCTGTTGGAGGGCCAACCTGATGGCTAACTCCGTGCTGGCTGCTACGAGCAGTGGAAACTTTTTCTGCATTTAAAGGGAGAAAATCAAACTGGAGTGGGCTGGAGCTATTTATAGAGCAAGCTGTGTTTGAGTAACCCAGTCTTTTTCTTTAAAGATGCTGAATAGATTGGCTTGTATAGCTTTTTTTTCACTGTTTAAAATTGATACTTTGTTTTAACAATAATTCAGACTCGGCTAGTTTATTATTTAAAAAAAAAAACCCAAGTGTCTGCTTTGACTTCACCCATGAGTATCCACCTCTGGAATTCCAATTTTGCCTATTCTTCATTTTCTCACAAATCGACAATACCCCGAGCTTTCCTCAGAGGCATGGCTCCTGAAACAGAACACCAGGAAATTTCAGTTTTCATTATACTGTAATATTAAAAAGCGTACTTCTTTCTTTTGTAATGATGGCAAAAAGATTGGAAACGTGAGCTGAACATACTCCACCGGCTCAAGAACTGGAAAGTGACAAAAAAAGGACCCAAAATTCACTGAGTTTTTTTTTTGTTTGCTTGTGTCTTCCTGTTTTCTAAACTGGCAACAGGTTTGGGGAGGTCTCATTCACACGTTTATCCTTAGAAATGGGCAATGCTGGGATCCTGCTGGATACTGCAGGACAGCTGCTCCAAACTGCTCTGCATTTTCTCTCATCGTTAGTCCCTCAACCTGCCCAAGGTCCTTCTCTTTCTACCCCAATCCAATTTCTTTTTGATTTTTGTTTACTGAAGCCTGGAGAGCTTGTCTATGTGGGGAAGCTCCCTATCAGTTTACTTGTGCTTGTATGACCCAGAGGAGCCCCCGGTTTGCAGGATGGGCACCCACAAGATAGGTGTCCATCCTGTCTGCTCCTGGAGCTGATTGCTGCAGGATGTGAATAAGTTTCCCTGATGTGGCCTTCCAAAACTGGGTGATAAATGACCACCTTTGGTAAAATACCAGCCTGGTTTGAGGACTGCTGGTAGTGGTGAACTTCTGGGCCTTGCTGGCAGAGCTTTCCAGCAGTTCATGCTTGGTGCTGCTGCCTGATTGACCACCTGTGGCAGCTCCAACAATGGGAAGTTCCATCTAAATGTAAGGAGGAACTTCTTTGCTGTGAGGGTGGCAGAGCCCTGGCAGAGGCTGCCCAGGGAGGTGGTGGAGTCTCCATCTCTGGAGATGTTCAAATCCCACCTGAACACGTTCCTGTGCAACCTGCTCTGGGTGACCCTGCCAGGGGGTTGGACGAGGTGATCTCCAGAGGTCCCTGCCAACCCGACCATTCTGTGATCCCCAGGGCTGCAGGAGGCTGCCTGCCCCATGCCTGGAGGCAGCTATGACCATGGAAGGCTAGCATGATTTCAGAGTGATGGTGTCTTCAGGCTCCCTTTTTGGTATGTATCCTGTTTTAACTTTACACCTTGGCCATGCTGACGCTCCTTGGCTTTTTGAGCAGCCAGCCCTCCATGCTCCTGATATTTCCTGGTAAGCTTTCCAAGGTGGCAGATGGGGAGAAGTGCTGTGACCGAGATGACTTTCCTCCCTTGTCATCCTGTGGAGAGGGGCATCCTGCCCTGAGGAGCAGCTTCTCGCCGTGGGCTGAGTCCGTGACCTACCTGCATGTGGCGTGGTACCTCCTCCACTGGGGCTACCAACCACCCAGGGGTGTGCGACCAACAGTGTGGGCACCAAGCATCTCTGCTGAGAGAGAAAAGCCCCGGGGAAGGAGGGTAAAAGCACAGACACTTTCTTATTCCACCTGAAGACCCTTTTGCCAGGACTCTCCTGTATTGCTGCTAGTAAAGGGAATTGTATTTTTTCTCCCTCTCTTCTCCCAGATTTCTGCAAGAATGCAGGCTGTTCCCTACCCATCTCGTGCATCCTGCTGTGCACCCCAGTGAGAGCCCCACTTAGGAGGAACAGTGCTAACCCTGGATCTCTTGTTCCCACCAGTGTCCATCAACCAGCCGGGCTGCTGCTGCTGGGGAGGCACAGCTCCACCTTCTTTGCTCCTGAGCACCTTCTGCTGCTGGCTCTGCTTCTCTACCTGCTGTTTGTAGTGAGGACTCATCACACATGTAAGCTCATTAGTCACCCACAAGCCACACTTCCCTGCTTCCATTTATAGAGTCTTCCCTCTCTATTCCTTTTCACAGCCCTCACCTTAGTCACTACTCAGTTCTTGGCACCTGGGCTTTGTTTTTATTTAATCTTGGACCTGATAAAACATGAGGAAAGGGGAAAATTCGAAAAGGCAGAGCAACATGACAAGCAAAGTGTACGTAGGGCACATTTAATGTTGGACTAATTGGCCTACAGTTTACGGGCAGAACACTCGCAGCAAAGCTATTACATTAAATGAAATAGAGAGCATTTACCCTAAAAGGTTAAAAGGCACAGGACAGACCAACAGGAGCCCTTTCATGCTCTTGGAATTTCTTGTGTCCTGCCAGCAGCTGGGGTTGCTTTCCTGCCCTTAGCACTGGTCAGTCCAGTGCTGACCCTTGGCCACCAGCCTGGCTGAGAGTCCCACGGGCAGCCCACGAGAGGAGGAGGAGTGCCATGAAATCTAAAAGTCTCTGCAGAGGTATTTCAGTGCCTGAAGGGGCAGATGAGCATTTTGGGGCCTTTCAAAAGTTCCTAAGTATGTTGGAAGGGGAGAAGAGGAAAATTCCCATCTCAGGGATTGAGTCTGAAGAGCCTGACTCACCTCGAGGCCTTGGAAAACCTCACCAGGCACCTCTCTTCATGTCTAAGCTCCTATATGTATTGGAAAATCTGCTCCAAAATCATTATTATTTCTGTCCAGCAGTTTCTGCCCACCCAGGGCTGGGAACAGAGTCTCAGCCGAGTCCCTCCTTGCTGTGTGGAGCTGCTGCCGTACCACTGCAGCGTGAGGGACCTACAGATCCCAGGGAAGAGAAACTCCTCCTCCAGCAGCATGTTTCTAGCTGACACTGATTTGCAGTAGGGCTGTCGACAGCAGCCAGAGAGCCCTGGTCCTGCAAAACAATATGTTGATTGCCTGGGTTGGTTTTAATTCATTAATCCTTTCTCCTCAACCTGACGTGTTGCAGCATCGCTGAGAGACGAGATGTGCTGCTGCTGCTGCTCCCCCCCTTGCTGTTTTGGAGCGTGGAGTCTGGTTGGCCAGGTCCAAGAGGGGCTGGGAAGATGGACTGTACTGTTTGAAAGCTGCACAGACCTGTAAGTCAGTTGTATTTATATAATTTTGCCTGTCTCTTTCTACATCTGAATTTTAAACATCCGTTACAAGGCAGTACTGCTTTTAGCGTCGAGCCAAGTTTTTCTTCTCAACACATGTTCCCTAAAGCCTTAGTACTTTATTTCCTTTGTTCTGATTTATTGCTGTTGCCTTCCCACATGTGCTAGGCACAGAGGAGAAAAACTACCAAAAACAGCAAAACAGCCCTACCCAGACCACATACATCAGGATTAACGCACTCAATCTATTATATCAAGTGATTCAACAACGAACCGACTTACCTCTAATTTCTTAACTGCCTCCAAGCAGATATGCTGATGAAGAGTGAGTGTAGGCTAATAATGTGAAGATTATAGTAAACAAAATGAAAGTTGCCGTGGGGATCTGAAAACTGATAGACGCTAAATCTGGAGAATGATAGTGAGATTAAAAAATAAAAATTGTCGGCTGCGTTTTCTAAATAGGGATTTTGTGGATATCGATTTTATGTGCCTTTTATCAATACATAAAATGGCCTCATTTGTCAAAGGATGAACTCTTCCACAAAATAAAGGCCACTTTTTGGTATCTTAGGGTAAGCCTCAAGCAGCTGAGGTGTGCATTTGCTGGTCAGTTGGGAAGAAAAGAATAATAGAACTTGGCTGTTACTGTTAGGTTTGCAAAGCTGTTTGAGGTGGAAAAGTTCTATCAAAGTTTGCTTTCTCAGAGGTTGTTCAGCCTTGACAACAGCAGGAGGCTAAATTATTTTCACTGGTGTTTATACTCAAGTTAGCTCCATGTTTTCCTCCTCAAGCGCAAAGCAACAGTGCAGAGGTTGAGGTGTGGCCATGAGTCAGATGGACTTCAGCAGAGAAAAACTGATTTGGTGCTGTGGGGTGTCTGTGGCACCCACCTCCTGTGCCCTTGGGCACACCTAGGAAATGCCTGGGTCCATAGTCATAGCTGTTTTTGTCAACTCTGTAAAAATTTACCTATTCATATTGGAGTTTGACAATCCAGAGGATTGTGCTGCCATCCAGCATGACCTGGACAAGCTGGAGAGCTGGGCAGAGAAGAACCTAATGAGGTTCAATAAAGGCAAGTGTAGGGTGCTGCAGCTGGGGAGGAAGAACCCCAGACACCAATACAGGTTAGGGGTGGACCTGCTGGAAAGCACTACTGAAGAGAAGGATCTGGGAGTCCTGGTGGATGGTAAACTCTCCATGAGCCAGCAATGTGCCCTTGTGGCCAAGAGGGCCAATGGGATCCTGGGCTGCGTAGGGAAGAGTGTGGCCAGTAGGTCCAGGGAGGTCATTGTCCCCCTCTGCTCTGCACTGGGGAGGCCACAACTGGAATCCTGCGTCCCGTTCTGGGCTCCCCAGTTCAAGACAGACAGGGAACTGCTGGAGAGAGTCCAGTGTAGGGCAACAAAGATGATTAAGGGATTGGAGCATCTCCCTGATGAGGAAAGGCTGAGAGAGCTGGGACTCTTCAGCCTGGAGAAGACAAGGCTGAGGGGAGACCTTATCTATGTTGACAAGTAGGGAGCATGGGAAGCTCACAAGCTCACAAGCTGGAGCATGGGAAGTTCCACTCCAATCTGAGGAAGAACCTGTTTGGGGTGAGGGTGGCAGAGCCCTGGAAGAGGCTGCCCAGGGAGGGTGTGGAGTCCCCTTCTCTGGAGATCTTCAAGCCCCACCTGGATGTCGTCCTGAATGATGTGCTCTGGGCAGCCCTGCTTTGGCAGGGGAGTTGGACTGAAGGATCTCTAGAAGGTCCCTTCCAACTCTGACAATTCCGTGATATCAGATGTCCAGTGTCTTGGCCGCGTCCTTGTCAGGAGGAGGTCTCTCTAGGAACGTGGTGGAAATCGTCTCCAACCTGTGGCGTTATCTGTGAGGGTTTGCAGGGTGGAGTTGGTGTATCCCCAGTCCACTCTCCGGGCTGTGCTCAGCGACGTGCACCGAGAGCAGAGCTGCTGGCTGCTTCGAGCAGTACCCGTGGGCTCTGTCCAAGTGGCTGCAACCGGCATGGCACAGGATTTGGGGGATTTGTTCAAAGTTCAAAGATGTAGGGATGAGGAACTGCCACTGGAGACAGATGGTTTGTGTTCCCAGTGGCAGTGCTGGCAGCTTATAGGCTGCCCAGGGAGGTGGTGGAGTCTCCTTCTCTGGAGACATTCAAACCCCACCTGGACACGTTCCTGTGCAACCTGCTCTGGGCGGACCTGCTGTGGTAGGGGGTTGGACTCGATGATCTCCAGAGGTCCCTTCCAACCCCGTGTGACTCTGTGATTCTGCTAGCATGGTGCTGGGATACGCTTTCCTCCAAGAGCCCCACGGGCTTTAGAAAAAGCCAAGTGGTGAAACACACCACGTCCCAGTGCCCGGTGAACACAAAGGTCAAAAAAAGCCAAGAGCTCACAGGGGAAGGGATGTCCTGGCAGAGGGGAACACTCTTCATGCTTTCTCCCTTTCCTTAAACCAGCCCAACAGCGACTTGTGCTCAGCCGGCTACACGCTCGTCCCTTGTTTGAGCTGATGGATCACGAGCTGCTTTTCTTCGCTTGTGTTTTCCCTTTGTGCCAGGCTATTGATGTGAAGCTTATTGTCATATCCAGGCCTGTTAACTGCGTTACTTAACAAAAGAGAGCATTCAAAAGCCTGCTCAGAGGCGTATTTGTCTTTCCTCCCCACCCCCCCCCACTTCTCCTTTTGCTAGGAAAGCTGGTTTCCATTTAAAAATGTTTTACAGCATCTGCTCCCTTGAAACCAATATGAGGCAAGACCAGCGATTGCAGCCAGTTGCAACATCTCATCTTGCTGGATGGAGGCACATCGTGTCACCAGTGGTGCTGCTGGTGAAACCTCCACGAAGGAAGGAAACCCGCTGAGACCTGGCTGGCTGGGGGCTGTTAACTCATCGGAGGTGAGCTAAAGACCCAATTTCACTTGGTTCCTTTGAAGAGGGAGCTGGACACGCCGAAGCCAAGGTTCAATGAACTGAAGCTTCCATAAATCTAGATCGGAGTGTGAGAGAAGTAGGGCCAATGGGTTGGGTTCACTGAAAGCTGAGTCAAACTTTGACCCCAAACCAGCCAAGCTTTCTGATTTTTGACATCTCTTGAGGATTCAGTTAAACCAGGATGTCAGAGGCAGTGATGTCACAGAAACCCAGCGCTGATGCATGTCTCCCCTAAATCCTGCAAGAGCAAATCCTCATGTAAAATGGTCAGACCACTGCTTTGATGAAACTAAGAGCACAGATACTGTAACCTGTGTATCACTGAGCATCTTTATAATCATAATTATAAAATCATTTTAGACTGCTTTCAGGTCCAACCAAACAGTGATTAAAGCAGTGTACTTGGTACCAAAGTTCAGTAAGTTATTTGTATTCTTATGGCTTGTGAGGTTCTTGGAAGCTTTCTCAAAGGGCAAACTCTGTTTTGTTTGGGAGGGGAAAAAGGCAAACCATGGTCGCCTGCTTGAAAATGCTCATGAGAAGATCTTTCTCAGAAAGACTTAAGAGCATTAGGCCCTCTTTTTGTTTTCTTAGAAAACAGGAAATGAATTTTAGCTCTGCAAGTTAACTTGATTTCTTATGTGACTTGCTTTCTACCATCACTTTTGGGTTCTGGAATGCTACAGAAATTATCTGAGGGCATTTTCAACACTTCAAAATTAAAATCAAATTGTTGAAATTGTGCCAGCATTTAAATGAAAATTATTTTCTTTAAACAAACACTTAAGGACTTTCAGTATTTATTTTTTTTTAATCACAAGAGCATTCTTAACCCAAACACCTTTTCTTTGTGGTTTTTCAAGAATCCAGTCTGCACGGCTAAAGCCAGATGTGTCTTGGGATGTAATCAAATTCAAGATCTTTTTAGCCAAAAACTAGATGAGCCTGCAGTGCTAGTTTTTTTCACACAGCACAAACACGTTAAGTGGGTGTAACTGCAAACACCATCTCTGCCTCCTGTGCCCACAGAAGTGCCTGGGCAGCAATGCCAGCGCGGGATCCTGCCGGGCGGAGGGAGAGGGCTCAGGTGTGGGGCTGAGCATCTGGGGCCGGCGCAGCTCACGGCAGCGAGTGGGGAAACAAGGGCGGTGGGAGCTGGTCGTAAAATCTGCTGCTGGGCAGGTGCCCTGACGTTCAGCTTTCCAGGCAGCGGAGATGAGAGAGCCACAGAAGCTGCTGCAGATTAACGAGGGAGGATTAGCACATCCCTTGCCTCTTTGGGAGGCTTTGGTGAGCTTATATGTGGTTCCGGAGCTGTTGCATGTCACCAGAGGGTGAGTCTGGTGGAGCAGCACCTTGACTGGAGCTCTGAAGCGCTGGAGGGTCTACGTGGAGCTCTTCAAACACTCAGGATGTGTCTGGCTCTTTTCCCGTGCCATGGGGTGTAGCGTGCCCTGAGGTGTTTCCAGCACTCTACAGCCTCTGGGGCACAAGTTGGGCTTGAGCTTCGAACCAGAGCAGCCAGGAGCTGCCCTGTGTCCTGCTGCAGAAACCTGGAAATGCAGGGACTGGTGTTTGTGTCAAAGTCCATCTAGGCCAGTATCGTGCTGGCCAGCAGGAGCTGCCTAAGAGGAGAGTTTGGGAATAGGAGGTATGTGTGACGAGACCATTCCCTGATGCTCTGGGATGCCAAGGATTTCCATGGGGTTCTGCGACCCCGTCCTTCTCTAAGAAGACCCCAGGCCAAGTTCCGTGTCGAGGCTCTGAGTTCCAGCCCTGCTGCCCATCCATGGGGCAAGGTTTCTAGCGGTGAGGTGTGAAAGGTTTCTGGTGAGGTGTGAAAGCCTGTCCCTCAGTACAGGGACTCCTCCTGGGGGACAATTGATTGTCTCTTAGTGAGCTCCCAGCCCTGCCAGAATAAGGCCTTGCTCCAGCCCCAGGTCCCCATCGCTGAGCGGTAGCTGGCTGTGGGGATGGGAAATTACATCCCTGTCTATAAAAGCAGTGGTGGAGGGGTTTTGTCATCATTTCATAGGTGAGGTTGGGAGGAGGAGGAAAACACCTTCAGGTAAGGGACGATAGCCTGGTGGATGATGCCAGCTGAGGATGTGGTCCTTCATTATTATTGCCTCTTTGACAGCCCAGGAGGACTGGAGCAAGATGTTCCTCCTTTGGAGACCAGAAGCAGGACTGCTTGAGGAGTACGTACCTTGCTTTGACAGACTCTGTCCTGACCGTGCGTAATAAATGAAGGAGCCTGAAGACAATTCCCCTCAGCAACACAAATTACTCACTGTTATCAAAGAACTGCAGAACTTGTGTGTTGGTAAAAAAAAATAAAAAAGAAAATCCTTCCTAATGACACCGGCGACACGTGCTTTTCGGTCAGCTGCAGGTCAGGGAGCCAGTACTGTTCGTGTGCTAGCAGAAAGGGTGTGGAGCAGAAGGCATCCCCTGTGAGAATCAGGGTGGTTTTCTGTCTTTTGGGTGCTATTGGTTACACTTGCTCCATCAACAAATGCTTGTAACGAGTGCTGTCACTCCTTTGGATGTCCCACAAAGGACACGTGTGAGTACGTGTGACCGTGCAGCACATGTGATCTCAAGACTTGGACGTTTTTCTCCAATATATTGGATTTTCTGGTATTCACTTTGAGATTAACCACATTACAGAAGGCTGCCCAGGAGATAAATTTCCTATTAAAAATGTCCCCAACTTCCTTAGCCTTTTCCTGTGGCAATCAGTCAACTCTTTAAAGAGCCAATAGCGAGGGAAACGTTCTAAGTGTTAAGAGACCTCTCCCTACGTGTAACCTTAAGTTACAACGCTGTGATCTAGAGCAGCTACAAACAAAAACGAGCTGCATAAAGCCTTTTCAGGCCTATGGACACCGCAGTCCTTCAGATGACTACTCTGGAATACCCTTCTCCAATGGGTGAAGGTGACACTGTTACCCTCAGCTGGCTCCTGCTTAACTCTCCAGCTCCAGCGTGGCTGGGGCTGGGGCTGAGGAGATGTGAGTGGAGATAGATAGGATCTCCCAGAGGCTTACGCTGGCCAGGAAAATGCTGGCGGGGAAAAGGATGTGGAGCACGGCCAAGTAAGAAGGGTCTGGAAGGAGTTTGTGACAGTCTGTTATTTCATTATTAGCTAGGAGATGCGAAATTTCCTTTTCCAGATGAGCATGTTTCGTGTTTTGCATGAGGCAGCAATTGCTTCTTGTAAGACTTAGCATTTCTGCTAATTTAATGAGTTAGCTTTTCAAATTAACTGCATCGGTCATTGGAAAGGCCCCTGTCGAGTTCCACAAGCGTGTTTTAGACCTCTTGATAAAGCCAGTAGCATGCTGGACTTCCACAAGCAGAAGGACCTCCAAAAGTATGCGAGTTATTTCTGGCATGTTGTATTCTCAACACGTCAAGGGAACATGGATTATTTTTGCACAAACAGAGAAATCAAAATGGTTCCTTAGCAAGCTCCCATGAACGTTCTTGGGCCCTGAGAAAGAAAAGAAAACCCCCACAAAAAAATCATTGCTTCTTAATTAGGTTTCTTAGATGGATCGTGTTGTCACACACTGAGAAGTTCAGTTGCACTAGTTTGGACGCCTCGTGGTCTGAATGATGGAAGGAGTGAAGGACCAGGAATTAATTTGGATATTTGATCTCTGAGTGGACTTTTTTTTTTTTTTTTCTCCTCCTTACTGTGAATTTATCATCGAATGTAGACCGTGACAAACTGCAGATGCTTTTGGAAGTTCTTTTTAAGAGCTGCTAGCTGAAAGGTGGTGTGTAGGTGTCGAGAGGAAGAGGATCTCTGGAGCTGAAGGGGCCTGTGTGGAAAGAACGTGCCAAGGTCTTGCTGAAAAACACCGACCAGCACAGCAGCGGTGAGAGGACTGGGGCGTCCTAAACTCTCCTGACATGGCAGCACACCAATTAGGCTACAAATTAGGCTGTTTTGACACTCCTCATTAAGGCTTACAAGTGCTGACCGGGGTTTCCAGGCAAACGTAATTAGGTGTCACAGCCATGGCCTCCGCTTGGTGCTCCATGTCTGAGCTGGCGTTTCTGTGTAGGATTCTCATGCATCAGGTTGCCTCAGCCAAAACCCAGTTATGACACCCACCGAAGCAGAGTCCTGTGAATAAGGTTAAACAAAAAAAAAAAAAAAAAAAAAAAAGCACAGCCTGGTCTCAGCATTTTTTTATTTCAGGGTAGAAAAGCATTTTCCCACATAGCGGAGGGGCTTTTTAACAGAAAAGAGGTGTAAAGGGTGCATAAACTGTGGTATGGAACATGCATCCTCGTCCATGGTTGCTTCTCCGGGGAGTGTTTTTGCTGGTTCAGTACCCACGTCCAAATTCAGGAGGAGAACTTGTTGCTTGGGCTCAGTGGGGCCACCTACGCCAAGGCTTGTTTCGGCCCAAGGAGTGTCATTGATGCTTACGTAGAAGGATGTCAATAATCATTGATAATTATACCTTTTCTCACTGTGAGGGTGTATTTTCTTTTGCCAATGCTTCACAGCAGGAATAATACCAGGAAAAAATAAAAGGGAAGAGGACGTTTTTGTGTGGTCAGAACCTCCAGCAGCCGAGTGTTCCTACATGTTGATGGTGAGTGCAAGAGAGAAGGAGCTGCTGTGTCATGTACCTTGGAGCCACGTGGAATCAAAGTTCATGCTGATTTCTCTGTTTTTCCTTTTTTTTAACCTTAGTTTAACATTTGCCCTCTCCTCTGGCAAGCAGCAGGAAGGAGGTCGGAATGTGGTGCCAGCACAACAGCACAGAGCGAGAGCCACTGAGACACATCCCTCTGATCACAATTAATAGGTGACGCTGCTATTTCCTATTTCCCCTCTGAATCTCCACTCCTGAGAGTTTGAGCCCAATCCCGAGTTTTGTTTTTAAGCAGAACATCTAGCAAGTTAAAACTCGGCATCAGGAGGAGGTCGCTAAGATGGGGTTTGCTCCAGCTTTCCTGCGGAGCTGCTGCTAAAAAATGTGGGAGAGGATGGTACTTGCTGTGCTGTCACATGGGCTGAGAGAGCGCAGAACCTGCTTAGCGTTCTCGAAGGGAAATTACCCAGCGCTGCAACTCACAATTTATAATTGGTTGCATATTAATATCCAAAAAAGGCAATAAAATCCACTGCGTGGTTTTTTTTTTAAAACACACACACACACACAAAAAAAAAGTAAGTAGGAGTATCACAAGCTGAGCAGTGAAAATCTGGATAACTCCTTGGCTAGAGCAGAGCTGTGCGCAGTGCTGTTTCTCCCTTAATTACGAGCAATTTTAAATCATCTCCTTGCTTCAGAGGAGGATTTAGTTCAGTGTTTGTGTTAATTTTCGTCTCGCTAACGTGATATTCTCTTGGAACCTCTCCCTCGTGTCGTAACAGCAAGACACGCTGCCTCTTTTGTCCCTGCCGTTCGGGAAAGGCGCAGCTACTGCTGCTTGTCACTGCAGCCCTGGGGTTCTTGCTCTCAATATACCTCCCTTTAAAGGAAAAGAAAACAGAACAAAACCCAACAGCAGCATTTCCCCCCCCCCCCGCCCCCAGAGCTCCCATTTATTTGTAGTATTTAAGCTAGACGGTGCAAGTGCTTTATGGAAATCAGGGGTTTCAGATGTACAGTGCTGTATTGTAGTGGAAAGCTTGTTATTCAGCATACTAATTATTTCTGAGTCACTGTATTTATGAAATGTCATGCAATAACTGCCTCACCACAACGCAAAGCAAATAGCGCAAAATCAGGCGGTTTATGATTTTGACATTTTAGTGTATAAACATATTCCTCAGTCTCTCAAGGAGGGAGCCGGGAGGAGGGGGGAGCTGCTGGGAATTAGATAATGCTTTTATGACTTCCAAAAGGCAATTCTGTGTCTAGGCAAGTCCATGATTCTAAAAAATGGCATTGAATTTCATGATGTGTAAGACTCCATATCCACAGCCCCGTGCAAGGCTGCGCGTTTTATTACAGTCTCAGTGGCTTCTGGTACAAGCGTCAGCTGCAGAGAGAAAACCCTCCAGAGGCTGGTTTGTGGAACGGGGAAAGGAGGGGACACACCACACGGTAAAACCTTCCAGGGCACACATCGGAGCCCTTGGGACACGCTGAGATTGCCCACCCGGGCACCAGAATTCACCCCGAGCTTTGTGTGCTTTAGGATGGATGACAAAGCCCTCGCTGAAGGCTTGTCCTTCTGGGCAGCGCTAGCCCCTGGAGGGTCAGTCTGGGGTTTTTGGGGAGCCCCATGTGAACCACCCGTTACCTCCAGAGGAACTGGGAGTCTCTATGAGTGACAAACGGGGAGTGAGGGCCGAGAGGAAGGAGGGCTCCAAACTCCCACTGGGCTTCTGAGTGGTCCCGTGCGGTCTCTGAGAACAATGGGTGGACGCTCACCAGAATATGTGATTTCATAAAATATCGTGCACCAACCCAGGCCCGTTGAGCTCCTTTCCAAGCTTGCTCGGGGCTCTGCAAGCCGTGGGTTGTGTGCGTGGATGCCGGGAGAAGTCTCTGTCGACAGCAGTGATCCAGCATCTTTCTGGCAAGGGGCAAGTGGTGATGAAGCAGCTACAGCCGTCTCCTCAGTGCTTTACCTGTTGGTTCTGAGGAGTGTGATCTGCTGTGCCTTTTGCTGGAAGCGGGGAGCTGATTTACCCTCATCCACATTGGGATATGTCATTTTCCTCATTTCAGACACAGACGCACAGTCCTCAGGCTATTAAACCACAACTCTGGTTTAATTTTTAATTTTTCTGTGAGCTTATGTGCTTGTTGTGAGTCTCAAGGTTGTGCAAAATGGTGATTTGCTTAAACTAAAGCTTCATGGAAAAAGGAAATTTTGTTAACGAAACTAAAGTGAAATAATAATTTTTACCATTCCAGGTGAGTGGCTACACAGACTTCCTTTTCCTTTCCTGTTCCAAGTGCAAGAAATGTACCAACAGCTGGTAAACAGAGGTAGCAGGCTTTCACTCATCTTTAAGACTCCATATTGTATATATTTTCTGGCTTTTCTATAAATAAAAACAGCTATAAGAGTGCCTCTGGCTATTATATCCAAGGATAAGTATTTGAGATACATGAGAGATGCTCAGGGAATTGATGTCTTCAGGAGAAAAAAAAATGTCCTGAGATCAATTTCCTGATTCAATAGTGAAGTCCTGATATCATACAAAATGTAATGTGATTGTCCATGGCTCTAATAAAATCTTGATTTTTTTCCACCAAGCTTTCATCTATAAAAATCAAATTTATCCAGCATTAGTCTGCATTTTGAAAGGGATAGGGTTTGGTTTTTTTAAATAGATGTGATAGTAATCCTTTATGGTACATTAATATAGGAGAACAATAATTTGTTGCATTTTCTTTACACAGAAACAATCAGCCAGGAGATGTGCGTAATAATTGTCTTTGTCCTTCATTGTCACAGGCCATTAGCTAATGAATTGAAGCTGTGCTTGGCTCTTGCTCCAATAAGAAAACTACATTATAGGTCTTGTAGTTTTCATAAAACCCCCCTTTCAGTGGGTTTTATTTTAGCCTCGCTGAGGTGGCGCTGCCACGGCTGGAGGAATGCATCCTGGGTTTGCGGTCGGCAACGAGGGTGACGTTGCCTGGTGTCGCGGGTCAAGCAAGCTGAAGTACAGGTTGGGGCTGACCTGCTGGAGACCAGCTCTGAGGAGAAAGACCAGGCAGTCCTGGTGGGCAACAGGATGCCCAGGAGCCAGCAATGGGCCCTTGTGGCCAAGAAGGCCAATGGCATCCTGGGGGGCATCAGGAAGAGTGTGAGCAGCAGGTGGAGGGAGGTCATCCTGCCCCTCTGCTCTGCCCTGGGGAGGCCCCATCTGGAGCACTGGGACCAGTTCTGGGCTCCCCAGTGCCAGAAGGACAGGGAACTGCTGGAGAGGGGACAGCAGAGGCTACAGAGATGATGAGGGGCCTGGAGCATCTCCCTTACAAGGAGAGGCTGAGGGACTTGGGGCTTTTTAGTCTGGAGAAGAGAAGGCTGAGGGGGGATCTGATCAATGCTTATAAATACTTAAAGGGAGGGTGTCAAGAGGATGGGGCTGGTCTTTTCTCAATGGTGCCCAGGGACAGGACAAGAGGAAATGGCCACAAACTTGAGTATAAGAAGTTGCACCTAAACATGAGGAGGAACTTCTTTGCTGTGAGGGTGGCAGAGCCTTGGAAGAGGCTGCCCAGGGAGGTGGTGGAGTCTCCTTCTCTGGAGACATTCCAAACTCACCTGGACACGTTCCTGTGGGACCTGCTCTGGGTGGACCTGCTTTGGCAGGGGGTTGGACTAGATGATCTCCAGAGGTCCCTTCCAACCCCATGTGACTCTGTGATTCTGTGATTAAAGCTGCAAGATGCCGGAGCCTCTTCGTTCGGTTCTTTATGATTTTGCCCAACTTTTCAGGCCCACATTTGTGACTGTTTCAGGTTCATCTTTCGGGTGGGAAGATCTGCTAAACTGGGTTCAGCTGCTCTAAGATTGACGCTGGGGAAAATCAGTCGTTTGGGAAATATTTGGAGAAGAATGGATGGGGAGCGCGTGGTACGCAGCAGCTACCTGCAGAGACTCTCAGGAGAGCAGCTGGAGTTTAATTCCACGCCTGCTCGGGGATTATTGTTCCTGCACAAGCTGTGACACCACCGCATGCAGGGGATGGCTGTTGGGGAAACGGTGGTCAGGTTTTGTTGTGTCACGTAGAGAGAGACGGCGCCAGACAGCCGGCAGCACCTCTGCGAAGCGGTGTGAGAAATGAGCCGGGACCACCACTTCTGTGACCAGGCCACATTTGCTCCCTTACCTCATTTTATCTTCATAACCAGCCCCCGAGGTTTCCATGGCTGGTGGACCCCCGTTTGGTGGTACCATCTGTCTACTCGGGCAAGCGTTTTCTTAGATAGCGCAGGAGATGTTCTGAAGGCTGTATCCAACAAAGGTGATGCTTCGGTGTGAAATGGGCACCGCTTGCAGCAGAATGAGTGGCCAGGAGACTTGAGGGCCCAGAGGGCAGGTGCCAGGTAGCAGCGACCACCCGTTTTTCTAACCCGGCAACACTTGCAGTCCTACTGACAGAGGCGGATTCACGCGAGGAGTGAATTCAATACGCATGAAAGGACTCTTGTTCTTCTTCAGCGGAGAGCATAAAGAAAGACTGTCAGACAAGCTAATCTCTCCCTGATAGTTTTCTCTTCAACATCATTGAACTGTCATTTCTCCCGGGCTTTGCCAGAACGTTTTGTTTCTCGAAACAGATGGATTTTTGCTAGCTTGGATGATACAGGAATTTTTGCCAGGAAGAGAGAGGCTGAGATGCCTTTTCCAACCTTTCGCTGCTGTCGTGTGGGTCCTTCGCTGAGCTCCAGATGAAAAGAAGGTGTCTTGGTGGCTGATGAGGTTGCACCCCTGAGCGCAGCCGTGGAATACTTCCCAGCACTTGCCCTGGGCTGGGAGCACGTTTGCTGAGGTTTGGGGATTCTACTTTTTCTGGAGATACACCCCTTTATGCCCCCAGATCTTTAATTTCAAAACTAGTGATTCAAGATGGCCCTAGGCACCACTGCGTCACCCGCTGCAGTCAGAAGGTCACCCAGACTAGAGATTCCCTTTTTTTGATTGTCCCTCTATGGAGCTGGCAAAGCATTTACTCTTTCTAGGCATGCCTGAAGAGTCAGAAAGATTCCTAAAACTATTCAGAGAAAAAAAAAAAATATCTGAATGTCCCTTCCCAAGACTGAGGATGAAAGATTTCTGCATTGAGCAACCTCCTCCTTCAGCTGGGGACCCGGGGAGGAATTTGCCAGAGGGATACCTGGGCGATAAGGCTGCGTGTCCTCCACAAGCTCTTGCAGAGGAGTTGAGCAAAAATGAGATCCTGAAGTGGGGCAGAGGGGAGGAGCCCAAACACCACCATGATCCAGCAAAATGAGTCCTACACCCCATTTGTAGGGAGCTCTAACAGATTTTTTTTTTCTAACTCTGCTTCATCTACGTCCTCCCTAAATTATCCTGGATGTCAATACCGTTGGAGAATTTGGGTTATTTATACCTTAGGTGTTTGATGTACCTTTTTTTCCCTTGGAAAAAAGAAGTGGGTTTGGGCTCCTCGGGACAGGCAGCGAGTCTGTGCAGATCTGGAAGGGGCTGAAGAACGGTGGTCCCGTTGCGCAGCTTTGGGGTGGTTTGCTCTCTGCGTTAAGTGAAATCACACCGCATGAATTAGCCAACATCTGAGGGTTTTTTTTTTCCCGGTGCAAGGCTGCCAACAGCGTGTCTCAGGCAGAGTTTTGGGGCTGGTATTGTTTGCTAGGAGCGTTTCGTGGTGGATTTCCAGAGGGATTTCAACCCACGCCCCTGCCAGAGCGTGTGCACCAGGATGCTCTCTTTGCCATCGCACCGGGACCACCTGCAAGAGGTGCCTTCTCTGGATGGAGTGATGCAAATTCCAGGGGGGGACCTCAGAAGCAAAATCCCACTGTTTTATATGGGTGGGGTTGAACCCAGCGTGGCTGCAGGCAGGATTTTGGAAGCTACCTGCCCCCGTGTCCTCTGCCAGCGTGACTTCAATATACACAGTTTGAAAAGTGTTCGGGGAGATGAGCGATCACCCGAGATAATACACTCGGTTCAAAATAACTTGCAACACCATTTAAATCCGTGTGGGTTAATCTGGGCGTATTGAAGAGCAGTTTCTGAGTCTGGAACTCCTTTGCTTGGCTGTGATTATTTTCTTTCATTTCCAGATTAACTGGAGATGTTAATCTAAACAGGGTGGCCGCTGAGATGTCAGAAGTTGGAGCAGGAAACTTTGCAGTCAGTTTTACAACACAATTAACGGCTTGTCCTTTCAGAACCAATTCTGTCCACACCTTCCTGCGCCTGCCCCACACCACCACCCTGGTCTGCAAGCACTTGGCCGCTTGCACGTCTTGCCTACGTGGCTAATTTTCATGAGGTAGAACATGGCTAACTATAAATCTTCTGCAGGAGGAAGGCCACCCCACACATACACATTCCTGCTCTGTACCTTGAGATTCTTTCCATCAAGCGCTAGTGTCCTGTCGTACGATGTCTGGGGTTCTGGCTGTACAATTTGTTAGACACAAATTTCCTCTTGGTAGGAGCGCCGGTTTCCATAATTGATTGTCTTTTCACATCTGCAAGGTACTTGCTTCCAGACAGGCTCCCAAGAAGGCCTGGGGTTTGGTCAATGATGGTCTGGGCATCGCTGATGCCTGTGCTCCAAGGAGGTGTTCCCTGTTACTGGTGTGCTGTGGGGATGGCTGATGGTGTAGATCCAAAGTTAACCAGGCGTTCTCTTTAAAGGTGACCTAGGATATTGTATTTGGGCAAAGATGAATTTCCTGCATAATCTTTATGGACAGCCGTATGACATTTTATGATTTCTCTGGCATTTATGCGGAGTTACAGAAAGGCTTCACATTTTCCCAGTTCGGTATTCCGATTGCATGTCCAGCCCCTCATTTTCTATAAACAGGATCTCAGTAGGACAAAAAAAAAAAAACAAGTATGGGCTGTACAAGCTTCACTCTTTTACATTCCCGCCTGTCAACCTGCAGCTTTCCTAGATGCCTCCATGGAGCACTTACGGCTGGTTAAGCCGAGATTGGACATAGCCAGTGTCATGTAGAATGGGTGTGTGTATGGGAGCTGGGCAGCAAGACTTCCTCAGAACTTGCCCCATCTCTTATTTTCTTCCGTAGCTCTTAGAAAAGGATCTTTCTGTTATCTCTGTCTGTGGAGAAAGAGTCTCGCTGTCTCACTTGTGCTGCCGTACCTACCTGAGATGCTTCTTCCCAAACCCTAGCCAGAGGTGGCTTCCTGTCTTTTACTTGCCTAAAGTTTGTCCCTTTCACTGTCAGTTGTCTACACAGGGTGTCGGTGGTTGTCTAACAAGCAATTGGGTTATGAAAAAGGCGTATATTGAAAAAGAAGGCCATGTTTGAAGTTGAAAAGAACTGTAGAAGAGAAAGAAAAAAAAAATCTTATTACAACGAGAAGAAGTGAACAGTTCCAGAGGATCAAGGCCGCTCTTTATGAAGGGCATCTTAAATTAAACTAATAGCTGGATTAGTTGGTAAGAAATCATAGAATCGTTTTGGTTGGAAAAGACCCTTAAGATCATTGTGTCCAACCATTAACCCAGCACTGCCAAGGCCACCACTAACCCCTGTCCCTCAGCACCACGTCTACACGCCTTTAAAATACCTCCAGGGGTGGTATTTCCTTTCCCGAGCAGCCTGTTCCAATGCTTCACCCTTTTGGTGAAGGAATTTTTCCAAATATCCATCCTAAACCTCCCCTGGGGCAACTTGAGGCCATTCCCTCTTGTCCCATCGCCTGTGACTTGGGAGAAGAGACCGACCCCCCCTGGCTACACCCTCCTTTCAGGGAGTTGGAGAGAGCCAGAAGGTCTCCCCTCAGCCTCCTTTTCTCCAGGCTGAACACCCCCAGCTCCCTCAGAAGTTCTCCAGACCCTTCTCCTTGGTCTCCAGACCCCTCACCAGCTCCGTTGCCCTTCTCTGGACCCACTCCAGCCCCTCAATGTCTTTCCTGTTGTGAGGGGCCCGAAACTGGACACAGCCCTTGAGGTGGGGTCTCACCAGTGCCCAGTACAGGGGGACGGTCACTGCCCCAGTCCTGCTGGCCACACTGTGTGATGTTTATTTTAAAAAGAGAGGGACAATGGCATTCTTTATCTCACTAGTGCCGCAGTACGTCCTACACAAGCTCAATTATACTTTGCAAAATGGCTAGGGAGACCACACAGGAAGGGTATTGAAGAACTGGAAGAGGTACAGGAGACACTAAGCGTAAAAGATCAAAAGCTGTTATTTATGGGCAAAGTACAGGCTGCTGCTTTTTTTTCTTTTTTTTTTTTTTTTTTTTAAGAAGAGAAAGACTGAAGCCACTAAGAGATGCACGCAATTTTCAAGGGCATCAAAAGGTTAATGACAAAACTCACCCAGAGCATTGCAAGCTGACGAACAGGGGAATTGATAATAAACTTGGAGAAAGCAGCACTAACCCAGAGTTTTCTGACACAACCGTGGCCCAACTGCGCTCTGACTTCTGCATTTCAGGAATGTGACTCTCCTCGTCCTTGACCTCGCCTGCAGATGGATGTGGCAGGGTCCAGAGGAGGCCACGGAGATGGAAGAACTTGTTTGGTGTGAGGGTGGTGAGAGCCTGGCCCAGGTTCCCCCGAGAAGCTGTGGCTGCCCCATCCCTGGAGGGGTTCAAGGGCAGGTTGGAGGGGGCTTGGAGCAACCTGGTGTGGTGGGAGGTGTCCCTGCCCAGGGCAGGGGGTGGCACTGGGTGGGCTTTAAGGTGAATACGACATGGCCCTTACTGCGGGAGGAATTTCAGCCGAACAAGAGAGGGGAGATGAAGGACGGGCAGGTGAGGATGTTCCTCATCCACTCGCTTTGAGCCAGGCTGTGGGGCTTCACCTACGAGGCTGTGGGCGGTGGCGTTAAGTGGGGTTAACGAAGCTGGTGACAGGAGAGCAAAGGGGCTGCGACACCCCAAGATCTGCTCCTTTTGCTGGTAAAGGAAGAACAAACCATGATGATTTTGTGCCTTAAGCGCAACCGGGAGCACGGCTGAAACTACAGGCTTTCCTGCGGGGCCGTGACAGCAGCGGGGCTGTCTAATTCCACAAGGTGGGAATCGCCTTTTCCCAGCTGCCAGCCTCAAAGTCAGGCTTTCATTGCACAAATAAAGTGGGGTATTCCACGCTCTCTCCCCCCCACCTCCCCACCCCCATCTAGCAGAGGGAATATTCAAGTCGTTTTTCCCTCCAAGACAGAACGGCCGGTGGGTGCCACCACGTCACGTAAGAAGACAGAGGAGCGCAATCCTTCCCAGCGAGAAACAAAAGCAAGAAGGGAGGATTAGAACGGTTATTATTTCGTTGCTGTGTACATTTTTATGACGTGCTGTACGTGTATACATTTATTTAATTACTCTTGGGACGTGAAGAAAGCAAGCAGCAGTGGGCGGCGAGCGTGCTGCCACAGAAGGTGATGAACGTGAACTTGATAGAGAAGTGGATTTTAAGGCGTCGCGCATCCATTAGCGCCGTGTGTCGGGGACTTTACCCAGATCTACTGAGGTCGGGGGCAAACTCTCGCCTCCCTCCGCCAACGCGGGATCAAACTGCGGACGGGATCTAGAAAGTTGGGGATGTGGCAGGTGAGGGCAACCTTCGGCGCCCAGCCTCCGAAAAGCTGCACCCTCTTGCAAATTTGACATCATCCAATTAGCTGATCTCCTCGGTGACATTTCTGCAGGCTCGTACGCAGAGGGACCCGGGAAGGCGAGATTTACGGTGACAGCTATTTCTAGCAAAGGTCATTTCTTTATTGGTGAACAACCTGTCCTTGGCCACGCTGATGAGGCGGCGTTGAAGGATAAGGGAGAGGCTGTTAGGGCTTTAAAGCTTAACAGGGAATAACGTAAGTAGAGCATAGATCATCTTTCTGTTTGGACCGGGAGGCTCGCCATCTCCCACCGAATCACAGAATCTTCACGGTTGGAAGGGACCTTTGAGATCATCGAGTCCAACCACAACTAACCAGCGGGGCAAAGCCAGGGAGTGGGGGACAAAAATCCAGAAAAAAAAAAAACAAAAACAAACCAACCCCCAAATATCAGGCTTTCTGTGGAGGCTGCGAGGGAGGCTGGCTATTTCAGTGTCACCAGGGCTGGGGGGGTGGAAAGGAGCCGCAGAGCACGAGGATGTATTTTTGGATAGTGAGGGCGTCCGTGGGTGGAAGCGGTGGCTTAGGAAGAAACGGGTCAGGCTGCCCTGGGGACTCCCTGGTCTGCCCCACCAGCTTCCCAGTCTGAGCAGCTCTCAGCATCCAGCTCCACGCCGGCTCCAGCGTGACAGGGACGAGGGCATGGTCAGACACACACCCCCCTCCTCGGCTCTCCCTCCCGAGGCAAAGGCGGCAGCAGCTTTGACTGGAAAAAGGCTTAAATAGATCGTCCCATACATATTATAGATCTTCAAATAATAAACCAGCATCTGCCTCTCCCTCACATGACTATTCTTCCTGCTTGCAGAAGAGAAGGTCTTTGACACTGCACATAAAATGATACATCGGTTTTTTCCCGGAATCAGGAGGACCCTTCTGGGAGTCATGTGAGAGTTGCTCATTCAGCTATTGACCTTAAAAGTCAGTATTATTGAGCTTGAAATTGGGTACCGGGCACTTTGGTGGAACTACCTTCGCTTGTTTTCATCATCAAACCCCTCTACTCTGCTCTCATGGGACCCCACCAGGAGCACCGTGTCCAGCTCTGGAGTCCTCAGCACAGGAAGGACATGGACCTGTTGGAGATGGGGAGGGACTCTGATCAGGGAGGGGAGCCCTGGGAGGAGGGGGAAGGGTTTGACCCTGAAAGAGGGGAGATGGAGCTGAGATGTGGGGAAGAACTTGTTTGGTGTGAGGGGGGTGAGAGCCTGGCCCAGGTTGCCCCGAGAAGCTGTGGCTGCCCCATCCCTGGAGGGGTTCAAGGGCAGGTTGGAGGGGGCTTGGAGCAACCTGGTCTAGTGGGAGGTGTCCCTGCCCAGGGCAGGGGGTGGGAACTGGATGGTCTTTAAGGTCCCTTCCAACCCGAACCACTCTGAGATTCTATGATAATACTGGATTAAGTAAAAATGTGACTGGTTCCCTAGATTTTGGCTCAGATCCTGAGCTGTGCTCTGTAGCCGAGCCCTGGTTCCTGCTGGCTCGCTGGCACACATCAGGTTTATAAAGGACAGGACGCCCCCAAGGTCAACATGGAGGTTCCTCCCTGACCCCTCAGACCAGGGGAAGGGGTATGGGGTTCTTCATCCATTCCCTTGCTAATCCCTTTTGGCCATTTATTGGTTCCATTGGGCCAGGAGCTGCCAACAGAAGTCAGGAATGCTTTGGAGTTGGTCTGGTCCAGGACTCGGGCCGGTGACCTGGGAACCCCACTGTGGCCTCCAGCTTCTGATCTGCAGCTAAAGATCTCGCCCTTCCTCCCAGAGTAAGCGCTCACGCCCTTTGAAAATTCCTAAAGTTTGCCCCAAAATTGCAAGAGCTGAGGATTGCTGGTCTTAAAAACTCTAAAATAAACAGATAATCTGTAGGATAATTGCCTTTGATACAAGTCTCCCCACGCAATGAAGGAAAAAGCAGCCTCACACTATAGCACTTCTTAGGCCTGGCGTAACCCGAATCCGAAAGCTATGAAGGAAATGGAAAATGTTAATAAATAATGATGTTTGAAACACAAGTCACCGGACAAAGCACCAGACCTTCTGCATTTATTCCACAGGACAAAATGTCTATCTGAGTTTGAGGAAAATAAAATCTTGGCCAAAGATATGTGTTAGGAGTTAGTCTGGACGCCACACGGTATCCAGAAGATACATCGGAGCAGCTTACAGATTAACTCCTGGTAATACATACAGAATAAAGACACCTTTTGAAATAAAACAACTTAACACTTGACATTTCTCCGGTATGAGGAACCAAGGATCTCCTCGGGGCCACTGGAATTTTAAATTACCTCGTTTGATCCACTTCACAGCTGCCAGATTTCCGTCTGCTCTTTGCCAAGTCCGACCCGAGCGTGTGTGTTGTGCGCCGGGCTGCGTGCTCTCCCTCGGATGTGTTCTGGAAATCCTGGCCTCATTTCCCAAATCCTGAGCAGGTGATCTGCCCTAAAAAAAAAAAAAAAA